>JBAMBO010004463.1:0-57821 GCA_037044535.1 Lordiphosa magnipectinata
CGTATATACATTTTCGTTGACAGATTTTTTTTGTCAACTAATTAAATAAATAAATTTTATACCTTGAGAATATGCCCCGCTTAAATAGGCAAAGTTCTCTTTAACAGTCTCAAAGACGCAGATTGAGAAATAGACGTAAACAGGGCTAGCTTGCAATATGCAGAGGCAGAGAGGGAAATAAATGCAGAGTCTCAGAGAGTTCGTAGAGCAGATGGGGAAAATAATCAACAAATAGATACGTCAAGACGATCGATCCATAGAAGGAGCCGACGGTACAGGAGAAACGGACAAAGACAGGACACAGAAGCTCATAGAGGGAGACTGGCAAATTCAGAGAATATACAACAAGAACAAGTAAATAACACTTTGCGTCGATCGACTCGTAGGACTAGCACAAATTACCGTGAGAACGAACAAAGGCAGGACACAGAAGCACATAGAGAGGGACGGGCGAATTCAGAGACTAGACACCGGGAAAAAGTAAATAACACTTTGCGTCGATCGGCCCGTAGGACGAGCAGAAACTTTCGCGAAAGAACGATCAAAGGACGGGACCCAGAAGCACATAGAGAGAGGCGGGCAGAATACGGCAACTAGAGAGGCTGAACAAGCAGCTAATACCCAGTGGCGTTTGATACCTTAGAAGAGCAAACTCTCAGCTTCGCATCTTAGAAAGAGATCGGGATAGACAACGTAGATCCCAGGCCAGGACGAATTAAAATCGTAGGGCTTTTGAGAGGGCACGCAACACGTTGGCACGACGAAGTGCTCGCTTGTCTGCGCGCCAAGCAGCATTCGATGCAAATAGGAGTCTGAGTCAAAGAGTTAGTCAGTATAGGAATAATAAAAGAAATAGAGAAGCAGAAACCCGTCGAAATGCATCCCGTAATAGAGTCGATCGTGCGAATATCCCTCAGGAAGATAGAATCCCTGCACGACCCAGAAACGTGAGCTTAGAAAGACAAATAGAAGTGTATAATAGGATTGTAAAACTGAGTCCTGATCAGATTTGCCTTTCTTGTAAAGGCCTGTGGTTTCCCAAACAGATTACCAAAATATCTCGTAACTACATCGAAGCCAATTGTGAATTTAGCGCTCAAATTTTACATTTGGCAAGTCAGTTTTCTCTAGCTGACGGCAACCTTACGTTTTGTAGGACATGTAGTAGAAATATTAAATCTGGTAATAGACCAAAATTCTCCATTTCGAATGGCTTAGATTTTCCGGAACTGCCCGATTGTCTCAAAGGACTAACGCCTTTAGAGGAACGATTGATTTCTCCTCGCCTTCCATTCATGATTATAAAGTCGATCGGGCATGAGCGTCAGAGTGCCATAAAAGGAGCTGTTGTTAATGTCCCTATTCCAGTAAGCAATGTCGCGACTTCTCTTCCACGCAGTTTTCAAGAGGCCGAGGTTGTCCAGCTCCACCTCAAGCGTAGGATGGAATATCGTCATGATTTCATGACTGAGACCGTTAGACCTTCCAAAATATTAGACGCAATGCGATATTCAGTAAACACTGAGCTTTATAGGAAGCATAATGTCACTCTTAATGAGCAGTGGATGACTTCTCTTGCATCCAAAACTGTTCCATTCCTAGCATCTCAAGCAGACAGAGACTTTGTAGAAGAACATCTGCTACTACCCCATCCTGAACGGAATATGGAAGTTGATGCGGATCCACCTCATTCAGAAGAGAATATCGAAGACGAGGAGCTTCATCCTGGGGGTCAAGAAACTCTGTTTGAGAATAATCGGGTAGCGGATGTTGCCATGCAGAGAATAATAATTGCTCCAGGCGAAGGACAAAGACCCGCCGACATGATTCTAGACGTTGATTCCGAAGAGTTAGCGCTTCCAACCCTATACGCTGGCAACAAGCGAAAATCTCCTGAAAGCTTTGCAACCGTAGTTAGGTCTGAGCTAAGAAATGTAGATAGAAGAGGTTGCACAGCTGACAAATTATTTTTCAACTACAACAAGTTAGAGCTGATCACGGTTCGGAATAACACTTCCATTTGCTTACATAAGCACACCGCTCCGCACGCTACTACAGCTTCTAACGCTCTTAGGGGCGCGCACACATGCAGCCGAAAAATGAACTGACGGCAGAACTTAAAGCCGAGCTTTAAGCTTTCGAAAAACAAACGCACTCATGCATGCAAGTGCGCATACTATGCGCTTAGTTGACCTTTTGAATTCAGCCGTAAGTTCAGCTTTGTTTGAATGAACAAGAATGCTTGTTTATTTCAGCCCGCTGATGTAATTAGTAATGACAGGCAGTTACACAGCAGTCATGGACTACGAAACATTATTAAGTGAAATAGCACTAAAAACTAAAACTATTCCAATAGAAATGTGGCGGACAAAATTTGGGAGACAATCTCAAAAATTGTCAATGATGCAAGTATGCTCTTTTATCACAGAACTACGTGCAAAATTAAAAAGCTCCAATACGTACTTCTGTGCATAGATGCGAATGAATAAGACTTTCCTCCTGAATGCGATATCCAATTTTACTTCAAATATTGTCGCGTATTGTATAAGTGTCCATATCCATTCTGGCGTATTCAAACAATTTTATTGGATACGTTAGCAATTGACCATATAAATAATGAAATTCACCCAATGTCTCTCCAACAGTAACAATCTCGTGAACCCATATTCTAAGAATAAAATGAATAAGTTTAAAGCTCAGGTCAGCAACATGTGTGCGCACCTTAAAAATTATACGTGTGCTGAATCAAATTCTGTTATCAGCAAAGCTTTCAGTACTGCAGTCAGTTCATCTTTCAGCTACATGAGTGCGCGGGCCCTAAGTGAAGACTACGTAGAAAACTTAATTCGCTACGATGAAGGTTATAGAGTCTTGAAAGGAATTCGTTCATCTCCTGCTCACTGGGAAAATGAAAAAAGAAAGGTCATGACCATGATTCGTCAGCTTGGCCTGCCTAACTTTGTCGGCTGCTGAAACCAAGTGGACAGAGCTGCTTGTCTTTCTTAAGAGAAATGTAGATAGAGCAGATATAACTGAAGAAGGAGCTTCCACCTTGCAGTTTAGTGCTAGGTATTTTGATTACAGATATCGCGAGCTTTTAAAAATAATGAAAAAATCAGGTTGTGTTTTCGGAGAGCACTTCGTTACAAAGTATTATTGGTGAGTTGAATTTCAGCAGAGCGGTTCACCTCATATACACGGTATATTCTGACTGAATGATTCACCTTCAGTGGATTTTAATAATGAATCAACTATTTCACCTGTTGTAGCCTTCATTGATAAATTTATTACCACAGATGTAACAAATGCTGATTTAGCTCCGTTTATATTATACCAAACCCATAATCATGGGCATTCGTGTCTGTGAAAAGTGCGGGGAAAAGAAATTTGTCGATTCGTTATACGTATACCATATCCTCCTATGCCCCAAATGGAAATCTTAAAACCACTGCCTGAAGATGCTGCTAATGTTTCTCTTCATCAAGAAAATTTTAAAAAGATATTAGCTGTTCTAAATACTCGCTTTTCTTCTGACATTGTCATTAATTTAAGCATATTTGAAAATTTTCTTTCTCACGAACAAGTGAGCCACAGCTACAAGGACTACATATATGCTCTTAGATCTAGCTTGAAAAAGCCACAAATTTTCCTGAAGAGAAGTTTCGCTGAAACTAAAATTAATGCTTATAATAAACACATTCTTTCCATGCAAAGGGCCAATACGGACATTTAGTTCATTTTAGATTTTTATGCTATTTTTTAATTATATTAACAAATCGCAAAGGGGTATTTCAAAGCTGATGCGAGAAACCGTTTCAAGTATTGAAAGAGGCAATTTAAGCATGAGACAAAAGTTGCAGTATATTGGTCATAAATTTGTTTGTGGCACTGAGATTTCTGCCCAGGAAGCCGCCTATTGTTGCCCAGGAATGTCATATTAGCCACAAAGACAAATATATAATCTAGACAGCAACTTCAAAGTTTGCCTCTGGATTCAACCGACATTTTTGTTAAGGGACTGCTAGATCGTTATGTGCAACGACGAGATAGCCTAGAGGCCCAGTGTTTAGCCGACTTTTCCGTATTTCATGAATTTAGTGAGAAACGAAGAACAACTCGTCAAAATGCTAAAAATGAAGATGATAAAGAAAGTGGGGTCCTATGCGATGTGTTTATTCCTCTCCGCGTTAGTAGTGGTTTCATTAGGGAACGGAGCAAGCCTTGTACTATTAGATATAGACGTTTTAATATTAACACTGAGAGACACAACTACTGTCTGTTATGTTATATTTTCAGTGGAGAGATGAGCAGGCAGAGTTAGTTCGCATAAACTATGAGGAGTCTTACCAAGATCACGAGAACGTTTTAAAGACAGGATTTCAGAAATATAACGTACTAGAAGATTTAGAAGACGCGCTTAGAAGAGCTATGGCTGTTGAAGATGATAGCGAGGATGCGGTAGATGCTGTTTTAGATGAAGAATTTAGAGTCCTCAGATTTCCGGAAATAATTTCTCAAATTCATCTTTTGAACTTAAATGGCAATGAACCGGATAACAAATTGTATACCCTTAAAACTTGGCCAGCATAGTTGGATTTTTAAATTTAAAGCAAAAAACTTTTTTTTACCCATTTTCCATGAGTTCGTTGGTGGCGGAGCCGGTGTCGGCAAGAGTTGACTTATAGCAGCAATATATCAGTCCCTCTCCCTGGAGAACAATAGTAGGAGTGGATGCGACCCCACAACTGCGAAGATTCTCCTGTGTGCTCCCACAGGAAGAGGGGGTTCCACCCTTCATTTCATGTTCGTTACTGAACTAAACCAGTCCGGGTCTGCATTTAAAGATTTAGGTTTAGACTTATTAAATTCTCTTCGTACAAGATTTATAGATCTTAAGCTTCTAATTTGTAACGACCTCTTTTCGTGGCACGGGCGTAGCTCGCCGTTGCCAGAGTTTGTCACAGAAATTATTTGTTTCTGGGACGCTTGGTTCTTGTATTTGCTGAAATCGCTTACCCTCCCAATTAAATACAAGTGGAGTGGTTTGTGTGATTGCTTATTTTATTAATTGTTCTCACGGAGGGTTCCTAGTCTCTAGCGATTGTTCGTCTGCGGTGGTATATCTCCGCCGGATGCAATGCGTCGATGTGGGTGGATCAGGCCAGGGGCCTATCTGGTACACCTTGATCTTTGACGTGGGAGCTACCCCAGTAACCGGGAGTCGTTCCGAGCGGAGCGCGTCTCACCGCGTGTGCCGTGGCTGTGTCCCGCCGGATGCAGTGCGTCAATGGGGGTGGATCAGGCCAGGGGCCGATCTGGTGTTTTTTCCCGTTGCTGGGGGGTGAAACCACCTCTGGGCCCGGGAGTCGTGGTGAGCGGCGCTCTGTGGGGAGGCGTCTCACCGTGTGTGCCGCGCCGGATGCAGTGCGTCAATCTGGTTGGGCCAGGCCAAGGGCCGATTGAAAGTCGCACTCCATGTGGCTCACCCAGCCGCCGATTGAAAATCGCACGTTGGGAGCTATTCAACCGGGAATGCCGTCCAGACACAAATGCCGATTGAAAGTCGCACTATTGGTCCCTTTGACCGGGGACTACCGCATCTGAAACGAGAAGAGAAGAAGAAAGTCCAACTTACCCAAGGTGCTTACTCGGCCGGAGCCGCGAACTAAGTGACTTGCCCGAGCGCTGATGCTCTGCTTTTATAGGCTGTTGGCGCAGTCGCCAGTGGCAGCGAACGCCGCTGATCGTGGCAGAGCGCGCGATACCGATAACAATGGCGTGCGCGATCAGCTGGCCGCCCATCGACTGATGGCGCGCGCCATTTATGTTTGAAAGTGCGCGCGCGATTTGAATTTTATTAATTTGCTTAAACCTAGGTGGCCGGTGGCGCTTCTTGCGCATGCTGGCATATTTTATTGATATATTCATATGTGATGTGTTTAGCTTATATCCAGTGAGTATATATGTAAGGGTAAAGGTTCATGCAGCAGATGAACAGCGAAGTTTGGGCAGCAGAAACAGCAGGCTAACAGCAAACTAACAACAGAGAACTAAAAGCAGACCAAAAGCGGAGGATTAACAGCAGACTTGCAGCAGTACAGAAGACAGCAGATAAACAGCCGAAACACAGCAGAGAAGCAGCCGTGACGAGGAGAAGGGAAACAGCAGTCGAGCAGAAGAGCTCGAGAAGCTGCAGCCGAACATAAAACAATTAAAACGGCGCGTGTTAAATCTAAAGCTGAACTATTTTAATCACTTATTACTATTAACTGTAAACCTAATTATATATTTTCCATAAGAACCGTAAATAAACAGAGCAGATTAGTCCAATCCGCTCACATGTATTTAGCTTATATCTAGTAAGTATATATATATTTATTTTATGTCTAAGGTATGCTTCGTGCTGAAAATGTTAAGTAAATAACTTATATGTTAAGGGTGGGACTATGTATTTAGCTTATATCTAGTAAGTATATATATGTATTTATTTTATATCTTAGGTATGCTTCGTGCTGATAAGAGTGGGACTAAGTAATTAACTTATGCATTAATTTGCGCGCCGCAGGGGCGTTGCAAATTATTGACGAAATTTCCATGGTCGGTGCGAAAATGTTTTCCTATTTGGACATGGTAATGCAAAATTAAGTATTTTTATGTATCCGCGCATATGGCCACACTGAAAATTATTTGTAAACAAAAAACAGCTGCTACTAAAAACAGTTAAGTCTGAATTGTTAGCAAGTAAAGCAAACATGGAAAATATTGGACGTGCGTTTTATATACAATCACTTGCAGACATTGCTGAAGAGACAGATGTACATATTAGTTCCTCTAGAGTCTATAACCGACTCACAAACTATTTCGAGACGTATGAGGACTCCGATTTTATAAAAAGATTTCGGTTGTCGAAAGCAACTGCCAAGTTTGTGTTACATAAAATTCACACAAGCCTGCAGTCTAATATAGAGAGGTGAGTAAGTTTTTCTTTTGTATTATTTTCAATATGCAATAATAAAATGCTTTCAGGCAAACTTGTATACAGTCATCTACCAAGCTGTTAATAGCGCTTCGTTTTTATGCAAGCGGAAGCTTCCTAATTACAGTTGGCGATTTTTGTGGAGTTAGCGTGTCCACAGCAAGCCGAGTTGTAAAAAAAATCTCCTTTGCAATTGGTGGCCTGTCAAAAATGTTTATAAAATTCCCACCCAGTGACAACATCGATGGAATCGTATCTGACTTTTACAACATCGCAAAGTTTCCTAAAGTCATTGGAGCTATTGATTGCACTCATGTAAAAATTTTTCGAAACAGGAAAGGATACTTTTCCTTAAACGTGCAAGTTGTTTGCAATGCAAATCTTGTAATTCAGGATTTAGTTGCTAGGTGGCCTTGATCGGCACACGACAGTAACATATTTCAAAACAGCCGGCTAAAATTCTTACTGGAGAATGGGCATTTTGGAAGTAACTACATCTTGGGCGACAGTGGATATAAGCAGACCGCATACCTAATGACACCTTTGTTAAATCCGCGCACAGAAGCCGAAAACTTGTACAACGAGTCCCAAATGCGCACCCGAAACGTTGTTGAGCGTTGCTTTGGAGTGTGGAAGCGGCGTTTTCCCGTTTTATCAATGGGAATGCGTATCCAAAATAAGACTAAAATGGCAGTAATCGTAGCTTGCGGCGTTTTGCAAAATATTGCTATTCGATCGAGAGATCCACTTCCCCCAACAGAATACGCACTTCCAACAGAAATGCCTAACCCACTGGATGAAAATTTAAGTACTGATTTTAATACAGATGTAAATGAAAGATCTCGTTTAATTCTCAATTACATTCCAAGGTACGACTTCTTTATGATTTATTTATTAAAATCACCTATAAACACATTTTTTTGTTTTTGCAGACTGCGATGATCAAAACTTATATGAATTCAACTTAATTTTACTTTAACTGCAAATTGGAGGATCTGTGATCTCTGCCTCTTGTGAAACTTTCTGAAATAAGAATTAAATGGAATGTCTTATAAATTTAAATAGGTTTTTTTATACCAACATGTGAAATTCAGTTTTGTCTTTTTTTTCTCCTGCACCTCCAACTCCAATAACTCTATGCGCAGCTTTCGCTCACGAGCATCATCCTCATGCCTTTCTTGCGCTCGCTGGTTTTCGGACCTGAAAAAATTCTGATGAGCCTGGAGCAGCATTATTTTTTCTTCCTCCAGCGTACGCTTGCGTCCAGGACCAGATTTTGGAACTAGCTTTTTTGATTTTGGCTGGCGCAAAGTCGCTGGGTTCCAAGTGGCCCACTTGGAGCTTGAGATTGGCACGTCATCATCCAATATAATGGCAGCCTAAAAACCAATAAGGATTGTACTGCAGTTTAGGTGAAATGTATTATTTTATAATCTGCACTTACTTCGGGATCGCTTGTGGCTGCTGCAAATAGGTATTTTTTTGCCCACAATGCAAAGATCGGTTTCAAAAGTGCCTGTTAAAAGCATTTGGAAATTTTTTAACTAAAAATCATATCGCTATTATTAAATACTTACACACATCACTGTCCAGTTCATTGCTTAGACCTGTTGCTGAATCTCCCATCATAGCAACAATTCTCTCCGACAAAGATGATACCTTCGCACTTGCAGGTGGGCCACCACCAGTTTGGTATTTTACTGCTCTCTCCTTTGACAGCTCCGACTTCGACTTCCGCTTCATTGCTAAATTTTTCGGCCAGTTTGATCCATGTCTCCTGCTTTTGTTTCCAGGTCTTTGCGTCCGACTTCTTGTTCTCAAGAACATCCTTCTTCTCCTCTACGAGATCCACAAGTAAAACCTCCTTCTCCTCCGTCAATTGCTAGCTTCTTGTTTTTGATTCTTTGCTGGACATTTTCAATTTCAATTGGCGCACAATAAACAAAACAAGAAACAGCAAGACAGCAGCGGAGGCGTGCTGCCAACCTACTATTATACTTTTCCAGCCCTCTCGGAGTGACCGTGGCGTAAATGCCCGAATTTATAATCAACCAACATGAGACAACCAATTGCACAAAAACCATCTATATGCAAAATCTAGATGGATTTCGATTTGATCAAAAAAATGAACATGAGAAAACGGCCCTAGACAACTACGCCCTGTAGGTGATCGTTGGATTTTCCAACCCACCCCATCTTCACAGGATCCATACAGTGCCATCGCTGGATTTTCTCTGTGGGCACGTTTTAAGTTTTTTGAGCTAACAGAGATAATGCGACAGCGATATGACCAACCTTTTGCGGTAGCACTAAATAACATGGCATCCGGCCAAATGACGTCAGAAGATATTGATCTATTTAGGACCCGAATTTTTGATGCCAGTCAAGTTCCAGATGATGCAATACATATTTTTCTAAGTAATAGGGAAACAGAATATTATAACTAAAGAGCACATTTCAGAAGCTGTAGATTTTGTCAAAGCCGCAAATCTCAATGCAGCAGTTAGAAACAGATGTTTAGAAGACGTAAAAGGATTTAAGACTTAGCAGACACAAGGATTGTGCACTTCACTTGTTTTAAAAGCCAATGCCAAGTATATGATGACGGTCAATGTAGATACGGCAGATGGTTTCGTGAATGGAGCCACGGGTATACTTAAGCAAATAGGATTAAATTCATCCAATGCCTCCGAAATTCTTTGGATACAATTTTAGAGGAAAGCGTAGGAGTGAGTGCTCGTGCAAAATGTAGCCATCGTGCTGAACCTTCTTGGACCCCAGTTCGGAAAATTAACAAAAAATTTTCAATATAAGTCCTGTAACGAGTCCTTTTTGACCCGAAAACCAATGCTGGCTATGCTCAGGGTAGTCGAGGATCGTTCCAACAAATTTATATTGGACTTGCAATAACAACACAAGGGATTCTTTATTCTATTATTCACCAGCGACGTGGTTCACTTTATTGTTCACTCTGATGTTTCACTTTGATGTTTCACTTATAACTATGGTACATGTGCATAAACCTATCTGAGGTATCCTTGCCAAATCGCAAGGTACGCCTCCTATCCGGTTCACCGCCATGTTCGCAGGGTTTCGTTGGCCAAAGACACGCCGTGCACGTCCAAGCAATCGCTTGACTCGCAGGTTCGTCTATTCCGCACAACTCCCACGTACTGCCCTACTATCGTCCTACAAGGACTCAAAGGATGCGCTGGCTACGGCTTTACGTGCGCACAGCTACCTTTCTTGATGATCGTCGATATCCTTCCGCTAGGATATCCTGTATCTGGTTCAAGTCCTTCCATGAGGACTGTTCCGTATCCTTTGCAAGGATTCCGCATTCGATTTCCGTCTGTAGTATCCTGGAAGACTCCGTTTCGCCGCACTTATACTTTCACGATTCGTTCCGCACTCGCTTAGATCCCGATTCACATTGACTTGCTTCCATGCCGTCAGCGACCCCTTATATAGCCCTCCCGGGCTGTCTCCCGGTGTCTCCTTGTCTCCTTCTAGAACATTCGAGACTCCCAGATCTTCCATACGGCACTTTCCTCTGCCTAGCAACAGCGCTCTTTGAATTGCCAGCGATATCGCCCCCTCAGCCAATTGGAGCGACTGCGACAACTAGCCTCTGCTCCAAACTTAACGGATCCTTCCGTTTACTTGCTGCGCCTCCGCCGTCTGTCGTGCTGCTATTCCCCTGGACTCCCATTCATTTCCCCTCTCCCCTGAATCCGCCTTGTTTCCCCTTTATGCGGCGAATTCGCCGCACTTCCCCTTTCGAAGTCTACATTTCCCCTTTCGCTCCTTGCCCTTCTGTCTGTGAGGGATAACCATTCCTCACAGTCCAACGAGCAAATTACTATTGGCCGAAAACAGTTTCCAGTTGTAGTTGCAGAAGCTGTAATGATCCATAAAAGTCAGGGCGCTACACATACCAAGGTGGTGGTCCACACTGATTCAAGAATGTAGCGTGAAGCTTAATATGTAGGTTGCAGTAGGGCTACAAGTGTGGCAGGTCTTTATATTGTTGGGCAGTTTCTTCCCCCGAGATCCGACCAAGGATCACCAGCAGAGCTAGAGCTTCAAATACTTCGCACCGAAAAGGTGCGAAGTATGCATTTTGCTACATTATACGACAGCTCCAACTTCAATGTATTTTTCCACAATACTGAGAGCTTGCACTGTCATATTAATGATGTTTGCTCCAACCAGCTTATGCTTCAATCTTCCATTTTGTCCTTCGTCGAGGCTTCCACATACTCTAACGAAATATTATATATGAGGTACCGGGCTTTTCCACAGCAGTGCGACTAGATTGCCCGTCGGTTGCAAGAGAAGTTCGACCTAAAAGAGGCATTCTCATATTCATTAGAAATGAAATCTTTGAGAATGTTAGTCTTTGTTCAACCAAAATATTTGGGGTCGAAAAAATTGTGGAACGGAGCTGTTCCAGTGCTTCATTTAGAGTCATCATGTACTGGCAACGGTAACAATACACCACCCGTTGTGGTGGAATCAGTGGAGCCGTTTTCACTTCATATTTAAGGCCAAAACAACATCACGGATATTTCTTTTGAAGAGTTTGAACGTTTTTCAATATTAGAAGAACAAAGACAAGAATTGATGCAAGATAACATTTTGGAAGATGGAATGTGCACATGCGCTTGCAATCACGAGTATGCAAAAAAGAAAAAGATATACCAGACCATGCTGCAAAAACAAAATGAAGAAACTGAAAAATTAAAAAGCAGAATTAAAGTGCTGGAGAAAGAGCTTTCTGCTGTACGTTAGTCGGCTATTTTTCCTGATGAATGTGCCAGTCACGATGCATTAACATTTGCTAAGATGATTACAAGCAAGGCGAACAAGCATTACTCTAGCGAAGAAAAAGATATCGGGCAGTATTTTGTATATGAATCCAGTAAATTATATCAAACTATGAGAGAAGACTTTGAATTTCATTTACCGTCAAACCCGGAAACCCGGTATTCACGAAAACTACCTTAAAATGTTTGCTCCTGTTATCGAAAAAATGCCTGAAGAACAAAAGACGTGCATCTTAATAATTGACGAAGTAACTATAAGACCTGATTTACAGTACAACAAATCAATGGACACAATCAATGGCTTCACCGACCTCTGAGATGGAAAACGTACTAAGGAAATCGCAAAGAAAGCTACTTTTATAATGATGAAGTCTTTTCGGAAAGTGGAAATTTATTATAAGTTATTATCTATCGAGCAGTGGATTAAGTGGAAGCCAGCAGAAGGACATTGTTTTGGAGAATATAAAAAAAGTCAAAGAGCTTATAGATTTGCAGGTTGTTGTTGTTATTTGTGATCAAGGCCAGAACAACGTTTCAATGTTTAACCAATTAAAGGCAAGTAAAGATGACGTGTCCTTCCATTTTATGGACGAAGAGATATATTTAATGTTCGATTATTGTCATTTGCAAAAATCTTTAAGAAATACGCTGCAAAAATGGAATTTGAAAACTCCCGATGGAATCGTCGATTTTAAATATGTTCGCGAAATGTTTGATGTCGACCAATCCAATCCGCATCTTAAAGTTTGTCCGAAACTGACTTTATCCCATATAGAGCCGAATAATTTCGAAAAAATGAATGTTTCGAGAGCCACTCATATTCTAAATAACTCAGTCGCAGCTGGTTTGACAATGATGATGAAAATGGGACATCTGAGTGAAGAAGCAATGCCAACGCGTAATTTTATTAAACTAGAAAATGACATGTTCGACTTACTTGATTGAAAGTTCTGGTAAAACATAGCTGCACCATATTCTGAAACTATGAAATGTGTAAGAGATTTTGCAATTGGTAAAAATGTTCTTTATCAAAATACTCACATCATTTTGAAACCTTCCTTTTTCCTTCCTCAGCTGCAAATATGGGTTCACCCAACATTTGTGGCGCCCCCGTGTGCTCTTTACATCCTCATTTTTTTTCCAGCAATATATGCCGCCACCAACACAAGCACTTCATCGTCACTATCATAAGAGTTCATAGTGTTCCTTTTTTATTTTTAGTTAAAGTTGCACAATTGACACTGTTTACAAAACACAGCTGATTTGTCAGAGTGACCTTTCACCTTCAGCACATGGTCACAGTGTTTTAGTTATGTACCACACACACAAGAAATAAATTGCAAATTCCTGGCAGGAATTTTCCGCAGTGCTGGATACAAGCCTTAAGCAATGAACTAGAGAATCAGAATGTGCATCTGTGTTTTTAGCAATGTCTGCAGGTGTTCTTTTATATTAAAAGCATATACAATATATTAAATTTTTGTTTTTCTTAATAACAATTCAGACTTTACTGTTTTTAGCAGCAGTGGATTTTTGTTTTCAAATATTTTTCAGTGTGACCATATGCGCGCATATATAAAAATACTTAATATGGTTTGACATGTTCCTTTTTTTCAAATCAATGAGGATAAAGTACATTGCAACAAAAACACCTAGATGGTTAGCCTTGAACATAAGCTAATCAAATGCAGCAAATCTTCCTAGATTTGCGGAAACAGCAACATGAAAAATCGCCCCTAAAAGAGTTAAGAACGTTCTATTGTCGCTGTCCAGTTTCCTACGTATATAATCGGTAATTTTTGTTACCAATGTGGTACAACTTTTTTTTTTCTTAAACTCAGACTGTCTATTATTAAATATATTTTTTTTTATGAATTCACCTTTTTGTGAGGCCATAATTTGTTCAAGCGCTTTGGAAAGGAATTTAAGGATAGAGACAAGCCTAAATTCATTATTGCCTTTTGAGATTGGTAAGACTTTGGCCGTTTACCAGATCAGCGGGAAACAAAAAGTGGTTAAAGCAGTATTGAAAATGTGTGTTATATGTACAAAGATTTCTGGTAAAAGTATTTTTTAGAAATTTTGGATCTAGATCATCTAGTGCACTGGCATTTTTATTTTTAAATGTCAATACGATCAGACATAGTTATCAGTTTCGGGTATTACAGAATTCTCTAACTTTTATCTTTCTTTTAATTGTCCGTCAGACTGTAGATTTTGATGGCTTCACAGAAAAAAAGATCACGATATTTAGTATCATACGGGTATTTTGAGTATAGAATCGGCCTTCATCTGAAAAAAATATGAAGATGATATTATCGCGTCCGTATGTTTAGGTGGAAATAGTATTCCATTGATATGAAAAATTGATATTATTTTGATATTATTAAAGATAGGGCTGATATTTGATCCTTTTTTTTCTGTGGATGCAATAAAAGCTTCATCCTAGCTTTATTACCTAGCCTCATTCAAAGCCGTCTTATATAATCAAGTGAGCTTGGAAAGTTCTAATTTCAAATTGATCTTAACGCCGTTGCTTGTCTGAGACAAATTGAAAGACTCTATTACTGTATCTACCTTTATTTTCTTTAGACTTTAATTTTCCTGAATTTCTGTTGTATCTTGGAGTTCTATGGAAACAATAACAGCTTCAAAATGGCTTTATAATCTAGTTCCCCACGTTTACGTGTTTAAGTGTACTGGAAGCGTTTTGACTTCAAATTAGTCTCAACACCGTCGCTTAATATGACAAATTGCAAAACGCCATTTTATATTTTCAATCGGAGGTAGTAAGAGTAGTAAATGTGCCTTGGAATTAGTCCTACTTTCAAATTAAGTGGACACCGGCATTTGGAGCAAAGCTCACTTTCTCTCCCCAATTCTTTCCCTTTCACTCTCGCTTTATTTCGCTTTATCTATCTTTCTTGTGATCTTTAATTTCTCGCATTCGTTAATGCTAAAATTTCTGGAGCTGTTTTTGGATCAGGGCTTAAATGGTTGTGAACTACGGCCCTCCGTCCAACTAAAGAATTCTCTGGTATTACCTGAATGCGAGACCAATCTATAACCTTATTAATACATTTTATTATGTATTTGAGAATTTATATTCATTAACTATTGTGTTAGTGAAAACCTTTTGTTTTGGGGTAAATTAATTTTTTATTGTTTTTATACTTTGTACAGAAGGTACATAGAGTATATTAAGTTTGTGCAAAAGTATGTAACAGGGAGAAGGAATCGTTTCCGACCCTATAAAGTATATATATTCTTGATCAGCATCAACAGCCGATTCGATATAGCCATGTCCGTCTGTACGTCTGTCTGTCTGTCCGTCCGTCCGTATGAACGAAGAGATCTCAGAGGTGGTAAGAGATAGAGGTTTGACATGTATGGGGCATATATTTCTTATACTTGCAGGCAGATCAAGTTTATTTTCAATTTTTGCCACGCCCCCTCCCGTCCCCGCAATTTGGAAAAAACGTCATATCTAAAATATTATAAAGATCGGATGAACGATACTCAAGTTATGAATAAAAAACGGCCAGTAAACAGAGCCACCCCCCCACCCATCACCACAGCATTCTATTGAACGGCAATCTTAGTGAGAGAGAACTAAGAGAGAGAGAGAGAGAGAGAGAGAAAGAGTGAAACTAAGAGATGAGCGCGTATAACTCGTGAGCAAATGCGAGCTGCGACATTAAGGGTACAGAGTATGTTATAGTCGGGCTTGACCGACTTTCTTTCTTGTTGCTATTACCTTTAAATATCTAACTGGAAATGCTCACCGTTGCGAGAATCTTGCATCTGTAGAAAATAAAAATATTGATTGCTTTAATTGCTTAGGTCCCATTGAGTTTGCTGCCCAAGTGCTGACTACAAACTGTGGATACACGTTCCATAGAGTTTGCTTTCAAACGCGAATAGGGGAACAATAAAATTTGCCCTATGTGCAAAGTATCGCTTTGTTCATCCACTTCCAGCTTAACCCCCGTAATAGCGTGGATTTACAGACAACAACTCCAGAGGCATTATCAACAGTCATGCCAACAACTACCAGAAGTAACGCTAAGAACGCTCCTTTTAAAACCCAATCAGCTAAAATGCCTGAGACCAAAGACACTACATACAGTAGATACCGCACCTCATACAAACTGTATTATTTTTCGTTTTGAAGCTTGTTGGCAGGGGCGCGCGGGGCACACACGAAGAAATCTAAAAATAGAACAAGCCTTTCACAGCTGCCAAGGTCAACGTAGTTTCGATTTTAACATTCCTCAGCATCAAGCCAAATCAGGTTCACATTTTTACAACTAACACGCAGGAGGCTTCGGTGGCTTTGAGGGATAGACTGTCATCTCATGAACTTGGGGTCGTTAGTTCGAATCCAGGTGCAGACCACATTTTTTTTTATCGTTTGTGTTAAATAAGAGCCTTTGCATCAATTTCATTTCAGCTATTGTTTTTGCAACTGCTGATGTTGCATTGGCGACTTCGTGTGGCCCAGCGATTTCGTCGTTGTTGCCATGGCGACGAATGAGCACATCCGCTTTAGACTCTAAAGCTTAGACGTGTGCTTGTTTTGGTGAGCAAGTGAGCTCTCTCCAGACTACAGCAGTCTTACTTTCAATTCAGTGTTCACCGATTCACACAATCATGAGTTCGGCTCGCGTTTGCTTAAAAACACGACTGACTTCGGCTCGTGGTAGCTATAGCTGTCCGGCTCTGCTCTAAAGCGATGCCAAGCCGTATGCTCTTTGGGTACGTTTTGTTATTGTAATTGCACGGAACATAGGAAATCAATGATGTATATATGCAGGGCGCGAGGCATACGAAACGACACACATGCTAACGATTTCGTGTGTATGCGACGCGTAGAACAAATCCCGGTTTTGTTCTCTTCTTTGATTGGTGTTTGCGAGGGCAAGCAAACTGACCAACAACAATTTCATTATTGGTATTGGTGCTTATCTTTGTGAGTATTGGTGAGTGCTCTGTCGTTTGCTGCTTTTGGGCATGCCTGGTTTAGAGGTAGAGAAAATGCTCGGGTAATAGACCGCATTTTGTAATTTATGCTGAGCCGTTGAGCTGAAATGACGGGAAGAAAGAGCGGAGCGAAATGCTGCGTGCAGAAATGCCAGAAAAACAAGAGAAAATTTCCGCATATAAAATTTTACCGCTTTCCTGATGCCGATTTAATTTTTGGCCAAATCTGGCGTGCAAAATGTAAAATTGCTTTGCAAAACTATGAAAAAAAATTATTTATATATATGTATGTCAGGACCATTTCTCAAGTGCCTATATAGGTAAAAGAAAATATGGACGAATATAGAAATATGAACTATGACGATTTTGATGAAAACGAAATGCCATCTCCCTCAAAGAAATCTAAAGCTGATGATATTATATAATTTGCAACTGCGAAAAAATTTTTAGAGCAGCTACTAATTATAGAAAGAAGATCAAGTGTTTTTTAAAATAAATAAAAATTCTTAAGGCCAAATGTCATTCCTTCGCCAGTAAAGAAAATTACGCAAAAAGTAGACTTGTAAGCAACTATTGATTCCTTAAAAATTAGTAATGAATCAAACATTTTTTGCAAATTACTCACAAGCAGTCGGCCAAAAAAGCATTCGGACGAGGCCAAGTACTTAGCTCAAAACATTTTTTATGTTTCGCAGTCAACATATTTATTTTTACGAAACAAGTTTAACCTAAATTTGCCACACGTTAGCACTTTAAACAGGTGGGCTCCAATAAAGCTTCTTCAGCCTGGATTTGAAAATAGTGCAACCAATTCTATTGCAAAGTTCTGCTAAGAATTAAAAGAAATGGCCATTCGGATGGAACTAAGATACAACCATAAATTGGATTTAATAGATGGGTTTGAAAGCGATGGCTTTAAAAGAACAAATAAAATGGCTAAGCAAGTATGTGTCTTTATGGTAAAGTCCTTGTTTTCAAATTGCAGCACTATTTTAAACTATTTCGTAACGGAAAACGGGATGACAGCAAATGTACTATGCGAAATTGTTAAAAAAAATGTTGCTGATAACTGTTATCGCTCTGCAGTACGGATTAACAGTAATTCTTTTAAATTCATTCGGACATTCTTGACTTACATACAAGATGTTCGTTTTGTTGTCCCTAAAAAACGAGTCATTTTCTTCGACGGCATAATATTAACTTTAAAATCGGTAGTTATGCTGGTTGAAGAAATACTGGTTCAAGATTCTGACAAATATTTCATTATGACAAATTCTTTCAACCCAGACAAACTTGAAAACACATTTGCGATTCTTAGACAAAAAGGAGGCCACAATAGCAACCCCTCAGTCGCTGAATTTAACTGTTTCTTGGCCAAGATAATGACCTCTAAAATTCTTAGATCAACTTCACTGAGCAATTGTGAAGACACACAAGGCTCCACAGAGGATATATTCCTCCATGCTCTCGATGAAGAAGATCAAGAAAGAAAGTCAGATGGCCATGTAGACCCAATCGATTTTAACAGTAAGGAGTTTGCTCAATATTTTTCCTAAGACTCTTTTACCAACATCAAAGAAATTATGTCATGTCATGTATGAAATGGTGTCAATTAGATATTTTGTTGGGTACGTTGCTCACAAAACACTCTCAAAAAATATTTGTAAACGTTGTAACAAAGAATTAAGAAAAGAAGATGAAGTTATTACCGTCCCAAGGGAAATGTTTCTGTTTTATAAAAACTACCAATCACATACTGATTTTGGAAACCTTTTTCTCCTTCTGATGCACTAATGGAAGCTAGCACAAAACATATTTTTATTTTTAAAAAAGTTTTCAAGGTGGAGCCCGAAAAAATAAACATTAAGTCGCATATAATAGAGTTGTGCCATAATTCTACGCCAGATTGGTTTTCAGGGGATTGCAGCGATCACAGACTGCAACTCTTAGATTTTCTTCTCCTTGTTCTTCTAAGGAAACATTGCATATGGGCATTGGAAAAGGCAGTCTCGTAGAATAAACAGCTAAAAATTATTGCTGGCAAATAAATAATCAATCTAAATCAAAAAAAATATTAAAAACGAGAGGGCCAAGCTAACTTCGTCTGTGCCGAAGTTTTTATACCCTTGCAAATGCAAATATCACAGTTTAAGAACGCTTACATAAAAAACAAAAAATTTTGTAACTAAAACCTATTTTCCGACAGCTAAACGTCTGAAAAAAGTTTTTCTCACTAAGACTCAATTTCCGACCGATCGGCCCTATGGCAGCCTTAAGATATAGTCATCCGATTTCGACCCAATTTTACGAACCTATTTGAAAACACATAAAATTAGTCATCAGCGAGTTTAAGAACGCTAAAATAAAAAACAAAAAAAAATTTCTAACTAAGACTCATTTTCGAGCGATCGGTCCTATGGCAACCATAAGATATAGTCACCCGATGTCGACCAACTTTTTCAAATTAGTTTGAAAGCGTTTAATTTTAATAATCACCGACCTTAAGAACGATTTGCTTAAAACAAAAAATTTTATTTTACTAAGACTCAATTTCCGACCGATCGGTCCTATGGCAGCTATAAGATATAGTCATCCGATTTTGACCAAAATTTGCAAATCTGTTTGAAAGTATATAATATTATTAATGACCGAGTTTAATCACGTTAACATTGAAAACAAAAAAGTTTTTCTCACTAAAACCCATTTTTCGACCGATGGTTCCTATGGCAGCTATAAGATATAGTTATCCAATCGGGTTGGTTCCGACATATTAGCAGCGTGCAGTAAAAAGAAGACTCTGTGCAAAATTTCAGCTAGATAGCTTTAAAACTGAGAGACTAGTTTGCGTAGAAACAGACGGACAGACAGACAGACAGACGGACAGACAGACAGACAGACAGACAGACGGACGGACAAAGCTCAATGAACTCAGCTCGTCCCCCTGATCAAGAATATATATAGTTTATGGGGTCGGAAATGAATATTTCTATGCGTTGCAAACTTCTGGGCAAAATTATAATACCCTTTGCAAGGGTATAACGAGAACGCCAAGCTTTCTTCGTCTGTGCCGAAGTTTTTATACCCTTGCAAATGCTGGTTTTGAAATGTCAGAGTTAAAGAACGCTTACATAAAAATCGAAAAAAATTTTAACTAAAACCCATTTTCCGACAGATAAACAAACATCTGATTTCGACCAAATTTCGCGAATCTTTTTGAAAATATATCAAATTAACAATCGCGGAGTTTAAGAAAGATAAAATTTAAAACAGAAAAGTTTTTCTCACTAGCTCATTCTCCGACCGATCGGTCCCATGGCAACCATAAGATATAGTCACCCGATGTCGATCAACTTTTTCAAATTAGTTTGAAAGCGTTTAATATTATATTAAGAATCACCGACTTTAAGAACGATTTACTTGAAAACAAAAACGTTTTTTTCACTAAGACCCATTTTCCGACCGATGCACAGTTTCTGCCATAGGCCAAAAATAAAAAATTCAAAGTGAGAATTCTGGCATCAAACGTGCTGTCTCTATCTCGCTAAAGAATGAGCTTTTTAATTGTATAATTGATTTTGTTTCATTTCAATCGTACTCTATAAGAATGGCTTCAAAAAGGAGAGCATGAAATATATTGGTTCTTACTGTGGGAGATTTTTGAATTTAAAGTGAAATTTATAACCATTAAAACAACATTAAATCAAACAAATATTAAAGAAACTTAAACTGAAAAGTAAAAAGAAAGATACTAACGTCGTTTTTTTATAAATTAAATGTTTTTAATTTGTTAATTTTTTTTATAATATTGACGTTTTGTCAGTACTATTTTTATACCCGTTACTCGTAGAGTAAAAGAGTATACTAAAGTCGTGCAAATGTATGTAACAGGCAGAAGGAATCATTTCCGACCATATAAAGTATATATATTCTTGATCAGCATCAACAGCCGAGTCGATATAGCCATGTCCGTCTGTCCGTCTGACCGTCTCTCCGTCTGTCTGTATGAACACCTAGATCTCAGAGACTAGAAGAGCTAGAGCAACCAATTTTGAAATGTAGACTCCTATTGTCTGCACGCAGCTCAAGTTTATTTCAAATTTTTGCCACGCCCACCCCCGCCCCCACAATGAAAAATGTTGAATAACTCCCACAATTTTTGAGATATCGATCAAATTTAAAACTTAAGTTTATATTCGCAACATCTATAAGCCCTCCAATATTCATTAAGATCGGATGATAAATAGCCGAGTTAAAAAAATGTTGCATACTTTTCGGCTGTCCCGCCTCAAACACACAGGAAGGCTATTAAACGTTTCTTTCCATGAGTAACGGGTATTTCGAAGTCGGTTAGAGCCGACTTTAACTTACGCTCTCGTTTTTATTGTTGTCTTATTAACTAAATTAAACCTATTTTCCGACAGATAAACATCTGATTTCGACCAAATTTCGCGAACCTTTTTGAAAACATATCAAATTAACAATCGCCGAGTTTAAGATAAAATTGAAAACAAAAAAGTTTTTCTCACTAAGACTCGTTTTCCGACCGATCGGTCCTATGGCAGCCTTAAGATATAGTCATCCGATTTTGACCAAATTTTGCGAATATATTTGAAAGCATATACAATTAGTAATCAGTGAGTTAAACGACGCTAACATAACAAACAAACAAAAGTTCTTACCAGGACTCATTTTCGACCGATCGGTCCTATGGAAACCATAAAATATAGTCACCCGATGTCGATCAACTTTTTCAAATTAGTTTGAAACGTTTAATATTAGTAATCATCGACCTTAAGAATGATTTAATTAATAATCAACCTTTTAAGATTCTAAAATTACAAAGTTTAACTGCCGGAAAGTGCCGGAAGTTGTGTTATACCCCAAGGCCTAAAATGTGTTTTTTATACTCCGTACCGAAGGTACATAGAGTATATTAAGTTTGTGCAAAAGTATGTAACAGGGAGAAGGAATCGTTTCCGACCCTATAAAGTATATATATTCTTGATCAGGATCAACAGCCGAGTCGATATGGCCATGTCCGTCTGTCCGTCCGTCCGTCTGTCCGTCCGTCCGTATGAACGAAGAGATCTCAGAGATGGTAAGAGATAGAGGTTTGACATGTATGGGACATATATTTCTTATACTTGCAGGCAGATCAAGTTTATTTTAAATTTTTGCCACGTCCCCTCCCGCCCCCGCAATTTGGAAAAAACTTCATATCTCCTACAGTTACAGAGATAGATCGTTCGTTCCTTCTAGGGATACCTTGTAAACAAAATTATTTATCGATTTGCTGAAGGAATGATAAAGATCTGATGAACCATACTCAAGTTATGGGCACAAAACGGCCAGTTAACACCACCCACCCCACCCACCAACAACCACAGCAACATACCCTAACCGTTCAACACAGGCAATCTTAGAGCGAGAGAGAAAGAGAGAGAGAGAGAGAGAAACTTAGAGAGCGCACCGCGTTGTGCGCGGGGTGTTAACAGGCCGTTTGACTCCTGAGCAAATGCGAGTGTAAGGGTGCAGAGTATGTTATAGTCGGGCTTGATCGACTTTCTTTCTTGTTTTTTTTTTACTATTTGTTTCTGCGATGCAATGTTACATTCCTGGTCTCTGCTGTTGTTGTGTTTGATTCTTTTTTGAGTGTTCCATGAAAGCACAAGTCAATTCGACTAAAATCTGTATTTGATTTACTGGATTTACTCTAAAATCTGAGATTGCATCGATATATAGTATGTTTTATTAGGAATTTGCTTTTGTTTTAGGATTTATTAATTAATTTAATTATTTTGGTTTTTTTATGTTAAGTGGAGGCTTTTAATACAAAAACTAATAAAAAAAAACAAAATAAACACAAATAAAAAATTTTAATATATCATTTTTCTTACACTTGGTAAAATTGTATGGTAGGGGTGGGAGTGTGAGAGTTTAGGCACGCCCATTTTATCAAATCTCATATCTAACGGTTTTTTAAATCCGTAAACAAAGTATCAAGTCTATATATCTACTGAAAGTATTTTTGGCCACAGTCTCCATACAACCTGGCCCACTGTGCGATGGTTCCTATGACAGCTATAAGATATTGTCATCCGATCCGGTCCGTTCCGACATATTAGCAGCGTGCAGTAAAAAGAAGACTCTGTGCGAAATTTCAGATCGGTAGCTTTAAAACTGAGAGACTAATTTGCGTAGAAACAGACAGACAAACAGACGGACGGACAAAGCTTAATCAACTCAGCTCGTCGCCCTGATCAAGAATATATATAGTTTATGGGGTCGGAATTGAATATTTCTATGCGTTGCAAACTTCTGGGCAAAATTATAATACCCTTTGCAAGGTTTTAAAAATAGAGGAAAGCTAACTTCGGCTCGACCGAAGTTTTTATACCCTTGTATTTTGTATGATTCATATAAATTAGTAGCCTGATTCCACTGTACAATGTACACATTTTTGACAAGGATCCTATATATATTTTCTACATCCAATTTCTATGGCAGCTATACTATATAGTTGTCCTATCAAACAAGACAAAAAAGTTTTTCTCACTAAAACAACATTTTCGACCAATGGTTCCTATGACAGCTATATGATGTAGTCATCCGATCTGGCCGGTTCCGACCAAAAGACTTCGTGCAAAGTTTGGTTAAGATAGCTTTAAAACTGACGGAGGAGATAGCATAGAAACAGACGGACAGACGGACGGACATGGCTATATCAACTCAGCTCGTCATGTTAATCAATAATATATATACTTTATGTGTTCGGAGATGCTTCCTTCTATGCGTTACAAACATCTCGACAATTTTAATATACCCTCTACAAGGGTATAAAAAACTAATAAAACATTAAAAAACGAGAGCGTCGGCTCTACCCGACTTCGATATACCCGTTACTCATGGAAACAAATGTTTAATAGCCTTCCTGTGTGCCTAAGGTGGGTCAGAGGAAAAGTATGCAACATTTTTTTAACTCGGCTATTTATCATCCGATCTTGATGAAAGGAGGGCTTATAGATGTTGCGAATATAAATGTAAGATTTAAATTTCTGATCGATATCTCAAAAATTGTGGGTGTTATTGGGCGTGGGCGTAGCAAAAATTTGAAATAAACTTGATCTGCGTGCAGACAATAGGAGTCTAGATTTCAAATTTGGTTGCTCTAGCTCTTCTAGTCTCTGAGATCTAGGTGTTCATACAGACAGACGGACATGGATATATCGACTCGGCTGTTGATGCTGATCAAGAATATATATACTTTATTTGGTCGGAAATGATTCCTTCTGCCTGTTACATACATTTGCACGACTTTAGTATACCCTTTTACTCTACGAGTAACGGGTATAAAAAGAAACAAACAAAAATTTTAATCAATGAAAAAAAAAAAGTACAACTATCCTCAACCGGGACTCGAACACGCAAATCAAAAATGAAACGCTACGTGCTTACCCACTGAGCCACCGGCTATTTTAAAAACAGAGTAGCTAAAGTGCAATATATGGATCATCATTAAAGTAGCTAGAAGCAAAAATTAGGATCTAATATCATCTCCCACAAACAAACATTTTTTTTTCACATGCGTCATCTATAATGTTCTATAAATCTTTGCTGAGACTAATCAACAGCCTTCACCATGGCAGCCGTCTCAGATCGGTACTCTGAAGCGATGTCTCAAGCAATTGCTACAGGCTTTCAAAGCATATTGGCAGCTCTCGTTCAACGTGAACCTCATTCGGCACCAGTTTTGCAAGCACCACACGTGGCACAGGCACTATTAGAGCAGCGTTGGCCATCGAGAGTGAGGCCTACAATTTGCCTCGACCTGACCGCATCAAAGGCTAGCCAACGACTGAAAGGCTTTTTGATCTCTCCTCCTCAGCTTCGGCATGCATTCGGCTTGTATATGTGTAAATAGCGAAATGTCTTCGCCCCCTAAGGCTGATGTCAGAGTGCGCTCGAGAAGCGATGCGATAATATTGGGCGAGAACGCGCGATAAACCACTGCAACCTTTTTTTAAAGCAATCGCTCAAAAGGTGCCAGAGTGAGGGCGGAGCGATATGCGAGTGCATGCGATCAAGCGACAGCGATGCGAGAAAGCAGTTTGCAACCTGCTTTCTCGCTTTAACTCGCTCAGATCGCAAGTAATTTTTTGCATTCTTAGCTTTTTCTTATTTTAAGCTATGCATATTTGTTGTTGTTGCATTGTTACCTTTCAGATTGAGAGCGAGCTTTAAAAACCGATTATTTTCCAATCATGCATATTTGTTGTTGTTGCATTGTAAGCTTAAATCACAGTTTGTTTTTATTAAACTTTGCGTATTTACTGCATTCGCAATTATTTTGAAGTGAACGTCGGACAAAGAAGTCATATTGCGCTTAATATGAATTTCAACGTTGAAAATTTAATTTCCGAAACTTTTGTACGCCCAGTGCTATGAGATCAAAAAAGCAAAGACTATCACAACCGAGTTTTAGCTGAAAAAATTGGACTGCAATTGAACAAGTAATGGAAACACCAAGTAAGTATATATTAACTAATATGTGTAAATGTTTTTATATTGTTTGTGATTACATATTTTTAATTATTTTGTGTGTGTGTGTACATACAAAGTCACGAAAAGCGTCTCTAACTATTTGGCCTGTTCTTAGATTAATATGATTAAATGTTGCAGAGTAATTATTATTTTCATTGTTGGTGTGAAAATGTTTTGATTCAAGATTCATATCATAAGCCCCTTCAAGGTCAATGATTGTATTATGCAAAATGCATATACTCTTCACAATTACATCAACAAAATCGGGATTTGTCTCAATAGGTTTCCAGAGGAGGCGCCATTTAGATGTTATTATTCTAAAGGCACATTCAATGCATCTTCGAGCTTTGGAAAGTCGACTGTTAAAGTACTCGTTATGAGCACTTATGTCTCTTCTCGAATATGGCCTAAAAAGAGTTTCCAAAAGTGGATAAGCCTCATCACCAACAAAAACATAGGGCATCTTAATATTTATTCCAGGCAAACAGGAGTCCGGCGGAATGAACTGTCGAGCTTTTAGTTGATTGTATTGTTGTGATGCATTAAATGTTTCACCATCACTTTGCTTGCCATAGCCTCCAACTTCTATTGCAATAAATTTGCAATTGACATCTGCCACCCCTTGAAGTACTATTGAAAAGTATTTTTTATAATTGTAAAACATAGACCCGGAATGTGGTGGACACCTAACGCGAATGTGCTTTCCATCAATAGCCCCAGCACAATTGGGAAAGTTCCAAAGTCTCCAAAATTTGTCTGCCGTCTGTCTAATTATTTGCTTGGTGGGCTATGGCATATGCAGTGGTTGTGGCTCCTCCCAAAGAGCTATTACAGTTTCTTTTACGACAACTGACACAGTAGTCCTTCCAATTTTGAATGAATAGGAGAATGATGAAAAAGATGCTCCAGTAGCTAAAAATCTGTAATTACGGAATATTTTTACATAGGTGTAATTAATTTATAAAATTTTTATTTTAGAGGACTGTTTAAAGAAGAAATTTAAAAACATCCGTGGCCAGTTGATAATATTATAATTTAAGTATATAAATTTAAATCTAATAACATTAATAATTTGAATATGGGTATCTATTAAGTTTCTCATATGTATATAATTGAAATATATTTATCAGTTAAAAATCTTACCTCAAGATTATTATTAATTTTTGACAAGGCAATATGGGATGGATAACAAAATTTGACCAACGTTTCTCCAATCTACTGCTATTTTTTTTTTTTTAAATATAATCAAACGTCGAAATTGACATCTGCAAATAATTGGAAAACTTTTCTGGATGTTTCGCAAATCATTATATAAATTATGAAACTCTCCTTTTTCATTTCGATTTCGGTTGAGTGGGTGGACACTGGACACTTTTTTTGTTAATAAAATTAACCATTGCTCTTGAAGCAAAATATTCTTCGTCTGAATCCATCACGTCCACACTAATAACTAAAATAGAACAATGCAACTCGCTGCTCTCAAGGAATTGCGCTCACAATAATAACAGAAAATAAAGCTCGCGCTCTCTGAGTTGCATGCTCTCACTACTGGCCTAATTTTGTATTATTAAATCATGGTAAATTCAGACAGCAAATTAAAGTTGATCAATGTAACTAGCTTCGCTCAAAGCTTTCACTATGCCATCTTTTCGCAGTGCTCAAAGCAAGAAATATTATCGCTTCTCGCGTAGCATCGCTTCTCGCGCGAGTTACCACATCAGCACATCGACCCCCTACCCCACCTCCAAAACCTCCCCGCTCATCATAAACCACACTTTGTTGCGATCACCGGACACCACCACACTTTGTTGCAGTCATCGACCAGCCAAAACGACAGTCAGCATTTTGTCAGGATGTGGTGCTCCAAATTGAAAATAAACACCCACGCTGAAAACCGTCTCTGAATGCCTCAGCAGTTCTTTAGCAACATGTTGACAAGTAAGCTAGAATATATAAGCCTTTTTGTGAAATAAACTTTAGTCTTCTGACAACCAGACTTAGAACCGAACGTCTTGCGGCTTTATTGGCAAACAGATTTCCACAGCACACACTTACACCCAAAAACCACCCACGGTTGAACGTCCACCAGGTTGGCCCCCCTATTGATCACCTCCCCCGTTAGGCACGGATGTTAACTCGCGCACTCTGACATCAGCCTAAGGGGCTGTTGACCGTCGCTGCTTTATAGAGCCAAGCGCACTTCTTTTCACTGAACATGTTTGCCACAGAAGCCCTCGAAAGCACTCCCATGAAGGATGTCTACCCAGATGTCATCATGAAAACTCAAGAAATTTACTTTTTATAATTTTTAAAATTTATTTTTCTCATCTGTCTACCAACTAGCCTAAATTCACATACTACAATGCCCATTGAATTTGCCCGGTGCTTCCACTGCGTGGTTGTCCACCTAGTACCTGCGTTTACGCTGTGTGCAGATGCCGTGAGGCATTTGAGCTCGGTCGGGACTAGCAGACATTCGTATTTAGTCGCCCGACGACAATAAATGTCAATTCTGCGTCTGTCCCCCTTCGCAAGCCCAGTGGCCCAATAGCCGCTCAGGGGGCGGAAACTTGCTATTCACTCGAAAAGAAGGGAAAGATCACAAATGGCATCCCGCTCTTTCAACGCCAAAATTAATTAAATTTTCCTCCAAGCGAAAACATTTCCAAACGACTCTTTCGTTTTTGCTTTTCTGCCATGGTTCTTATATTATTTTTTTAAAAATCACTAACTAAAAGTATCCATCTGATCGATGCAGGTAGACGCAGAGTGACTTAACATGGTGCATTCTCAATGCTGCGTCAGCTCAGAGAGGACAAAATAACCAGAGATGAATTCGCTCTCTTAAATTTAGTCCGAAAAAAACCATGAGGCTATCGAGGCTCTGGCAGTTTTCGGACACGAAAGCACAGCGCGTTATCTTTGCCCATGCTTCTTTGTTTTTATTTTTTGCTTGTGTTTCTCTCCTCTCGCACATGTGCGTTGGTTTTTGTTTTTGTTATGTGCTTATGCTTATGACGTCAGACCAACGTTGCGAAGTTGGCACACCGAGCTCGTCGCTGAACTTCGTTCAGTGGCTACGCACACATACATGCCAAGCCAAAATGTGATTTTGCTTTTTGTCGTCCACTGCTTCAGACCGAAAACGTGAAAATCGTCAACACCGCAAATTTGCCATGCATTTGGCTGGTGCGCGCATTGCGACCAGCTTTGCGGCATTAGCGATTCAGCCGTCGACACAACAAGTCCTTTGTGCGAATCTGCTGCGATTTAAAATAATAAATTTTAAAAATGCCAAATATTAAGTGCGTAGCTCTAGGTTGTCTTGGAGGTGCCAAAAGTTTTCGAATTCCTGAAAACAGGGTGGGAGAATGGTGTGAAAATTTTGCGACTTGACGTGGATAGCGTCAATGCCCAATCGCGAATCTGTGAGCGCCATTTGACTGATGTATGTCACTCTGCAGGCGGGCGTTGGCTCCGTACGGGATCGATCCCAACTATTAGTTTGGGTCATGCTGGACAGCCTGTTCACCAGCCGTGTTTTGAATCATGGCAAAGAATGTGCTGTGCGGTTGGGTGTTCATGCACATCCCCTCCATCTATTTTGCATGGCTTTCCCACTGATCCTCGGAAACGCGATCAGTGGGAGCTAAACTGCAATATCAAATTGTCCATGCAGAGCAACGTGCACCCTAAAAAGTGACATTTTCGCCCTAATTTTCAGAAAATCGTAGATATTTTGATGGTTATCTCATTAGCAAGAAGAAATTTAATTGCTCAGCTTGCGATGAGATTCTATCAAAAATCGACGTGGCGCAGAGGCAAGCGAGTGAGAGTCTTATTTTCGCAAAAAAATTTACGGAGTGGTTGGCCTTAAAGAATTCGTTCTTCGGCGTGTGCAATGTGCACTACCAGGTATTCCGCAAGGAATTTGCTGAAAACCCATATCGCGCCAACATCTGCACTTTTATTTTTGATAAGTGCGTAAGGGAGACGCAGAAGATGCATCCGCTGTGGTTTGATAAAACCAACCCGTGCTTTGACCATCGCCAGAACTTGTTGAAAACAATGCTGGTCATTTTGTTGCGAAAATGGGCCAGGTGGCACCACGAAAACCTTATATCTGGCCGAAAGCAATCGAGACGTGCCGAAAATCAACATCAGTCAGCAAAAAAAAATCAAAATCCTCTCAAACTCGTGATTTTATAAATTTGCAAAAGGATTTATAATTTTGCCCAGAAGTTTGCAACGCATTTCGGACCCCATAAACTATATATATTCTTGATCAGGGCGACGACCTGAGTCGATTGAGCTTTGTCCGTCTGTCTGTCGATGTCCTCAGTTTTGAAGATATCGAGCTGTAATTTCGCACAGAGTCTTCTTTTTACTGCACGCTGCTAATATGTCGGAACCGACCGGATCGGATGACTATATCTTATAGCTGCCACAGGAACCATCAGTCGAAAAATGGGTCTTAGTGCGAAAACTTTTTGATTTTCAATGAAAACCTCCTTAAACTTATTTATATTGTATGCTATGCGGACAATAAGCCATGAACTCTTCCCAGAACTCCTTTTTCTCACCTCGAACTTCATACCCACCCCCCCAACCCATTTCCCACCATTTGTCGTGAATTTTCCAATCACGGGAAATCACATTCAAATTATTTTGCCTACTGTCCTTACCGTGTATTAACTCATACGGATGAAAAATAGTGATTTCCATACAGAGTTTTTCACACCCTGGGGGCTGATTTTCCAGCATCGGAAACTAAAATCACAAATTATTTGGCATTCTATCCTTACAAACCAAGTTTCAAGTCAATGGGATGAAAAATGGGTTCTTGCATGCAGAATTCGCGGCCATTTTCCTCGTGGGCGGATTTTTCAAAATCGGGAATACACGTGTCGAATTATTTCGCGTACTATGCTTACAAGCCGAGTTTTAAGAAAACATTTTCCAATACAAACTTTTCCGGCGATTCCTTAATTAATTAATTTTTAAAACATTTCAATAATTTTCCCTTATTTCAATTCTTATAAAATAATGTGTTTGTATAATTTATACTTTTATTTTTCACCCTCCACCTCATTTTCCTATCTTGTGGAATTAATTTCGAAAATGGGAAAAAAACATATGTTCCGCAAACTATGCTTTCGGATGATAAAAATAATTTCCATACAAAATTTTCAGTCAATTTCCTTTGTGTCTGAATTTACCAAAATCGGAAAAGTTTCCCAAATTTTATTTCATAGTGCGCGCCTAGATAAATTCAAATAAATGCCAACTCGATAACAGGTGCCTTTCAACAGGCAAGAGGTTGTCATTCGCTTAGGTAATAAAATGAGAAGTCACTTTGGTGAAGATTGGCAACCATGCCGACAATGACAACAATACGAATTTCTAACAAACAGTCTTGGCAACATCACATAAAAATATACAAGAGATACACAAACAGAACGAAATGACAGAGAGCGATATACATGCCCTCCCTTTCGCTTGTGTCTTTTCTCTATCGCATTTGTAGCCAAAACAAAACAGCACGCAGCTGTTTGTCTTTGCTTACTCCGAAAACTGCAACGCCTCGATGGCTTCATGGTTTTTTTTCTGTTAACTTAACAGTGAGAGCGATTTCATCTCTGGTTATTTTGTCCTCTCTGGTCAGCTGCTCAAAGCACAATAAGGCCTACAGCCAATTTACATAGTCTCCACAAATGTGCTGTTATGCGTAACATTGACTGTTAAGGGTGACATTCAAATTCTTATCTCCGTACTTGCAAAAAGTTCAAGTGGCGAAGTTGTAACTTCTGCATCTTCTTCCCTCAATTTTTGTGTGAAACTTTTCGTTGCTTCAGATGTCCGTATGGGGCTTTACCAACGTCTAATAAAAACGCGAATTGGAGGACCATGGATGGCGGTTTTTTTGTTTACATATAATCCGAAACCCTGAGAGCCGCAACTACCGACTGTTTTTAAGTCAAATGTAGCAATTAAAATAGACCGCTACAACTTCGAAGAAAGTTCTTAAATATTCCTATGGTGCTAGGGGCAATACTACCTAACTATTACAGTGTATTCCCTATATTTATTGCAGATTCTAGGCTCAAATTAGCATTTTCAGACAATAAGATTTCGCGTTAATAAAAATTTATGATTTAGATTTATCTCAGAACTTAATTTTTCCAATTTCAAAATAAGGTAGTACCAGTACGTACCGGTATACCGAAATAAAAGTCCTACGGTACCCGGACTTTTATTATATTTATTATATCGAAACCGAAAGCCGAAAACCGAACCGAAATAGAACCTTTAACCGAAACATTCATTTCGGGACGTACCGGAACCGGAACCGAAATTCGTTTCGGTATAAAGCCCCGACAGAAAGGAAGCTGCCACGCAGTGTCGCTATGCTTTGTATGTACATATGTATCGCGCTTTTAGTTTGTGTAAATGTATGTTCTTCTTTGTTGGCCAGAGAAATTTGTGTATGTGCATGTTCTTATTTGCCGACATTCAAATGTGAATATGTAAGTGCGTGTGCAAAAAAAGGGCAAGCAAATCGCAAGCAAACACGTGGTTGCGTGTTTTTTCACACGCACTTACACTAAGAAAAAACTAGAACGAATAATTTGAGTACGAACGCTCTTGAAAAAAAAATTAGTCGCTCTTGAGTTTTCAAGAATTTCGCTCTTGGAATCGAGATAAATTCGTTCTAAACGTTCTCAATTTTGTTTTTTATAGGCAAGGGGGGTGAGGGCAACTTAACTTTGAGAGAGTAGCGTTGGAGTCGCTCTCGCAGAGAGTGAGGGCGCATGCGCAGTTGGTCGTTGAGAGAATGAGAGCGCAGAGAGTGAGGGCGCATGCGCAGTTTGTTGTTGTGTTATAAAGGCAACTGCGTTTATTTATAAGTGTGATTTCGTCGCGTCTTTTACCTTACGAAGGTTAGCTGAGCTCGTTAAACTGCCCGTCGCCTGTGTGTGGTTTCAGTCTTTCGAGGTACCGAGTTCAAGTCCCAGAAAAGTAAGTAAAAAAAAAAAAATATCTATGTGGTTATCTCAAAATCAATCACAACTTAAAACAAAGTTTGTGGTGGGTGGGGGTGGGGTGGTGTTTGGGGTTGGTGTGGTTGATAATGCTGAGTGGGACGGGCGGGGGAGGTAGACGAGACGGACCACCACCACCACGTCGGTCGGGTCGGGTCAGTCGGGTCGGGTCGGTCGTGTCTCTCCCATCCCCCACCCACCCCAAATATTCTTTTTAATTTTTTTATTTTGAGAATTATTCGTTCTTGGATCAAGTACTGAAACTCTTGAATCAATAATTATTCATACTTGGATCAAGAGCTGAAACTCTTGAATCAGGAATGTCGGGATAAAAAATTCACTCTTGAATCAAGAATTTCGCTCTTGGATCAAGAATTTTCACTCTCACCGTACTTTTGAGAACGAATGCTCTTGATTCAAGAGCGAAATTCTCTATTTTTTCTTTGAGTGTACATATAAGCAAATGTGTACATGTATTTACGAAAATTCTATTGAACTGCTCAGGCCAAAGAAAGCAACGGAATCAAAAAATATATGGGCACAGAGATAAGTTTTAAAAACTTATTATTTTTTTTTCAATTTTTTAGAATCTGGCGTAGTATTTGAGAATACATTTGTCGAAAGAGATGACATAAAGCAGAGAGGACAAAATAACCAGAGATGAAATCGCTCTCACTGTTAAGTTAACAGAAAAAAAACCATGAAGCCATCGAGGCGTTGCAGTTTTCGGAGTCAGCAAAGACAAACAGCCTCGTGCTGTTTTGTTTTGGCTACAAATGCGATAGAGAAAAGACACCAGCGAAAGGGAGGGCATGTATATCGCGCTCTGTCATTTCGTTTTGTGTGTGTATCTCTTGTATATTTTTATGTGATGTTGCCAAGACTGATAGAAATAGATAGAATAGATAGATAGAAATTCGCACAAAGACAATCTGATAATAACACAAGCAGACAAGGGAAACAAAACAGTAGCCATGTTCAGAGAAGATTACAACAAGAAGATGAATATCAAGCTATCCGATAGAACGACCTACAGAATATTGAGGAAGGACCCAACAACACAATTAGTTAGGAAAAACAACACGATGATAAATGAGCTTTTTAAAAATAACCACATAGACATCAAACAAAAACACTAACTGTACTGTTCAGGAGGAAATGCCCCAAGAATATATGGACTACCAAAAATCCATAAGGAAAACACACCCTCGTTACAAAATAGCCAAACACTTAGGATACCTGCTACACAACGTGGTATCGGAAGCCTACAACATATTAAACTCCATGCAACTAAAGAATAGACTACAGGAACTAAAAATAGAGAATGACGAGATCTTGGTATCATTTGATGTGATATCATTATTTACTAACATACCGACATCACTAGCTGTAAGCATTATAATGGAACAATGGATAGATATAGCCCCTCACACAAACATACCAAAAAGAAAATTCAAAGAATTACTAGAATTTTGCCTACTTGACAACAACTATTTCACACACAATGGAACCGTATACAATCAGATATTCGGGATGCCTATGGGGAACCCACTGTCGCCAACAATCGCTAATATAGTACTAGACAAAATAATGGACGATGCAATAGGGAAACTAAAAACAATTGACATACATATAAAGCACTTGTCAAAATATGTAGACGACATTATATGCATAGTAAGAGCCAAAGATGTTGACATAATTTTAGAAACACTCAACAAGCAACATAGAAGAATCCAATTCACCGTAGAATGAGAAGAACGCAACAAACTAGCATATCTTGACATGGAAATAACAAGGGAAATGGAAACTCTGACATTTAACTGGTACACAAAGCCCATGGCTTCTGGAAGAATAATAAATTTTAACTCAAATCATCCACCAAACCAGAAAATAAATACGGCAAAAAACATAATAAGAAAAGCATACACCATTTGTGATATAAAACACAGACCGACAAATTATATTAAAATTAAGAAAATTTTTTTTAGCAAATAACTACCCCGAAAAGCTCATAAATAGATTGATCACCGAAGCGACAAACAAATTAAACGACAATAAACCCAAAGACAAAAACACAGATAAAAAGAAATTTCTAAGGCTGGGATGACACATTCAATTTCTAGACACAACTTATTGTTGAGCGAAACCGACGAATTCGCCGCATACTTTAAAAAGTTATCAAAGAAAATCCCCAAAACGCGAAAAAATGGTACAAATCTAGTATTTTGGGTAATATTTTTGGTATATTGAAATGCCAGGGTCACTCTCAATGTACGTAACAGATAGTTTAAATTGCCTTTTTGACACTGTCAAAAACGGTTGCTTTGTCTAGGACTCATCATCAGTTGGTTATAAGAATAATCCACAAATATATCTTTTCTGGACATCCGCTGCAGACAACATCAATTCTGAATATGTGGATTCTGCATTCTTCATTGTCCGAATTTTGAAATGTTTGCCTTAAACTATTTGTGAACAACAACTTTCTTTTGTTGTACCATCAACTGCGCCAATACAACTTGCGAAAAAATCGCTTGCTATGCTCTCCCAGTTTGGGCATTGTATAGTGCTAGAGATCTTTGACTGCTGGACCCTAACATGCAACTGAAAACAATATTGAGATTCACCTAACTTGAGTGAGACAGTCATCCATATCCATACCTGTGGATAGGTAGCGTAGGTGTGATCCGAACTCATTCTTTAAGATTTTTGTGGCTGAATTCTTCCGGATAATTTTTCTATCATCAAAATGCAATATGCCTTGTATATTTAATTCAAATATACCGTCTGCTTCTCTTTGAAGAAAACTTCTTTTTACCTTCTTTGGCGATTTCATTTTGAGCAATGAAATAATTATAATATTTAATAACAATATGGAAATCTCCTAGATTTAGCAAATCTATTAAATGTCAACCGAATTGTTACAAATATTAAATCTAGTAGAATCAATTTTGCCTACTGCGCTGCCGGCAGCAGCAATGCCTCTGTCACTCATCAACAATATTGTGAGGCGAATTCAATAATACCTTGTCTCGCTCACACCAACGACGTTTCCCCATTATCAAAAAATTGTGACAATAATTGTTCGTAAAAATTTAATGTGTCATCCCAGCCGAAGCATACCCTACATACCTAATGTCACAGACAACAGAACACTAACAAAAATATTCCCCAAACAATTGATGGAACAGCTGACCAGTGCATACAAACCGCACAGCAGCAACAGACGCCTCTTCACGAATACAAAAGACAAAATAAGCAAGGAAAACAACACCAATGTAGTCTACGAAATCAAATGCGCGGGTGCAGAGGGAGAGAGCTGCAACGGAACTTACATAGGAACAACAAAACGCTCTCTGAGCACGCGAGTGAACGAACACAAAAGAGACTCTCAAAAAGGGAAAACAACAACAGCTTTAGCACAACATATCAACAAAACAAATCACTCAGCTGACTTCGAAAATGTAAAAGTATTGGACTTAGAACACACAGATGGAAGACGAGGATGACATTGGAGAGCTTGCGAATACAAGAAAAGGGAGAGCATGCACTCAATTTTAGGGAAGACATTGAACAGACAAACTTTATATACGCAGCGGCGATCACAAGAGGTACATTTAAGCACAACAATTCAAACAAAATCAGGACGAATAAAACAACTGACATCAACAAACAATCGTGCAATACAACAAAACTATGACGGACACTAAAATAGGTATTTAATTAATATGTTCAATATGTATGTATGACTAATTTGTGTTCATGTTTATATATAAAACGAGAAGGCCAAGCTAACTTCGTCTGTGCCGAAGTTTTTATACCCTTGCAAATGCAAATGTCACAGTTTAAGAACGCTTACAAAAAAATCAAAAAATTTTGTAACTAAAACCTATTTTCCGACAGATAAACGTCTGAAAAAAGTTTTTCTCACTAAGACTCAATTTCCGACCGATCGGCCCTATGGCAGCCTTAAGATATAGTCATCCGATTTCGGCCCAATTTTGCGAATCTATTTGAAAGCATATAAAATAAGTCATCAGCGAGTTTAAGGACGCAAACAAAACTAAACACAAAAATTTGTTTACCAAGACTCATGTTCGACCGATCGGTCCTATGGCAACCATAAGATATAGTCACCCGACGTCGATCAACTTTTTCAAATTAGTTTGAAAGCGTTTAATATTAATAATCACCGACCTTCAGAACGATTTACTTGAAAACAAAAAAATTTTTTTTCACTAAGACCCATTTTCCGACCGATGGCAGCTATAAGATATAGTCATCCGCTCAGCTCGATAGCTTTAAAACTGAGAGACAAGTTTGCGTAGAAACAGACGGACAGACAGACGGACAGACAGACAGACAGACAGACAGACAGACGGACAGACAGACGGACGGACAAAGCTCAATGAACTCAGCTCGTCCCCCTGATCAAGAATATATATAGTTTATGGGGTCGGAAATGAATATTTCTATGCGTTGCAAACTTCTGGGCAAAATTATAATACCCTTTGCAAGGGTATAAAAACCAACGCACTTGCGCGAGATTAGAGTAACACAAGCAAAAAATAAAAACAAAGAAGCATGGCAAAGACAACGCTCTGTGCGTTCGTGTCCGAAAACTGCCAGAGCCTCGATAGCCGCATGTTTTTTTTCGGACTAAATTTAAGAGAGCGAATTCATCTCTGGTTATTTTGTCCTCTCTGCATAAAGGAAGCCATTCCGCCAATTGGGCTGCAGGTACTGTTTTGCCAGAAACTATGCCTTGGGAGAAAGTCTAAGGTAAGCAAAGAAATATATTTAGTTGTATTTTTTATTATAATTATTTATATTTTGATTGTTAAAATTTAATTTAATTTATATTTTTTTATTGTTTTGACGGTATCCATGTCATCGGTTTGATCGGCATATTCAAAGATCTCCAAAGTGTCAACCTGGCTGTCGACGCCAACGACGGATATACGTATGTAACATCAGTTAAACAACGGCAAAACTGTTCTTAGTACTAAAAATGTAAGATCATTTGAATTTTCAGTTATAATAAATATAATTAAATATAGTTCAAATATAAGGATATTTTACTTATATCCAAGAAGATCTAACCTTGAAATCGAGACTTTTTATACCAACTTTCAAGCAGATCTATGCTTGAAATCGAGACTATTCATGCTTACTTTTAAGAAGTTTTATTTTTGAATTCAAGACTTTCCCCGCTTACAACCAAGAAGATCTATGCTTAAATTGAGACTTTTTATGCTTACAACAGAGAAGATCTATGCTTGATATGAAGCCGATTTAATTTAAAACCAAGAATTTCAATCTCAAAAATGCATGCTTGATTTCAGTATTTTCGGCTTGGATCCACGAATATTCCGTCTTACCGTACTTTTGACATCAAAAATACTTGATATCAAGCACGATCGGCTTGGTTTTTCTCTGAGTGTAGAAATTGTGAATCCTGCAGCTTTAACGAAGTTTTATAAGTTGGCTCTAGCTAATGACATATATTTTGAACTACGTTCCATTCAGATGTTTTCAGGTGAAGGTCTTTCACGTTTTGTATGTTGACGTGTCTAGCGCTGGCTTTTATCAAATTTTTATACCCTTGCAAAGTGTATTATAATTTTGCCCAGAAGTTTGCAACGCATAGAAATATTAATTTACGACCCCATAAACTATATATATTCTTGATCAGGGCGACGAGCTGAGTCGATTGAGCTTTGTCCGTCCGTCTGTCTGTCCGTCTGTCCGTCTGTTTCTACGCAAACTAGTCTCTCAGTTTTAAAGCTATCGAGCTGAAATTTTGCACAGAGTCTTCTTTTTACTGCACGCTGCTAATATGTCGGAACCGACCGGATCGGATGACTATATCTTACAGCTGCCATAGGAACCATCGGTCAAAAAATGGGTCTTAGTGAGAAAAACTTTTTTGTTCTTAATGTTAGCGTTCCCAAACACGGTCGTTATTAATATTATATGCTTTCAAACAGATTTGCAAACTTTGGTCCAAATCGGATGACCATATCTTATAGCTGCCATAGGACCGATCGGTCGGAAAATGGGTCTTACTGAAAAAAATTTTTTTGTTTTCAAGTAAATCGTTCTTAAGGTTGGTGATTATTAATATTAAACGCTTTCAAACTAATTTGAAAAATTTGGTCGAAATCAGATGACTATATTTTCAGGCTGCCATAGGACTTATCGGTCGGAAAATGAGTCTTAGTAAAAAAAACATTTTTGTTTTCAATTTTATCGTTCTTAATGTATTTTCGTTACAAAAGTTTTTGATTTTTATCTAAGCGTTCTTAAACTCTGTCATTTCAAAAACAGCTTTTGCAAGGGTATTAAAACTTCGGCACAGACGAAGTTAGCTTGGCCTTCTCGTTCAATATGCAATAGATTTCACATAGTGTGAGAACGAAGTTTCTTACAAAGTGTGCGAACTCTACTACTCAAACTGAACTTCTTTAAAAAAATCGTTAACTACTAATCCTCCAGGGACCCTTCCGCCTTCCGCTTTTGATTCTCATGAGCAAGCTTCATCAACACTACATTCTTTATAGTTCCATTCCTTTTCGCTTTATTTTCTACGGTGATGGTATAAATCTGACCTTGAGAAATGTCGTAGGATTGGAGAACTTATTGAATGAAAGCAGTCAGATTACAAGGAATTTCTATATTTCCCTGTATGTGTCGTTGAAAAAACTACCTAATTTTGTGAACCAAACCTAATTTATCTAGAAAGTGGTCCGGTTCGGGTTCAGGTTCGAGGAGTCAAAAATATTTGGGGTTCGGTTCATGGGCCGGTTCGTCGGATTCAAAAAAATCGAACCGAACCGATTCGGTTCGGACCGGATTGCAGCCTTGCTTAGAACAACTCAAGAACAAATCAGAGTTAGCTCACAGAGCGAGACACACAAATCAACTCTCTGAGCAAAAGAGAAAGCTGTTGCTCTAAGAACAACTCAGAGCAAGAACAACTCAGAGCAAGAACAACTCAGAACAAGATGGGTTGAACAAAATAAACTGAACAAGACTCGCTGAACAAAAATGAACAATTGAAGAAGAACATGTTCACTTGTTCAGTTTAGAGAACAACTCAATTTTGTTCACTCACTCATGAACAACCCAAAACTATTCTCTTGAAGAAGATTTTTTTGATAGCTCAATTTCGTCATGTAGTTAGAACACGAGATGTGTTCGTACTCACTTATGTAAGCCACGTTCAGCCCCTCGTCGAATGGTACAATGAGCTCGAAGTGGCTGCCATAAATCTTTCATACTGGACTGGAACTGTCGCAAAATTGGCCACAGGCATCACGATTGTGTATCTAATCGCCGCGTGTTTTGCTATGGCTGCGGCCAGCCAGACACCTATAAGCCAACTTGTACGAAATGTTGTGAAAAAAACGCATCATCTCGTGCACCATTGACAAGTGGACACAAACACGTTGCATCCAATGCGACCAACACAGACTAGAAGATAATTCAAGTTGAATAAATAATGATTATACCCCTGACTTGTCCAATCACCCAGACTTACCTTTACACAATCAAATAAAGAACACCTATATTGATCACACAACAACCATGCCTACCGATCTCGATTCCGTAGAAAGGAATATGCCAAAAGACTGAAAGCAGAGCATTAGTATCTGCGATCGTAGCTCATGATATAAGATCCTATGCTGAGGTCACTTTGGTTGGCCAAGCTATAACAGCTTAATTGGCTACTGGTGCATCCATAAGCTTTATTGGGGGTAGCTTTGCGAAGGAACTTTTAGAAGTTAAGGTGCAATTAAGTCACTGTCGTCTACTTTGCGTACGGCCGATGACAAAAAGCAAAATATTCTTGGAAAAATCCGCACGATGATAAGCTATGGGGATCAAAATAGACCCATTAAGTTGTACATGGTACCATCGTTAATCCAACCTCTGTATTCTTCTGTTTCACCAGCGATTGAAATGCAAATGTACGAACAGTAATCGAAGAGTCGGCAAGTGCTTCGACGATTGTGATAGTACGCAAACCTGGCAAAGTGTGTCTTTGTTTAGACAGCCGTAAAGTCAACGAGAAGACGCGCAACGATGCATATCCGATGCCTCTTATTGATGGCATAATTGCTCGTCTTCCGATGGCGGAATTTATTTCTAGCCTGGATCTAATAGACGCTTATTGGCAAATTCCCTTAGAACAAAGGTCAAGGGACAAAACTGTCTTTACTGTGCCTGGTAGGCCTTTATACCAATTCACGGTAATGCCTTTTGGGTTAACGAATGCCCCTGCAACAATGTCTAAACTAATAGATAGAATTATTCCAGCCTCTCTTAAGAACGAAGTTATCATATATTTGGATGATTTGCTCATAGTTTCTGACACTTTTGGACGTCATCTTTATGTCTTAAAGAAACTGGCATCGAAACTTTTGCAAGCTGGTTTAACTCTAAATGTGGAGAAAAGTCAATTTTGTGTGTGGAGGTAAGCTTTCTGGGACATATAGTCGGTCATGGAACGATTCGTATTGATACCGGTAAAATAGTTGATATCAGCAAATATCCTGTTCCGAAATCAGTGAAACAACTGCGTCGCTTTCTTGGTATGACAGACTGGTATCACAAATTTATCAGAAACTATGCCACTAAGCCTCGCCTTTGATTGATACCCTTAAATAATAACGCCAATTCACCTGGTCCGAGTCAGCTGAGCAGGCATTTCAAGTACTCAAATCGGCAATGTGTAAAGCGGCAGTACTGCACACGCCCCCCAATCACAAGACTGCATTTTTCATCCATTTTGACGCGAGCCACACGGGTAAATGTAAAATGTTGAATTGGCTCAAACAGAACCTCCAGGAGGGCCAGGGCCAAGCTTCTCTCAATCTCTTGGCGTGTGTGCTTATAATTTTTCGCAGAAGAGAAAGTGACCTACAGTTTAACGCCGAATACGAACGGCAATAGTTAGAGAATTTTTGACTTTTCATGGCCAGTTACTTCACAGCTGGCGCCAGTAGCTGGGGTTTCTAAGGAAAGAAAAAACTTTTTCTATTAGATGGTCCGAGGAGGGATCGAACCCACATCCTCCCGCACCAGCAGTCACACATACAACTGGTACGCCACACCCGGCGCCGTGTTGGAAGTGTGCTTGATGAAATACCAATTTCGTTTATGTCGCGTAAGCTAAATCAGTGTCAGCGCAACTACTCTGTAACAGTTAAGGAATGCTTAGCAGCCTTTCTAAGCATAAATAAGTTCAGAGCATATGTTGAGGGACAGCAGTTCACGATGATCATCGATCAAGCCTCACTGAAATGGTTGGTGCCTCAATCTTAGTAGTCGCTTAGCACGATGGGCTTTACAACTATAAGGGAATAGTTTCACAATCCATTGAAAAGTTAGTCGAAATATTGTGAAATTTTTGCATTTGCATCTATACATTCTTAAGGCCTGTTCTGAGAAGCGCAGAAAATACATTTTTATGACGCACGCCATATAAAAAAAACAGTGGCGGAAACTTTCCGCGGCGGAATTTAGTTTCTGTATTCTGAGACGCGCTAAATAAATAGACAATTGGCCTATCGATAGTTGACGTATCGATAGCGGTGTGGGCCGTGAGTGGATTGAATGAACAGCTGATGCCATGGCGAAAATTTGAGCATCACATTATTTTGACAACGAAAACGACTATGGAGGAAAGGAAACGGACGGAGAGTTTCAATCGCGAGGAAAAAATTGAGCTTGTGAAGGCAATCGAGTTGCGACCTTGTCTGTGGGATATCACTGATAATCCCCACTGAAGGGACGTACCCTAAAAACCGTCTCCAATGCCAACGGACCCTAGCGTCCAAACGGCAGGTGGTGACCATACCCAACCGGGTCATCAAGGGTCACCACCACCACAGCGAAAACTGTGTCGACCACGGCCACGGCTCCTCCTCGGTGGAGGTCAAAAATTAACCCAATGCGGACCAGCTGAAAATTTAGTTGGATGTGATGCGAATGATGTGGGCAGCATTGCCCGGTGTGGGCTTGGCTGTCAAACGTGAAAGCCAGGAGGAGGATTTAGAATTTACTGCAAATAAAACAACAATTTTGTATGAAAACTAAAAATATATTTTCCAATCTTTAGCATTGCGTTTCTCTTGAGAGCCAAAATGATGGCAGATTCTCAGAGTTGCCGTCCTGGAGACGATAGCAACATTACTGCAAAAAAATGCATAATCAACCAACTTCGAATCAAGCATCAAATGTGCTACTACCCACCCCCATGTTGTCGCATATCTGGGCATCCGTCAGGGCCGCATGAAGCACTATGTACTCCACGAACTCTTTCATCTGACCCACACTGTAGGCGGATGAGACAATCTCTTGTACAATCTTCTCCAAACGATTAAAGTTGCCCGAACGGCAGACTTCCAAATAATCCTTGAAGTAGTAGTCCGGGATCATGCCAGACATCTGAAACAGATCAGTCTTGTTGACGGCATGCTCGACCCCATTAAGACGATAGCCGCCCGATATCTGTAGAATTGACTTGTAGGCCTCCTCCTCGATCTGCACCTGCTACAATTGTGTCTCAAACGGGAATTTGATGCCGCTACCGCCATCAACATACATATCTGTGTTCCTGATGCGCAGCTTAATGAAACTATTTTTGGCAAAACAAAACCACTTTCAATTTATGTGTGTGGCCGTTTCTGTATTTGGTCTCTTTGGCTTATATATGGGCTCACTAATAATTTATGAGGATGCTAAATTTATTATGTGCAATTTAGCGAGCTAAATTTTCCGCGCTTCTCAGAACAGGCCTTTACATGTAACTCTTTTTTGGTGGCTGAAAAAGTTGAGTCAAATCAGTGCCGAATAGAAGAAAACCCATAATTTGCTTTCATCCACTATTTAACGTCTCTCTTTTAATTTGTATACTCTGTACCAAAGGTACCCAGAGCATATTAAGTTTGTGCAAAAGTATGCAACAGCCAGAAGGAATCATTTCCGACCCTATAAAGTAAATACATATAATATATTCTTGATCAGCATCAACAGCCGCGTCGATATAGCCATGTCCGTCTGGATGAACGCGCAGATCTCAGAGATAGTAAGAAATGGAGGTTTGACATGCTCTCAAAAATCAAAGCAAATAGATATTGAAGAGTAAATGTAATGATATATTGAAAAGAAATGAAATGAAAAGAAGTGAAATATGAGTAAAACAAATAATGGAGTATCCCACTGCCTGTTAATGTGTGAGTGATCATTTCTCTTTTGACTTTGATATATATTATATATGCACCCGCCCCCATATTCATACAAATGCCTATTTTTGTCAATTTGCCCTATATTAGCCGAGATTCGGATGCTACACTTCAATCGAAGCGAACTATCAGCAGAGGAGACTAAAAGAATCCTAAATGGAGAGCTGGGAGTCATTGGCAGCATTTATTAAGGAAGCTACAAAATACCGGTTTAGAATCATAAATGGAGATTTTTAGTAGATTAACGTAATTTACGTACAATTTAAGTTAATATTAACTAAGATATTCGGTACAATTCAACAGATTTTCAGCTTTTTCAGAAACCAAATTGAAAACTACGTTATTTTTATACTCTGTACCAAAGGTACACAATGTACAAAAGTATGTAACAGGGAGAAGGAATCATTTCCGACTCTATAAAGTATATATAGATCAAGTTTATTTTTAATTTTTGCCACGCCTTCCCCGCCCACGCAATTTGGAAAAAACGTCATAACTCCCACAGGGAGTTTTCTTTTTTCTATATTTTGTAATAAACTTTGTAAAGCTAGTTACTTTAATGATGTACTATTGTTCAATGTTCAAAACATATATATACTACTACCACTACTACTAATAGCCTATTGATTTTATATATGTGTGAAGAGAAATATGTTAGAGAAATCGATTAACTGATTTAATTTGGCCCCATCAGCCATTACATAACGTCAGCTGTGCATATGCAGAAAAATTTAGGGTTCATTTCTAATGAAAAAAAAAAAAACAATTTTAAAGTATTTTCACTGCATTAATTTTCATTTCCATTTAAATTTCATGTTATTAATCTCAAGTGCCAATCTTTTTGCCTTAAGTTCATAACTACAGAAATTTATTTATTTTCTTAAACCAATTCAATTTTATTTATATTTATTGCGATTCACATATAAGATGTATTAAAATAAACTTAAAGCCAAGTTATAAATTTACTTAGGATTTAATATGAATTATTCTTGTTTAATTTTGTTTAGCGTTAATATACTGAATGTTAAAATGAATTTCTGCTAGACTGTCTTGAGCTCCGGAGCCATGCCGCCTAAGAGAAGGGTAATGTAAGAGTCGTAGACGGCTTTTTCAAAGGGATCATCTAGATAAATAAGCCTGGTGCAATCAGTACGAGTATATAAAATAGGAGCTTTCTCTTCAACTTCTTAATCCTCTATTCTTATCCTTTTGCTATTGATCTATCACCATATTCTGTACCCCCCCATATTGCTTTACCTAAGCACGCGAAATAATAATAATAAAATTTAAATAAGCCTTTGAGCCCTAGTCGATGCGATTATTATGGAATATTCCCCAATGGCTGACTAACCGAATGCCGGAGCCAGCGCGTGCACTGTTTAATGGACAACCTTTCATCTGCTTGAGCGTTTGTATATTTTCCTTTATCTGTGATATGCTACATAATACTTAAGGATGTTTGGTTTTAACGTGTCCCACTTAAATAGTAACGAATTTCCTTTTGAAGAGTGCAGCAGCTCGAAGTCGATTCGATCTAGAATAACATATATTAAACACTTTAATGACGAGAGCGTCAAGTTAAAGTCGGCTCTAACCGACTTCGATATACCCGTTAATCATGGAAAGACAAATTTATTAGCCTTCCTGTGTGCCTGAGGTGGGACAGCCAAAAAGCTTGCAACATTTTCTTAACTCGGTTATTTATCATCCGATCTTGATCAAAATTTTAGGTCTTGTAGATACTGCGAATATAAATGTAAGTTTTAAATTTGAGATCGATATCTTATTAATTGTGGGAGTTATTCAACATTTTTTTTATTGTGGGGGCGGGGGTGGGCATGGCAAAAATTTGAAATAAATTTGATCTGCATGCAATAGGAGTGTACATTTCAAATTTGATTGCTCTAGCTCTTCTAGTCTCTGAGATCTAGGTGTTCACACAGACAGAGGGACAGACGGACGGACGGACAGACGGACATGGCTATATCGACTCGGCTCTTGATGCTGATCAAGAATATATATACTTTATATGGTCGGAAATTATTCCTCCTGCCTGTTACATACATTTGCACGACTTTAGTATACTCTTTTACTCTACAAGTATGCTCAGAAAAAAATGGCGTTTTAAAAGGTAGCACAAATTTCTTACTTTTATACCCATTCCGTTCTCAACTTTTCCGTTCTTAAAGCAAGCCCACGTTCTCAAAAATTTACCATACGTTCAAAATCGACGAACAAATTGAGAAAACTCGTTCTTAAATTGTGTCTTGAAAAATTACCGAAGCATTAATCGCAAAGAAAAAAATTTATTTAAATTTCACAGGTTTAAAAGGGTTTGCACCAGCGAAAATAGGAAACTTTCCTTATGTATTTTTGGGCGTTGAATTCCAATCAATTGTCCGTTTTCCCCTAGCACGTTTAGTTTAAGAGATATTTGGATAAACGTGTGTTGGGCGAAGTTTTGCTTACATTTGAGGACCTACAAATGTAAGTAAACAACATAAGGTAACCTTTTCAAAAAAAATTTGTTCTATTGTAAGCTGCATTGAATAAAGTTACAGAAAAACCATAGAACGAAATTACCAGTTATGGAAGTCATAAAAGTTACTATTAAAAATTATCCCGCCATGAAAAAGAAGGCGTCAAACTTTATAAAATGGAATGTAGTGGGCTATAGCGATAAATTTTTATTATTGGTCAGAGATAAGTTTATATGGGCTAATTATCTATTATGACTATATCTTATAGCTGCCATAGGAACAATAGGTCGGAAAATGGGTCTTAGTAGGAAAAACTTTTTTGTTTTCAATGCTAGCGTCATAAAACTCGGCGATAATTAATTTTATATACTGAAAATATTCGGAAAATGAGTCAGTGAGAAAAACTTTTCTGTTTTAAGTTTTATCTTTCTTAAACTCCGCGATGGTTAATTTGATATGTTTTCAAAAACATTCGTGAAATTTGGGCGAAATCAGATGTTTACCTGTATGAAAATGGGTTTTAGTTAAACAAGAAAGAAAGTCGGTCAAGCCCGACTATAACATACTCTGTAGCCTTACACACACATTTGCTCACGAGTCAAACGGCCAGTTAACACCTCCCACCCACCCCACCCATAACAACAACTTTCCGTTCAAGACAAGCAATCTTAGTGAGAGAGAGAGACACTATTAGAACGCACAACGCGGTGCGCTCTCTAAGTTTTTCTCTCTGGGAGGTGTTAACTGGCCGTTTTTTGCTCATAACTGGAGTATCGTTTATCCGATCTTTATCATTCCTTCAGCAAATCGATAAATAATTTTGATTCCTAGATATCTCTAGAAGGTACGAACCATCTTTCAAACTGTGGAAGATACAGGTTTTTTTCCAAAAAATTACACAAAGATACACGTTTTTTTATCAAAAATTGAAAATAAACTTGATCTGCCTGCAAGTATAAGAAATATATGTAGCATACACGTCAAACCTCTATCTCTTACCATCTCTGAGATCTCTTCGTTCATACGGACGGACGGACAGACGGACGGACGGACAGACGGACGGACGGACAGACGGACATGGCTATATCGACTCGGCTGTTGATGCTGATCGTAGAATATATATGTGTTATAGGGTCGGAAACGATTCCTTCTCCCTGTTACATACTTTTGCACAAACTTAATATACTCTGTGTACCTTTGGTACAGAGTATAAAAATTGTTAGATTTTTATGGAAGCGTTCTTAAACTCTATCATTTCAAGAACAGCATTTGCGAGGGTATAAAAACTTCGGCACAGACGAAGTTAGCTTGGCCTTCTCGTTTGATTTGCGATTTTCGCCATTGCCATTATTTGTATTATCCCTTGTAGCACTAGAATATAAGCATGGACCTACATATAATATAATAAACATTTTTTATAACAATTAATTGGTAAGTCTTAAATAAAAATTTGTTTTTAACAATTATATATAAATTTTATAGTTTTTTTTTAAATATTTTTATTTTAAAATAAACCAAATTTAATTGTTAAGGCCTATTCTCAGATGAGATAAAAATTTAGTTCGGCACTATATTTCATATAAATAGGACTGCCGTTCAAAAGCAATCAGATTTAAAACTGTTCAAAATTATTTCTATTTATATGAAATATAGTGAACTACCGAACTAAATTTTTACCTCATCTGAGAATAGGCCTTTATAAAAATTTTTGTTTTTTTGAATTGTATGATAACAATAATATATATATAATATATTTTTTTTGTATTAAAATTCTTAAATAATTGTTATTTCGTAGTTTTTATGTAAAAAGTTACAACAGTAACGGTCGCTGGGAAAAACAATCAATGTTTTGATTATTTCATAAGTTAAAAATTTTTTGATTTTGATATGGTTAATTTTTGATAAAAATCCAAGTTTAAATAATTGTAAAAAAGTTTTTCTAATAGAAAAATCTCAGAATATAATATTGATAGTCTTTTTCCTCCTATAATAAGCCACATTATCAGTTTCCCGATATCATCGCGCTTTTAAAAATTATAGGAAAAAAACTATAAAGAATTATATAATTTTATTAATTTAGATATTATATTTAGCCTTAAAATTTCTTGTAATTTAAAAATAACAAAGTAATATAGTGTTATTTTTGTTAATTTAAATAAATTTTGAAGGTGCACATTATTTTAAAAATCCAAATAGTCGCTACTATTTTGTACTACGGATTGCTCATGAACATCCTCCACTCCATTTTCCCAACTTTTAGGTGGATTTGAAAATTATTTTCCAATTTGTTTGGCTCTATGCGCATAAATCAAGGATCATTTTTATCTGTTCTGGCCTTGATCTCAACCCTGCCTTCCATTTGCCGACGGTGAAGGTGGATTTTCTCTAGGTTGAGAATTATTATACTATAATTATATAGAGGGTATATTAAAATTGTCCAGATGTTTGTAACGCATAAAAGAAAGCATCTTCGACCACACGAAGTATATATATTCTTGATCAGCATGACGAGCTGAGTTGATATAGTCATGTCCGTCTGTCCGTCCGTCCGTCTGTCCGTCTGTTTCTATGCTATCTCCTCCGTCAGTTTTAAAGCTATCTTAACCAAACTTTGCACGAAGGCTTTTGGTACAAATACGCTGCACATTTTTCGGAACCGGCCAGATCGGATGACTATAGCATATAGCTGCCATAGGAACCATCGGTCGAAAATGTTGTTTTAGTGAGAAAAACTTTTTTGTCTTCAACGCAAACGTCCCCGAACCTTGTACTTACAAGTTTTCTATGCTTTCACACCACCAAGTTTGATAGGACAACTATATAGCACAGCAGCCATAGAAATTAGGTGTAGAAAATGTATATAGGAGGCCTTGTCAAAAATGTGTACATTTGGCCGAATGTACATATTTGTGTCAGTGGAATCAGGGTACTAATTTATATGAATTATACAAGCTAAAGGGTATATAAACTTCGGTCGAGCCGAAGTTAGCTTTCCTCTATTTTTTTCCATTAATTCTGCCCAACGAACTTACAAACTGACTTAATTTAGATCAGCTGAAAAAATAATGATTGGCCATCAATCCGCCTTGTCCCAAAAGCTTACAAGACGAGCAACATTTAAATCAACTAAAAATATTGCTTGTGACCTTAATTCGGAAAATCACTTGCCCAATTATTTTGCACATTTGCCCCATCGGGAAAGAATTTTCCTTCATTTCTTTTCAGAGTGCGAGCTTACAAACTTTAACGAAGGTCCACGTAAAGTCTAAGAACTCTCGGATAAGCGGTTGAGGCTGTGAGCTCTTACATATGTATGTATGCAGAGAACTGCAGCGAGCTTACACATGTATGATCCATCACCCATGCTTCATATCATGATGGAATAAGTATAAGGTGGTCTCGTCGGCATAAAGCTGTCCCTTAGCGTATGCTAGCAGTAAGTGCGAGTGAAAGGCAGTGAAAGGCAATCGCAAACCCCACATAGAGCGTTTTTTTTTTTGCTTCCTTCTCTGGGACTCTGAGGACGGTAACGCTTGAAGAGTCTTGAAAACACACACAGGCGACAGGCAGCTTAACGAGCTCAGCAAACTTCCGTAAGCTAGAAGACGCGACGAAATCACACTTATAAATAAACGCAGTTGCCTTTCGTACGCATCGCACAACAACAAACTCGCTGCGCTCTCACTCTTTGCGCTCTCATTCTCTCAACGACCAACTGCGCATGCGCCCTCACTCTCTGCGAGAGCGACTCCAACGCTACTCTCTCAAAGTTAAGTTGCCCTCACCCCCTTGCCTATAAAAAACAAAATTGAGAACGTTTAGAACGAATTTATCTCGATTCCAAGAGCGACTAATTTTTTTTCAAGAGCGTTCGTACTCAAATTATTCGTTCTAGTTTTTTCTTAGTGTAGTCTTAGAATTTCACACACCACATTCCACACAAAACTTTTTCCTTTGCGTCGGCCAGACAAGGTGTAATTGCCATTTGCAATTTGCCCAGAAATAAATTCTACATTTTCTGCCATTATGCCACGAAGAGAATCCAAATTGCAATAACTTTTTAATTTCTGTCATTCACCGCTTATTACTACGTAATAAGTGTGACGCAGTTGGATTTGCACATCATATTAGCCAGAGCTCGCCGTCAACAAACCGAGTAAGCGTTCGTGTATAAGAATGTTGCTCGCTTGGGGCTTGTCGTCAACAAGCCGAGTAAGCTTGGTGATTGTATGTTGAAAGCGCGAGTCAATAAAAGTACTCGTCAGTGGCGGCATGATACCCGCTGGCATCCGTTCAGCCGCGAGCTTTGACAAGCTTGTTCAATTATTACCCGAGTGAAAAAAATGCTTACCCGTTCTGACTAAATGTGCTTTCGCTCAGTTCTTGTGTGTCACACCAAAATGGCGTGCACAATTAAGCCGAGTAAACGCGCGAGTGTACACAAAAATTAAGTACTCGTTGCAGGTCTCTGGTACGTATGTTAGAGAATAAATCGTGCTAAAGCTAAAATGACACTTTCAATTAATACAGACAATTTTCGCCGCACTATGATTTCGAGGTGGCTAAGGTACAACACCCAAGACCCTTTTGTCTATTAAGGCCTGTATCGCACTGCGGAAAATTCCTGCCTGGAATTTGCTAATTAGTTCTTGTGTGTGTGTGGCACATCACTAAAACTGGCGTGACCACACACCTAAAAGGTGCAAGGTCACTCTGAGTAAATCAGCTGCGAGGCACTGTTACTTATTTGCATTTAAATAAATATAGAGAAAATACAAATTATATTTTCCCGAGGAGTAGGTGCTAGGTTATACTATACTAGAGGACGATAGGCCGATAGCGCACCATGACACTTTGCCCGGATGGCGCAAAGCATTAATGCAGTATGTTGTTATCTGCACAACTTTCAATTGCTATCATCTCCAGACAGTGGTATGACTTCTCGGCTGGTCGCCACTCAAATGAAGTCTTTCATGGTCGGATACAAGATTGCCTAAAGACATTGCATTAATATTCAGGATTTTGTCAACTCAGTGGCCGGATCAGTACCTTGGCTTCGGTCTATGGGCGAACCGCTGGAACATAGCCGTTAATCGTTCAAAGAGTCCACATGATAACTATGAGACCCCGAAAAGTTGCTCGAGTGCGATCCTAGGATCAAAAGGATACCGCGGTTAAATACCTTGGCGTGTCTCTGGACCGCCGCTTGACCACGAAAGTCTATGTGTCTCGGGCAGTAGCTACAGTTGCAGCTACGACATTAAAGCTCGATTGGCTGCTCAAGCGTCGTAGTGGTGGATCTGGGGGATCCCGTTATGGGGTACGGCATGCTCCACTATCCTCAAGTACCTAGAATCTTCTATGTGAGGTCCCTGGTATGAGAGGCATACAACGATATTCCGCGATTTGGAAGCTTTGCCATTATGCGCCCCAAATTAATATGCACACCAGCAGGTATCATGATCGACAGGTGGCCCACTCCCATCGACTATGCCTCTGATCTGGCGACGAACAGGCTCGAAGTCGTCTCAACCTACGATAGCCCATCGACCTTTGTGTCCCTGGTGGTCATCTCTCGGGCCGCCTCACCAATTGGGCATTAAATGTCCCCTTGGCACCATTCCCTACCAATTGTTGCACGCTGCTGGTTCCCCAGGAAGATGACAGCTCATAACAAAAACATAAAAGCATACACCCCAATTTTACGCTCATCACGTCCGAAATACTTGTAACCAATATATTCCTGAGCTGTGTATCAGCTGTTCTCTCGATCCACACGCGCTATCGATAGGCCACTCATAAGAAACTGTGGGCTTCGTTCATGGTGCTGGATACTCAAGCAACGCAAAGCTAAACGACAAATTCCTGGCACAGTTATTATACCCTTGCAAAGGGTATTATAATGTTGCCCAGACGTTTGCAACGCATGGAAATATTCATTTCCGACCCATAAACTAGATATCTTCTTGATCAGGGCGACGAGCTGCATCCATTGAGCTTTGTCCGACCGTCTGTCTGTCCGACTGTCAGTCTGTCCGTCTGTCTGTCCGTCTGTTTCTACGCAAACGAGTCTCACAGTGATATAGCTATCGAGACCCCGAAAAGTTGCACAGAGTGCGACTCCTTACGGCACGCTGCTAATATGTCGGAACCGACCGATCGGATGACTATATCTTATACCTGCCATAGGAACCATCGGTCAAAAAATGGCTCTTAGTGACCGCAAATCTTTTTTGTTCAATGCTAGCGTCATAAAACTTGGCCATAACTAATAGTATGTGCTTTCGGGCAGATATGCTACAGTTTGGTCAAAATCGGATGACTATGACATATAGCTGCCATAGGACCGATGGTCGGAAAATGGGTCTTCGTGCAAGAACTTCTTTGTTTTCAGTGGTAGCGTCATAAAACTCGGCCAGTATTGATATTATATGTATTCCAACAGATTTGCAAATGGTGGTCATAATCGGCATGACTCCATCTTATCGCTGTCATAGGAACCATCGGTCAGAAACTGGGTCTTATGTGAGAAAAAATTTTTGTTCTCAATGCTAGCGTCATGAGACTCGGCCATACATTACGATTATATCCGCGATTTGGACAGCTTTGCCAATTATGCGTCCCAATCGGAAGACTATAACATATAGCTGCCATAGCACCGATCGGTCGGAAAATGGGTCTCAGTGAAAAAAACTTTTTTGTTTTCGATGCTAGCGTCATAAAACTCGGCCCTACTTAATATTATATGCTTACAAACAGGTTTGCGACTTTTGGTCAAAATCGGATCTAGAACATCTGGCTGCCATAGGACCGATCGGTCGGAAAATCCGTATTAGTAAAAAAACTTTTTTGTCTTCAACGCTAGCGTCATAAAACTCTGCCATCAGTACTCTTATATGCTTTTAAACAGATTTGCCAATTTTGGTCATAATCGGATGACTATCTCTTCGAGCTGCCATAGGAACCATCGGTCACCAAATGGGTCTAGTGAGAAAAAATTTTTGTCCTCCATGGCTAGCGTCATAAAACTCGGCCATACCTAATATGATATGCTTTTAAACAGCTTTGCAAATTTTGGTTCCCCATCGGAAGACTAGAACATATAGCTGCCATAGCACCGATCGGTCGGAAAATGGGTCTTAGTGAAAAAAACTTGTTTGTTTTCGATGCTAGCGTCATAAAACTCTGCCATAATTAATATTCTATGCTTCCATCACAGATCTGCAAATTTTAGTCAAAGTCGGATGACTAGACCAATATAGCTGCCATAGGACCGCTCGGTCGGAAAATGGATCTTAGCTGAAAAAAACTTCTCTCGATCTCACAGTCGTTCTTAAAGTCGGTGATTCTTAAGATTAAACGCTTTCAAACTAATTTGAACAAGTTGATCGACATCGGGTGACTATACCTGATGGTTGCCCATAGGACCGATAGGTCGGAAAATGAGTCTTAGTGAGAAACAACTTTTCTGTTTTAAATTTTATCTTTCTTAAACTCCGCGACTGTTAATTTGATATGTTTTCAAAAGGATTCGCGAAATTTGGTCGAAATAAGATGTTTATCTGTCGGAAAATGGGTTTTAGTTAAAAAAATTTTAGATTTTTATGTAAGCGTTCTTAAACTGTGACATTTGCAAGGGTATAAAAACTTCGGCACAGACGAAGTTAGCTTGGCCTTCTCGTTTTTTATATGAAGTTTGCCAGGAATTTTTAGTTTCCGCGGTGCTGGATACCCGGCTTTAACGAAAAATTGCGACAATATATGTCCGTAAAAATTAAAACTGTCATTTAAGTAGCAGAGATATATTGTACGTCATTTATGATGAGCGAGCATCTCACTTGAAAGAGAGCGCCTTACCCGCGAGAGCGTCCATGCCATCCAGCCTGCAAGACAGAGTGGGATAGCATGCTGCTATTTCATCACATATCGAAATTTCGCGGGCAAATTTACCGCTATATTGCAGATGTGTGCATACTAAGCACAGTGGGGAAAACTTTTAGTTTTATGGAATAAACCAATTTTTGTTTGATTAACAAGTCAAATAATTTTCTTAATCTGAATTCTCGATATTCTTATGAACCCATTTGCCATAAGCATGGTCATTGTTGATTTATAAGAATGCAAAACATCATAAATAAAAACGAGAGCGTAAGTTAAAGTCGGCGGTGCCCATTCCTATGGGCGGAAGGTGTTCCTATGGCTCATAACGGCCAGGGCTGGGCAGATTCAGGTTCGGTCGTATAGCTAGGATTCGCCAAAACACTCTATTGCCGTCACATATGCCAGCTCCCAAGCACACACCTCCTCATACACATCTCAACGCTCACGGCCCCCTAGGTAGTTAGGTGTCCCCCAAGATCTCCGATCTGGGTGGCCAAAATCCGCAATCTTCTCGAGCCCCTGTCCCGGCACAAATACAAATTTATTTGTAAGGTGGCCACTGGCCTGGCTGAGTATACCCCCAGCCCCAGAAAGTTTGCTTACAAATGGTAAAAAAACCATGAAATTTGCAAAATTATTTTAAGAGTATTTATTACAGCGCTTGATGATTAAATGACAATGCAGGAGTTGGTAAACAGAAGGCGTAGAAAAATCGCGAAATTTGGAAAAGTTTCATTGGAACTAAGATTATTATGAAGATTGGATAAATGCCAATTGAAGACGCATCTATAAGAATTGTAGACCAAAAACCGCGAAATTTACCAAATTTTCATTTGAATATTTACGAAAGCGCAGTCGTTGGTAAACTAGAGGCTTAGATTGAACACTCCAAAATATTGCGAACTCTGCCTATTATTCGTGCGACCTAAAATTTTATGAAGATTTGATGGATGGATAAATACGAGATGTAGTTCGAACTGTTAAAAGAATCGCGATAATTTGCAAATTTTTCATATGACCAAAGATTATTATGAAGACTTAATGACGGTCATCGTTTTGTGTTTAAAAACCTAAAGGGGGCGTATCAACGCACGCCGAGTACCTGCTTGTATTTAATAAAATTACTAAAGTGCAGTAAAATGAATACATATACATAATTAATACATAATACAAAGCCGTTATAAGGGTAGGTCCTCAATCAAAACATCCGCAAAAATGTACTTAAATTCCACTGTGAAAGCTATAAATAGTTTCAAATGTGCGCGCAGTAGCTCTGCTATTGGGAATATTAGAAAATGCCCAATCAATATGAGTATTACAATTGGTTGTTGATGAATCCAATTGCAAAAGAGACCTGTATCTGTTATTGCTAACTAGAAAATTGTAGACAGTCCTACCACAACCTGAAAGTGATCGAAGATCGATGTTAAAGTCTTCCAAAACTAAAGAATTACTGCCTAATAAACTGGAGTTTTCTTGAATTAAATTTTCAAACTCTTCCCTAAACTTGGGCAATGGATAAGTCGGACTTCTATACACTACCAAAACTCCTAAAGACTGATATTTTAACAGGGCAAACTCGAACACTGGGGATGCCAAATTGTCTGAGCTCGCATTAAAACGACCGCTAGAACAAAGACTAACATTCTCAAAGATTTCATTTCTAATAAATATGAGAATGCCTCTTTTAGGTCGAACTTCTCTTGCTACCGACGGGCAATCTAGTCGCACTGCTGTGGAAAAGCCCGGTACCTCATATATTATATTTCGTTAGAGTATGTGGAAGCCTCGACGAAGGACAAACTGGAAGATTGAAGCATAAGCTGGTCGGAGCAAACATCATTAATATGACAGTGCAAGCTCTCAGTATTGTGGAAAAATACATTGAAGTTGGAGCTGCCGAATAATGTATCAAAATGCGTACTAAGTAGCTTTTCGGTGCCAAGTATTTGAAGCTCTAGCTCTGCTGGTGATCCTTGGTCGGATCTCGGGGGAAGAAACTGCCCAACAATATAAAGACCTGCCGCACTTATAGCCCTACTGCAACCTACATATAAAGCTTCACGCTACATTCTTGAATCAGTGAGGACCACCACCTTGGTATATGTAGCGCCATGACTTTCATGGATCGTTATAGCTTCTGCAACTACAACTGGGAACTGTTTTCGGTCAATAGTAATTTGCTCGATGGACTTATATTGAAAATTGTTGTTAATTTTCCGAACTGGGGTCCAAGAAGGTTCAGCACGATGACTACATTTTGCACGAGCACTCACTCCTACGCTTTCCTCTATAAATTTTATCCAAAGAATTTCGGGGGCATTTTATGAATTGAATCCTATTTGCTTAAGTATTCTGAAATGTGCTCTTCAGTAGAAATCGAGGATAGTTTTACTCTGTTATAATATTCTGTTTCCCTATTACTTAGAAAAAGATGTATTGCATCATCTGGAAATTGACTGGCATCAAAAATTCGGGTCCTAAATAGATCAATATCTTCTGACGTCATTTGGCCGGATGCCATGTTATTTAGTGCTACCGCAAAAAGTTGGTCATCTCACTGTCGCATTATCTCTGTTAGCTCAAAAAACTTAAAACGTACCCACAGAGAAAAATTGAAAAATCTAACGATCACCTACAGGGCGTAGTTGTCGAAGATCGCCGAACACGATGACACTAATGCCCCCAAAGAGAGTTTCTCTATTATTGAAAATCTGTTTTAGGCGAGAGTCCAAATAGGAAAATATTTTCGCACCGACCATGGAAATTTCGTCAATGATTAGAAGCTTAAGATCTATAAATCTTGTACGAAGAGTATTTAATAAGTCTGATCCTAAATCTTTAAATGCAGACCCGGACTGGCTCAGTTGAATAGAGAACATGGAATGAAGGGTGGAACCCCCTCTTCCGAAAGCTGCTTTTCCTGTGGGAGCGCACAGGAGAATCTTTGCAGTTGTGGGTCCGCATCCACTCCTACTATTGTACTCCAGGGAGAGGGACTGATATATTGCTGCTATAAGTCTGCTCTTGCCGACACCGGCTCCGCCACCTACGAACTCATGGAAAACTGTGTTGTTCTTGACATTGTGCAGAACATGGGTGGAAAAAGTTTTTTGCTTTAAGTTTAAAGTTCTAACTATGCAGGCCAAGTTTTCAGGGGATACAATTGGCGGGAGCCTTATAACTCGGATATTGCTATCCGGTTCTATACGTTGATCATTGCCATTTAAGTTCAAAAGATTAATTTGAGAATTTATTTCCGGAAATCCGAGGACTCTAAATTCTTCGTCTAAAACTGCATCTATCGCATATCTGATCAAGAATATATATACTTTATATGGTCGGAAATGATTCCTTCTGCCTGTTACATACATTTGCACGACTTTAGTATACCCTTTTACTCTACGAGTAACGGGTATAAAAACCAGCAACCGAACCTTCATAAAAATCAGTTACTAACAGTTACGCGATTCTGTCATAAGTTAAGGATTCGGCAATTGTGCGGATACTTCTGCTGAGTTACTGAGCTGTGCGAGCAGCTCTTTGACTTAAAAGAATAACTTGCACAAAAACAAAAAAGTTTTTCTCACTAGAACTACTTTTTCGATCGTTCGTTTCTATAGCAGCTATATGCTACAGTCATTCGATTTGGATCAAACTTGGCAGAACTGTGTGGTTACATATAATACTGATCAGTAAGTTTGGGGGCGACAGCATTGAAAACAACAATGTGTTTCCTAATAAGACTTTTTTAAATATCGATATTTTGTATGGCAGCTAGTTGACCGATTTTCAAGAAACTAGGCGGAATTCTGTAAAAGTATAGAAAACTTATA
>JBAMBO010004464.1:0-62275 GCA_037044535.1 Lordiphosa magnipectinata
CTTCAGCTTTACGTTGCGGGAAGGGAATTGGAGCACCACGTCGGACGAAAGCGGCGTGAAAAGCGTCGACTGGGAACGGGAGTTTCAAGTGGTGGAGCCCATGGGCAATGTGAGGGACATGGCAAGGGCTAATGGGTCGCCATACCGGCCCATTAGGACCCCATCCCCACCAGCGGCATGGGTGCCGGCCAGGCCACCCACACCACGACCCAGGGCTGAGGTAATATTAATCTCGGACACGCAGGAGGAGTATGAGCCGGAGAAGGAGCCAGAGCCGGAGCAGCCGCCGGCCCATCAGCATGCATCGCCGGCGAGGTCGCAGTGGCACCAGACATGGCTGACGAGTGGCTGTCGTTACCATCAGGTGACGACAGTGGTCACGTGGTGTGAGGCGACCGGCGAGAGCAAGGCAGGTGAGAGGGATCCGCGGAACAAGAGGAGCAGCCAACCGGACCCAGTGGTGGTGATGGCGTCGTCGGAAGACGAGGATGGCGACGACGAAGAGGCGATCCTGGCCGAGAAGGCGATGCCTGCTGAAAGGGAGGCAGAGGAGGCGGATGAGTAGGACGAGGCGAAGGGGCCGTGGGAGTGGCCGATCCCAACAAGACCGGTACTACACACAACATGGCCGGCACTGCAGAGGAAGCGGTCATGCCCAGAAGGGCGGCACCACGATCAGGCTCCTCTGAGGCCAACCTCAAGGAGGCAAAGTTCGCAGCAACCACCACAATGAGGCGAAGAGGCCAGGGACCAGGTGTAGTGGGGACAATGGCGGTCGCTGGAACTGCGAGAGTGGCAGCACGAGGCACTCATGATGCTGCTGGCCCGAAAGCACGAGCCACAAAGGAGGTACCGCCTCAAGTTACGGGGAGGCAAAGGGGAGGTGTGCGTAGAGACCGCACCTCGTTAAAAAAAAAAAAAACAAAAAATAATAAACTGCACCATAAAGTGAAACAAATAATTTATTACTGGGGACAAACACACGGACACAAATACTCACGGGGGTCACACAAGGGTTAAACCGGGGGGTTGGATACATCAAGGGGGAACAAAACATGGATAGAGAAGATCGCGATCATTGGTTATCCATATGAACACACACAGGGGTCCAATTGGGGGAAAATAATAGCACCACAAGCTCAAATGAACCCAGTAAAATAACTTAAAAAAGAAAACAAAAGCATGCGCTGCGAGGGGGAAAATGTTGTGGCAGGGCAAGGGCAGACAGGCATGCCAGCACACAGGCATGGCCAGACATGGGTATCGGCAGCGCAGTCGCAGTCCGCAGAAGCGTCAAGTGAGCATCACTTGTGGGAAAGGAGAAAGGGGTTAGAGCTGGCATAACAAGATCAAAGAAAATAAAGAAAGTCTTACCTGAGAGAAAAATATCCACGTGCGTTAGGGAAGGGGAGATCGTCGATTGGCATGTGACCGATTAACATCGATATAAGGAACGATGACGGGTAACAATGGTAACTTGGTATCGTTGCAATTGGGATGGGATGAAGGCCGATAGGCGATCGATCGATAGATCAAGATTGTATTCAGGGCGGGAAATTCGAAAATTGGATGCACAGGAAGACGGAAATGGGACATTTCCGCTTCCCGAAGAAAGAGGGGAGTGTGAGGAATGGTTATTCCTTGAAAAAGATACGGAACAGTCCTCGTGGAAGGACTTGAACGAGACACTGGATATCCTGGCAGAAGGTTATCGACTATCATCGAGAAAGGTAGCTGTGCGCACGTAGAGCCGGTGTGTAGAACGCAGATTCGACGTTATAGGCGGTCATACTAGCCAGCGCATCCTTTGAGTCCTTGGAGGACGATAGAAGGGCAGTACGTGAGAGTTGTGCGGAATAGGCGAACCTGCGAGTCAAGCGATTGCTTGGGCGTGCGATTTGGCAAGGATACGTCAGATAGGTTTATGCGAATGTACCATAATTATAAGTGAAACATCAAAGTGAACAATAAAGTGAACCACGTCGCTGGTGAATAATAGAATAAAGAATTCCCTGTGTTGTTATTGCCAGTCCAATATAAATTTGTTGGAACGATCCTCGATTACCCTGAGCATAGCCTATACTAATAAACATTCGGAGTGCGGTAAGGAGAAAATCACAAATCGAAGATATTGTGCCATATTGCGTATTGTTATATTTCTAATTTTCGACTCTGCTGTTACGTACATGCAAGGGGTACCCAAATAATTTTAATGTGTATAGTTTTTCTTTGAACCGAACCAAAAGCTTGGGTTCGGAACGGGTTCGGGTTCGGGTTCATCTATTATCGTCCTCGTGGTTCGGTTCAAGGTTTGGTTCAGAGTAAAAAAAAGCCGAAATTCCAGGTTCGAACCGGTTCTGTTCAAAACCGGTTTGCAGCTCTGCTTGAAATATTTAGTTTTTCTTACAAATATGTAAACTTAAGGAATTTATACTTTTGTAGGATTTGCCGAAATGTGTGCACGTTAACGGCTCTTTGCCGTGGACTTGGCGTATGTGCGTTGCCATAATCCTGGCCACCTCCTGCCAGCATATATTGCACTGCTTAGTTGCAGGTTTCACAGGAGATGGCCGAGACGGTACGGCCTGATGTGCAGCCTGCTGTCCACCTACGGGTGCGGCTGGCCATTCAGGGACAGGAGGATGCTGTCCACCTTCGGGTGCGGCTGGTCATGCAGGGACAGCAGGGGCTGGCCATGGCAGAATGGACCATGATTGATCACCAGTCGCAGCAATCGAAGCAGTCGGAGGCCACTGTATGATGGCTCCCAGCTTTCTTTCCCTTTCCAGCTCGCGCTGCCGGCCTGTTGTGATTTGATGCTACCCGCCCTGCCCCTCATGCTACCGATTTGCCGCCCATGCTGCCCTCTTTTACTTTGTGTTTGTGGCACTCCGCGTTCATCCGGCCGCCCGTGTCCACCCTTCGATCACCCCGTGGTCACTATGGGCTACCACCCGGCGCCCGCCCAGTGCTTCAGTGTGTGTGTGCTTTGTGTAATTGTGCCTGTGAGTGTAAAACCAATAAAATTTGTACACCTTGTGTTGTTTTATGTTCCATATCGACTTTTATTTATTCCTTTTCCCCATTCTCCCTCCTCACGCACTTCGGGACTATTCCGCGCTCACCTCCTTGAATACTCGTGGGCCACCGCGTCCCCACCTAACCCGATGTCGGCTCATCCCTATCCAAACAAGCTGCGCGCCTCTTAGTCGGCTTCCTCGCCCTAATTTGTCCCTGAGCTTCTGCCAAATCTCCCGCGGCCACTCCTCCACCTCCAATTCCCTCCATCTCCAGGCTTTTGACGCCTTTTCCAGCGACACCTCCGGCGCTGGGCACTAGCGCTGCCTCTTAAGTGTCGGACGCCCGCCTCCCACTGGAGATGGCCACTGCCATGGCCCTTTCTCCACTGTCTCCTGGGGCTCCTGCAGCGACGCCTGCTCCACTTCCTCTGGCTCGATGGCTACGTCGTCATCCGCCTGCAGCTCTTCTTCTCCCGGTCTTTTGTGCTACCCGCGCGGATCCCTCGGGTTGGACGCCCAGGTTACAACCTCCTCATCCGACACCTCCTCTATTATCACGCCCGTACTCGTCTTCTCCTCTTCCTTTCCAGCTTCCTTTTCCTCCTCCTCCTTTCTCACCGACTCGCTCCACCAGTGCACCGTGGTGAGCTCATGGTACCACCGCCCACTTGTTAAGCACGACCGCCTTGACTGATTTACGGTCGGTGTAGCGTGCCAGCCCGGCTCCTCATCTTGCTGCTGCTGCCACCCCGCCTCCCGCGGGTCGTCTCACCCGGGCTCAGTGAGCCCAGTATAGACATAATCAGAGATGCCGCTAAACTCAGGACATCCACCGGTTTGCGGACACGCTGACGCCTTCGAGGTATCCTGCTTCCTCTTTGGCCCACGGTCATGAAGGGTAATTGCCGCATCATGCTGCCGCCGTGTTTCGTGGTCGACCGACCGTTCTAATTCGCTGCGCTGTGAACCATCTTACTCTTTATGACTAAATAGACCGAGCTTCCGGCTGTTATGTTCCATGAAGCCTCGGTCTCCACGAGGCTGCTCAGCGGTCGCGCCAGATTACCGCTTAATTGTGAGCTTTTTGAGGGAGCCTGAGAGGGAGCCCTGCCACGGTAAATGGTGACATCGCTATCCCTTTCTCTCTTATGGTAGTAGTTGCACGCGCTCTCTTCGCCGCGCTTCACCCATTTTTGTCTATAATTTCGGGGATCGCCTCCATCATACCCTGTTAACCTCCCTTCATTTAACTATATACATATGAGCTTTTTATTTTGATTTCATTCGCATTTTCTCTTCTTACTTTTCAGATTATTCTTTCATTATACCCTTGCAATGGGTATTATAATTTTGCCCAGAAGTTTGCAACGCATAGAAATATTCATTTCCGACCCCATAAACTATATATATTCTTGATCAGGGCGACGAGCTCAGTCGATTGAGCTTTGTCCGTCCATCTGTCTGTCTGTCCGTCTGTCTGTCTGTCTGTCTGTCTGTCCGTCTGTTTCCACGCAAACTAGTCTCTCAGTTTTAAAGCTATAGCGCTGAAATTTTGCACAGAGTCTTCTATTTACTGCTGCTGGTCTAGTCTTAGTCTTAGCACTGGTCTTAGTGAGAAAAACTTTTTTGTTCTTAATGTTAGCGTTTCCAAACACGGTCATTATTAATATTATATGCTTTCAAACAGATTTGCAAACTTTGGTAAAATCGGATGACCATATCTTATAGCTGCAATAGGACCGATCGGTCGGAAAATGGGTCTTAGTGAAAAAAAAACTTTTTTGTTTTCAATTTTATCGTTCTTAAACTTGGCGATTGTTAATTTGATATGTTTTCAAAAAGATTCGCGAAATTTGGTCGAAATCAGATGTTCATCTGACGGAAAATGGATTTTAGTTGCAAAAGTTTTTGATTCTTATCTTAGTTCTTAAACTCTGTCATTTCGAAAACAGCTTTTGCAAGGGTATAAAAACTTCGGCACAGACGAAGTTAGCTTGGCCTTCTCGTTTTTTAATTTCCTTCCCCTTTTCCGACTTCTTCCTCCTGATTCGCTGTGATCCGTCAATCCAACTATGGCGGTGAAAACGAGAACTCCAATTTGTCTCTCCACAACTAATCATCTAGTTATGGAATTGTAAGAAATTGACCCTTGGACCCGGCTGGCTTAGTTAATAAAACGCACTTCTTTCGTCTTCGATTTCAATAATTCAACTGACTTTTATTTGGCGACTGCAGGCAAAGACAGCAGCCGCCTTTCCAATGCGTACATATTTACAAGAATATAAGAGAGAGAGAGAGAGCGAGAATGCAATAGCGCAACTCTTACAGCCGCCTATGTAGGCTGACTCTTTAGTTTTGAGACTTGATACATAAATAATTAAATTAATTAAATGACAGAACCAAACACGCTGGTTGTATTCCGCTAATGTGTTCGGTTCTATTGTGTATTTTCCCTTCTCTCGTATATCACTGGGGATATGAAACTTAGGATCTGATAAGCACATTCATACCTGGGCGCTAATTTCTTTACTTTTGTTTTTTTTACACATATTATACAACAACAAGTAAGAGCGTTGTAGTCGAGTTTCCCGACTACAAAATACCCTGTTCAATTGAGACACACATGCAAACACACTCTCATACAAAAGCGCATGCACACATACGAGCGCACACATACACACACAAGCGCGCTCCCATGCGCATAAGCTAAATTGTTTAATAACTTTTATGTTTTTGCTCGTATCTTATTTTCCTTTGGAGAGTAGTTAGATATAAGGCCTACGATGGTATATATTAAGCCACCAGGTTCTAACTTTAAAATTGTGGCTGTGACAGTTTTTTGCGGTTTAAGAAGGGTGGGGGTGGAATTTTCCAAATCTGAAACAAACTTGATATGGGTACGGTATACACATATGTGCATGCCAAAATTTGTGTCTCTATCTTTTATGGTCTCTGAGATCGACGCGTTCATACAGACAGACGGACAGACGGACATGGCTATATCGACTCGGCTGTTGATGCTGATCAAGAATATATATACTTTATAGGGTCGGAGAAGCTTCCTTCTGGCTGTTACATACATTTGCACAACTTCATGATCCCCTTTTCCCAATTTTAATGGGAACAGGGTATAAAAAGTGGGGTGACCCCATGACCTTACAAATTTTATATTTAGGAGATCCAATCTAATGTATGTATGTATATGAACATTGCTCACACACAAGTTCACCGCCAAACATAACAAAACAAATAACACTTTTAGTGTTCTGCAGAAAGTTGTATCGTGAGCTCTCGCTCATTTGCGAGCTAGGGCTCAGCGGGCCTATAAACGAGGAACCGTAAGTAATGATTTTGATACTCTGTACCGAAAGTATTAAGATTGTGCAAAAGCATATTACATGGCGGAAAAATCATTTCCGACCTTATGAAGTATATATATTCTTGATCAGCCTAAACAGCCGAGTCGATATAGCCATGTCCGTCTGACCGCTTGTGTGTCCGTCTGTCCGTATAACCGAAGAGATCTCAGAGCTGGTAAGATAGAGGTTTGACATGTAAATATTTTTTACACACATACAAGTTCCCCGAAATTTGGAACAAGCGTCATATCTCCCACAGTTTTGTATATAGATGGCTCGTACCTTCTAAAGCTATTTAATAATCAAGACTATTTATCGTTTTGCTATCGGTGATAAAAATCGGATGAACGATAGTACAGTTATAAAGAAAACAAACTATTATGATTGGTATCATCGACCACAACGGCGATGGGCAGCACTTCACACTCTTTATGTCGTTTTTACCACTTTGTGTGGTTGATCAGATATATACAAACCTTGGGGGTACAGAGTATGTTATAGTCGGGCTTGACCGACTTTTTTTCTTGTTTATAAGGGAAAATATGAAGCAAACATGTTTTTTGTTAGTATTTAATAACTGAATATTTGTTCACATTTAAATGTAATGTCTTGCATATGGGGCTATATGTACATTTTTTGAATGCTTTAGGATTTGCACAAATTTTAACATATATTCCCATATAACAAGTGAGAAAGTCGGTCACGCCCGACTATATTATACTCTGTACCCTTAATGCCGCCGCTCACATTTGCTCAAGAGTTATACGCGTAATACGCTGTTATACGCTGTTATACGCTCATCACAAGTTTATCTCTCTCTCTCTCTATCTTACTAGAATAGCCTTTGTTGAAAGGAATGCTGTGGTTGTAGGTGGGGGGTTGGGGGTGTTAACTGGCCGTTTTTTTGCTCATAGCTTGAGTATTGTTGATCCGATCTTTATTATTCCCTCAGCAAATCGATAAATAATATTGATTGCTAGATATCTCTAGAAGTTAAGAAACATCTATCTACGAAACCGTGAATATATACGTTTCTCCAAATTTGCGGGGGCGGCAGGGGGCGTGTCAATAATTGAAAATAAACTTGATCTGCCTGCAAATATAAGAAGTATATGCAGTGATGGGAAAGGTGCCCAATTTTCTTGCCTAGGTAAGGTACAAGGTAAATATCAAAAATTATACCTAGGTTAGGTAAAAGGTATCCGAAATTTTCAGTACCTCGGTAAAGGTAAAGGTAAAACAAGAAAGAAAGTCGGTCAAGCCCGACTATAACATACTCTGTACCTTTACACTCGCATTTGATCAGGAGTCAAACGGCCAGTTAACACCCCGCGCACAGCGCGGTGCGCTCTCTAAGTTTCTCTATCTCTCTCTCTTTCTCTCTCGCACTAAGATTGCCTGTGTTGAACGGTTAGGGTATGTTGCTGAGTTTATTGGTGGGGGGGGGGGGGTGTGGGTGGTGTTACCTGGCCGTTTTTTACCCATAACTTGAGTATGTTTCATCCGATCTTTATCATTCCTTCAGCAAATCGATCTCTAGAAGGTACGAACCATCTATCATCAAAACTGTAGAAGATACACGTTTTTCCCAAATTGCGGTGGCGGAAGGGTGCGTCTCAAAAATTTAAAATAAACTTGATCTGCCTGCAAGTATAAGAAGTATATGTCACATACATGTCAATCGTCTATCTCTTACCATCTCTGAGATCTCTTCGTTCATACGGACAGACGGACAGATAGACAGACGGACGGACGGACAGACGGACATGGCTATATCGACTCGGCTGTTAATGCTGATCAAGAATATATATACTTTATAGGGTCGGAAACGATTCCTTCTCTCTGTTACATTCTTTTGCAAAAACTTAATATACTCTATGTACCTTCGGTACAGAGTATAAAAACATTGCAATTATTTTAAAACTTAAGTATAGATTGAAAAGACTTAATATTATCGACAAGATAAGTTAAGACTTCCAGTTCAATATTAAAATTTTTCTAACAATTCTCAGTTTCATCCAATCTTCCATTACTGGTATCAGAAAAGGCTTTAGAATGCTTTGTATTTGAACTCATGCAAAAAATCTTCCATTTTCACTTTTGTACAAATTTTGCGATTTAAAACCGTTTTGTGCACACAATTTGTCTAAAATCCGCCCTCATCTTATCGAGCATAGATCGTATAGTTTTTGAACACGGAATGTTAACCCGACGTCAAGTTAAAGCCATAAACAGGTCCCTGATACTTTTCTTTTCAATATGTCAGAGCTCGGCAGCATCTCCGCTATAATGTAATCGGAGCGAAAAAAATCACGTACAAAAAGTACCTAGTACCTTACCTACTGACTAGGTAAATGAAAATTAAGTCTTTTTCTTCTTCTTCATCTTCTCCTTTATTGGCCCGATGTAGCATCACAACCGCTTGACGGTCTTGGCCTCTGCAATAAATGCCCTCCACTCGCTTCGGCATTGTGCGAGCTGGCTCCAGTTGTTCACACCAAGGTTGGAAATGTCTTTCCGCACTTCATCATCCCATCTTAGTGGTCAAAGTCGGCCGCCTTCGCTTTGCACGTCTTTTACACTGGAGCTTCTTCATCCATCCGGATTACAAGTCCTAACCAGCGCAGCCGCTGTTGCTTTATGCGCTTGACTAGACTGATGTCCCTATAGAGCTCATTGAGTTCGTGATTCATTCGAATGCGGTATCCATCGCCAAAGTTTAAAGGTCCATAGATCCTCCGAAGGATTTTTCGCTCGAACACGCCAATTGCCTCCTCATCCGCTGCTGTCATTGTCCATGCTTCTGCGGCGTATTGCAGGACTGGGATGATGAGCGACTTGTATAGCGCTATTTTTGTTCTTCGAGAAAAGGCTCTGCTCTTGAACTCTTTACTGAGCCCGTAGTATCATCGGTTTCCAAGAGTAATTCTTCTTCGGATCTCCAGGCTGATGTTGTTGTCGCCGGTAATCATCGTCCCGAGCGCCAATCCCACGAAATTATAATCGACGTCTTACAGTTTTACAATGTATTTATGCGTCAGGTGTATACCTATTGTATTGTTATTTGATATATATTGGATAAAACGTGCAACGAATCAAGGTTCGAACCAAAACCAAAGCCCAAAAACCACGAACCTCAAATTTCCGATAGTAAATTTTGGTTCGAACCTGCAAACCGGAGGTATTACCTCGGTATTTCCAGTACCTTTTACCTTACCTTGGTCTTAATTTTCATTTACCTTGTCAATAGGTAAGGTACTAGAAACTTTTCGTACTTGATTTTTCCGCTCCGATTACATTATAGCCGAGATGCTGCCGCGCTCTGCCATATTGAAAAGAAATGTATCCGGGACCTGTTTGTGGCGTTAACTGGGAGTCCGGTAAACACTCTGTGTTCAAAAACTATACGATCGCCGATATTTTTCAAAATACTCATTTAATATGTACGACTGCCGATATCTGGAGTTGCAATAACAAAAGTTACTTTCGTGTAACCGGCCACTATAAAGATAGCAATCTACATCGTCATTCTCTCGTGCCCGCAGCGTGATCGACTTTCCCACACACATGAATTAATTGCTATTATATTAGCTGAAGTTCATAACAAATACGGACTTACAGATATAAAAATTTCAAACAGTTACAGAAAATGTATCGACCATTTGAATATCATTTAAAGTGTACAGTAATAGAGCGGGATAGTTCAGCTGATGCTGAAATTATATTTTTTGGATAATTGAATAAAGTTACTGAAATTGTGGCTAAGGCAATTGATCTTTAATTAAATTTATTTATTCGGCTCTAGCCTAGTGCTACAAGATGATACTTATTTTTAACGCATTAGTCCAAACGTTGCGGGGCAAATCCCGTTGTAATTTAGGATTTTTTCTGACTTCAATGATTGAATAATTTGAAATATTGTGATCAACTTAAAGATGCTCTTAAAAAAGCAGTTTTAAACGATTCTCTTTTTTTGAAAACTTGACTTCAAGCGATGCGAAAAACTTTGATTTAAATTGAAGTGGATTCCAAAATTGTAAAGTATTTTAAAGATTGGCTTGTTAAAGAAATTACGAAAAATTTGGAAACTGATGTCAATGAGAGCTCAAATACAAAGGATTCTGAAAACTTTTACGATACCAGTAATGGAAGATTGGATGAAACTGAGAATTGTATCGAAAATTCTAATATTGAATTGGAAATCTTAACTTATCTTGCCGGTTATAACAATCATTTTAATAATATAACATCGTATGACATTCAAATGTGCCGTTTTTAAACATTATATTTGGATTCAAGCCCGTTCAGTTAATATTTATTACTAATGTAAATTGATGAACTGTAGTTTTTAATTTAAAAGAACATTTTTTTACCTTTACCTTTACTTAGGTACTGGAAATTCCGGATACCTTTTACCTTACCTGGGTATATTTTTTGACATTTACCTTGTTCCTTACCTAGGCAAGAAAATTGGGTACCTTTCCAATCGCTTCCTATACTTTTTATATTTGCAGGCAGATCGAAGTTTATTTTTTAATTTTTGCCACGCCCCCGCAAATTTGGAAAAGACGTATATATTCACAGTTTCGAATATAGACGTTTCTTAACTTCTAGAGATATCTAGCAATCAATATTATTTATCGATTTGCTGAAGGAATAATAAAGATCGGATCAACAATACTCAAGCTATGAGCAAAAAAACGGCCAGTTAACACCCCCAACCCCCCACCTACAACCACAGCATTCCTTTCAACAAAGGCTATTCTAGTAAGATAGAGAGAGAGAGAGATAAACTTGTGATGAGCGTATAACAGCGTATAGCGCGTATAACTCTTGAGCAAATGTGAGCGGCGGCATTAAGGGTACAGAGTATAATATCGTCGGGCGTGACCGACTTTCTCACTTGTTATATGGGAATATATGTTACAATTTATGCAAATCCTAGAGCATTCAAAAAAATGTACATCTAGGCCCATATGCAAGCCATTACAATTAAATGTGAACAAATATTCAGTTCTTAAGTACTAACAAAAAAATGTTTGCTTCATATTTTCCCTTATAAACAAGAAAAAAAGTCGGTCAAGCCCGACTATAACATACTCTGTACCCCCAAGGTTTGTATATGTCTGATCAACCACACAAAGTGGCAAAAACGACATAAAGTGTGTGAAGTGCTGCCCATCTCCGTTGTGGTCGATGATACCAATCATAATAGTTTGTTTTCTTTATAACTGGACTATCGTTCATCCGATTTTTATCATCGATAGCAAAACGATAAATATTCTTGATTATTAAATAGCTTTAGAAGGTACGAGCCATCTATATACAAAACTGTGGGAGATATGACGCTTGTTCCAAATTTCGGGGAACTTGTATGTGTGTAAAAAATATTTACATGTCAAAACTCTACACTCAGAGAAAAAATAGAGAATTTCGCTCTTGAATCAAGAGCATTCGTTCTCAAAAGTACGGTGAGAGTGAAAATTCTTGATCCAAGAGCGAAATTCTTGATTCAAGAGTGAATTTTTTATCCCGACATTCCTGATTCAAGAGTTTCAGCTCTTGGTCCAAGTATGAATAATTGTTGATTCAAGAGTTTCAATACTTGATCCAAGAACGAATAATTCTCAAAATAAAAAAATTAAAAAGAATATTTGGGGTGGGTGGGGGGTGGGAGAGACACGACCGACCCGACCCGACCGACGTGGTGGTGGTCCGTCTCGTCTACCTCCCCCGGTCCCACTCACCATTATCAACCACACCAACCCCAACACCACCACCACCCACCCACCAAACTTTGTTTTAAGTTGTGATTGATTTTGAGATAACCACATAGATATTTTTTTTTTTTACTTACTTTTCTGGGACTTGAACTCGGTACCTCTAAAGACTGAAACACACACAGGCGACGGGCAGCTTAACGAGCTCAGCTAACCTTCGTGAAGTAAAAGACGCGACGAAATCACACTTATAAATAAACGCATGCGGCAACTGCAGTTGCCTTTCGTACACATCGCACAACAACAAACTGCGCATGCGCTCTCACTCTCTGCGAGAGCGAGTCCAACGCCATTCTCTCAACGACCAACTGCGCATGCGCTCTCACTCTCTGCGAGAGCGACTCCAACGCTGTTCTCTCAAAGTTAAGTTGCCCTCACCCTCATTGCCTATAAAAAACCAAATTGAGAACGTTTAGAACTAATTTATCTCGAATCCAAGAGCGAAATTCTTGAAAATTCAAGAACGACTAATTTTTTTTTCAAGAGCGTTCGTACTCAAATTATTCGTTCTAGTTTTTTCTTAGTGTACGGACAGACGGACGCACAGACGGTCAGACGGACATGGCTATATCGACTCGGCTGTTGAGGCTGATCAAGAATATATATACTTAATAAGGTCGGAAATGAGTTTTCCGCCATGTAACATGCTTTTGCACAATATTAATACTTTCGGTATAGAGCATCAAAATCATTACTTACGGTTCCTCGTTTATAGGCTAATCCCGCTGAGCCCTAGCTCGCAAATAAGTGTCAACACTTTTTCCATGCGTTCAGTCTCACTTAAAAGCAGAAACAATCAAAGCACACACGCTCTCTCACTGAGCCGAACACTTTTCTGTCCTGCTCTTGTATTTTCTGTTTCGTAAGTTCACTTGAGCAAAACCAACAAGTCTGTCTGCCAATAACAACTGAGAGAGACACTTTTGAGCGAGAGCTCACGATACAACTTTCTGCAGAACACTAAAAGTGTTATTTGTTTTGTTATGTTTGGCGGTGGACTTGTGTATGAGCAATGTTCATATACATACAAATGTATGTACATTAGATTGGACGTCCTAAATAAAAAATTTTTAAGATCATGGTCTCACCCCACTTTTTGTTGTATAATATGTGTAGAAATAACAAAAGTAAAGAAATTAGCGCCCATGTATGAAGGACCTTATCAGATCGTAAGTTTCATATCCCCAGTGAAATACGAGAGAAGGGAAAACACACAATAGAACCAAACACATTAGCGGAATAAAACCAGCGGTTTTTTTTCTGTCATTTAATTAATTTAATTGTTTATGTATCAACTAAAGAGTCAGCCTCCTATGTAAGCTGTAAGAGTTGCGCTACTGCATTCTCGCTCTCTCTCTCTCTCTCTCTCTCTCTCACTCTCTTATATTCTTGTAAATATGTACGCATTGGAAAGGCGACTGCTGTCTTTGCCTGCAGTCGCCAAATTAAAGTCAGTTGAATTATTGAAATCAAGAAGAAAGAAGTGCGTTTTATTAACTAAGCCAGCCGGGTCCAAGGGTTAATTTCTTACCATTCCATAACTATACGATTAGTTGTGGAGAGACAAATTGGAGTTCCCGTTTTCACCGCAATAGTTGGATTGGCGGATCACAGCGAATCAGGAGGAAGAAGTCGGAAAAGGGGAAGGAAATTAAAAAATGAAAGAATAATCTGAAAAGTAAGAAGAGAAAATGCGAATGAAATCAAAATAAAAAGCTCATATGTATATTGTTAAATGAAGGGAGGTTAACAGGGTATGGAGGCGATCCGCGAAATTATAGACAACGAGAGCGTAAGTTAAAGTCGGCTCTAACCGACTTCGATATACCCGTTACTCATGGAAACAAATGTTTAATAGCCTTCCTGTGTGCCTGAGGTGGGTCAACCGAAAAGTATGCAACATTTTTTTAACTCGGCTATTTATCATCCGATTTTGATGAAAATTTCAGGGCTTATAGATGTTGCGAATATAAATCTAAGTTTTAAATTTGATCGATATCTCAAAAATTGTGGGAGTTATTCAACATTTTTATACCCGTTACTCGTAGAGTAAAAGGGTATACTAAAGTCGTGCAAATGTATGTAACAGGCAGAAGGAATCATTTCCGACCATATAAAGTATATATATTCTTGATCAGCATCAACAGCCGAGTCGATATAGCCATGTCCGTCTGTCCGTCCGTCCGTCCGTCCGTCCGTCCGTCTGTCTGTATGAACACCTAGATCTCAGAGACTAGAAGAGCTACAGCAACCAATTTTGAAATGTAGACTCTTATTGTCTGCACGCAGATCAAGTTTATTTCAAATTTTTGCCACGCCCACCCCCGCCTCCACAATAAAAATGTTGAATAACTCCAACAATTTTTGAGGTATCGATCTCAAATTTAAAACTTACATTTATATTCGCAACATCTATAAGCCCTCCAATTTTCATCAAGATCGGATGATAAATAGCCGAGTTAAGGAAGGCTATTAAACATTTGTTTTCATGAGTAACGGGTATATCGAAGTCGGTTAGAGCCGACTTTTACTTACGCTCTCGTTTATTGTGGGGTCGTGGGTGGGCGTGGCAAAAATTTGAAATAAACTTGATCTGCGTGCAGACAATAGGAGTCTACATTTCAAAATTGGTTGCTCTAGCTCTTATAGTTTCTGAGATCTAGGTGTTCATACACACAGACGAACAGACGGACATGGCTATAAGTAGTATGAATTTGGGGGAGCAGGAATTATAATATATATTTTTTTTTTACCTCGTCAAATGTATTAAGAATATAATTGGAGAAAGTCTCAGACACACAAGTTCCTACAGATAACGACCCAGGTAAGGGTAAGAAAAAGGATTGCTTGGTTTGGAGCGCACAAGTGTGAAAAGTAAACACACGCAGAAACGAAGTGCCTGTGCGATGGAAATTTTTAAGTGCAGTTTAATAAATGTTTAAGATTAATTAAATTTGATATAAATTGAAAATATCGATATCTTAAATATACCATTGGATAGGTCTTGAAAAGACTTTTCGAATGAACCCCCACTTTTTTTTTTTTTTTTTTTTGAGGTTACTAGCGAGTTTTCGCTAGACGTCGTCGGGACAGACGCCTATTGTGTACATTTATTAGTTTAGCTCGGCGATCCAAGTCGTGAGACCTGCTAATCCGAACCGTGAATAGATGCATACACATCTTGCACGAACCTAATAAGGGAATGGTGCTGCTAGTACTAATCCTAAGCTTAGTATACTAGGTGGCCGACCACGCAGTGGGAGCACTGATAATTGATGGCAAATTCTCAACAGACAAATATTTGGTGGGCATAGATGACTGGAGCATTACTCTGACGTAGGATTTTACAAAATTAGCAAAATTTAAAAAATTAGAAAGATATGAATTTAAATTTAAATATGTGAATATAAAAATTAAAATTAAGATATGTCTAATTTATTGGTGTTAAAGATCTCGCACGGGGGTCATCCTTCTCTGCCCGGATGGGTGATCCGGTGATGGTTCTGGGACTCTGGGTTATTGGCCGCTAGGTCGTCCACCAAGACGATGGTTTGCGGCATTTGCTGGGGCAGAATTCAGCGCTCGTATTGGGGCCGAGGCGAAGCCGAGGGCCGGCAGGTGAGCGGGGGCCGTGTTCTGCCACAGCGGATGTTGTATTGTTGTAGTTTTGTGATGCCGCCACAGGATTGGGTGGTGATTGGCATTCTGACATTGGCGGCTCAATAGAACCGCGTAAAGTGGGCAGCGTTTTGGTGGTGTTGCTGAGGTTGTAGCTGTTGCTGCGGTTGCAGTTATTGCTGCAGTTGACGCTTTTGTTGCGGTTGCAGAAGTGGCTGCGGTTGCAGGTGTTGCTGTTTTGATTTGCCACCCTGGATAGGGCCGGCAGTTGTGATCTCAGTGGCTGCATCCTTTTGTTTGGTGTTGGCCACATTCGTATATGATCGGGATACTGTTGCTGTTGTTATTTCGGTCTGCTGCTGCTGTAGCCAGTCGTCTAAGGTATCACCCTAGGCTGGGGAGTTGCTGTGGCAGCCGATGCATGTGTGTGGCCAAAGTGCCAAAGTGGGCTAAATAAGAAAATCGTGCGGGCTTGCACAAATTGCGCTGCGATTTGGCCCAATGATGGTGGTGTTGCCCCTCCAGTAGCAGGGCAATTGGTTGCGTAGCATTTGGGGGGCGTGGTAGTCGCCTGATGAGTTGATGAGTTTGGCCAAATTGTCAAAATTGGTAATAATCACCAATTTCGAAAATCGTCCGCGTTTGTACGATTTTGGTCGGATTTGACCAGATGATGGTTGTGATGCCGCTCCAGTGGCAGGGCAATTGGTTGCATAGCACTTGGGGGGCGTGGCAGTCGCCTGATGAGTTTGGCCAAATTTGTCAAAAAGGATCATTTATAGAAATTTTTGTGCATAGCACAATTTTGATCGGATTTGGCCGGATGATGGTGGTAGTGCCCCTCCAGAGGCAGGGCGATTGGAGCATTGCGTGGCATTTGGGGGGGCGTGGCAGTCAACTGATGAGTTGATGAGTTTGGCCAAATTGTCATAATTGGTAAAAATCACCAATTTCGAAAATCGTCCGCGTTTGCACGATTTTGGTCGGATTTGGCCAGATGATGGTTGTGATGCCCCTCCAGTGGCAGGGCAATCGATTGCATAGCATATGGGGGCGTGGCAGTCGCCGGATGAGTTTGGCCAGGTTTGCCTAAGTGGACCAAATATAAAAATCATGCGCATCTGCACAATGTTGTTCGGATTTGGCCAGATGATATTGGTGGTGCCCCTCCAGCACCAGGAGAAATGTTTGTACAGCAAATGGGAGGCGTAGCAGCCGCCCTCGCTGCTCCACAGGTGGCCGTCGCTGGTTGTCTCTGATTCGAGGAAAAATCGGGCGTGGACGCTGGACGATGGCTCTCAATGTGATTACAAACAATTTGGTTGTCAAACATTGGTATTTAGGATGTAGTGATGTGATGTGGAGTCATCTTCGTCGAAGGCTTCGTCGTCGATTTCTCGCCATGATCGCCATCCTTGGGTCCAATGTTGTTGTTGTTGTTGTTGTAACGGCTGGGAAGTTTCGTACGTATGTAGAAGAAAGGAAGATAAAGAGAAAGAAGAGGGTAAAAGATTAGTTAGATGTAGAGATGCTAATCCCTGTCCAGTTCGAGGAAGGAGGCTACCTCTACCGGTTGGGACCATAAATCTAGGGGAGTGAGAACAGTTGGGGTCAGGGGACACTCGAAGAGGTGTCTGGTGTCATGTGGGCTGAGGCCACACTTTGGGCATTCATCGATCACCTCAGGGTTGATGCGGGCGAGGTAGTTGTTTAAATGCCTGCTTTTCCCTGATCGGAGCTGGGCAAGAGTCGCCCTGGCGCGCCTGGTGAGGGTCCTTTCTGCGGGATCGATGGGTGGCGGCCTACCTCCCAGGACAACATTGTCTTGGTAGGCTTCTATGGTGCAGGCGACCATGTTGGTGTGTGCCTTCTTTTTGGCCTCAGCGGATGTTGTTGCTGATAAAATGCCATTTCCCAAAAGTTGTCGGACTGCTGTGATCTCACTTCTCAGGTCGCAGCGGACTGCTTTGGGTCTCCTTGACATGCTTCCAGTGGTGCAGTCTTGGTTTGGGTGAGACTCGCAGTGGCAGCCGATTAGGTACTGCTGAGTGAGAAGTTTGTTGTGGTTGCGGACTGGGAGGATCTCTGTCTCCTGATGGAGGTGGTCTGGGTGCGTCATTGTGTGATATCCTGTGGCTACTCTCAGCGCAGCGTTCTGCGCAAGCTGGAGGTTTCGCCATTGGGTGTCACTCAGGGACGGAGACCATATTGGAGCGGCATAGTTGACCATGGATCTACCTATGGCCTTATATGTCGTCGAGATCGTCTCCTTCTCCTTGCCCCAGGTGCTGCCCGCTATCGCCTTCAGGACCTTATTACGGCTTCTGACTTTCTTAATCACCTCCTCTGAATGTTTGGCGAAGGTGAACAAGGAGTCGAAAGTGACGCCTAGGATTTTAGGATGGTTGATGGTAGGTATCCTGTGTCCGCCAATGTGGATATCCAGCTGCGTCCTGACTTCCTTTGTCCATGTCGTAAGGAGAGTGGCAGAAGATTTTGAGGCCGATAGGCTTAGGCTCCTGCCAGCAAAGAAGTCGGCCAGGTGCGGAAGATATTCGTTAATCCTCTCCTCTAGTTGTTGTATATCCCTACCCGTGGAGATGACTGTGCAGTCATCTGCATAAGTTATTAATTTAACTTCGGGAGGTGGTTGTGGGATCCCTGCTATGTAGGTGTTGAATAGCAGGGGGGAGAGGACACCGCCCTGAGGTACTCCTTGCTTTATAATTCGAGTCCTCGACTGTTTGCCTCGGAACTCCACTTTGGCTTGTCTTCCGGAGAGGTAGTTTGATAACCACCTCTTGGTGTGGTTCGGCAGACTACTGTGGAGGAGGTCCTGTAGCAGGATGGAGTGGCTGACCATGTCAAAGGCCTTTGACAGGTCAAGCGCTACTAGGATGGACCTCTCATGTGGTCTCACGCTGTTTAGGCCTGCAGCGATGGTGGTGGTGAGCTCACATAGTGCCGAGGTGGTGCTGTGTCCAGCTCTAAAGCCGTGCTGGTGCTTGGCTGGGCGGAGGTGCTTCTTTAGGGTAGGGAGTAGGAGGGCCTCCAGGATTTTTATCACGGGGGATAGGAGCGTGATAGGTCGGTATGAGGCACCTTGCTCCGCTGGCTTTCCAGACTTAAGCACTGGAATGATTTTCCCGGTTTTCCAGATGCTTGGGATGACCAGGGACCTGACACACAGGTTAAATGTGTGTGTCAGGTACCTGATCGCCAGCGGTCCAATGTGCCTCAGCATGATGGCGGCCAATCCGTCCGGACCTATCGCAGTGGAAGGCTTCGAGTTTTTTATCGCAGCCTCCACCTCCTCTGCGCTAAAGGACACCATCGTCGAGTCAACTGCGGGGAGGCTTCGCATATTCCTGACAATCCTCCGCTTGTTCTTGTCCTTGTGTGCAGGGTGGGGAACAAATTGCCTGTTGAAGGCCGTAGCACACTTCGTGGGACTAGTTGGCGTGCCCTCGTTGAAGGAGATGGTCACCAGATCGTTCTTGCGTGGGTTGGTGAGCTGTTTGATAGTGCTCCAAAGTTTTTTGGAGCCTTTGTCCAGCTCATCCAGTTTCTGGAGCCATTTCTTTTTCCTGTGCAGGTTCACTAACTTAGTGATCTCATCACTGAGGGTCTGGATGTCGGGATTTGCGGCATCATCCTTCCTTACGGCGTCCCGTTTCCTCTGCCGGAAAAAGGGGACGGATCTTTGGGATTCGTCCTGCTGGGATGCAGCGTTTGGCAGCGGAAGTGAGGAGGTTTCGGAACCTACGTTCACCCTCGTTGACGGAGTTTGGTGGCGGGAGCGGGGCAATCGCTGCTTCAATGTCTGACTCAAATCTATCCCAATCGGTCTTGGCAAAGTTCACAAAGGTGCGGTTTTCAGAGGTAATGAAGTCCGCATCCTTTGTGACCTTGATAGAGATGGGGATATGGTCTGAGCCAAGGGCAACGTCAGCGTGCCATGTGGTGTTGATGATGAGGGAGGGGCTGACGATGGTGATGTCCGGTGAGCTGCGGCAATTTGCGGTAATCCGCGTGGGGTGATCCTCATTTATAGCACAGAAATCCGAGGAGTCAATCTGTTCTTCAATAAGGTCTCCCCTGGTGTCGCAGCCTAGAGCGGAGTGCCAAGCCGTACTGTGGGCGTTGAAGTCGCCCACCACCATTCTCATATCTCCCTCCAAGAGATGCCTGATGTCTGGTCGGAAGCCCGCGCTGCAAGCGGTCACAGGCGGAATGTAGATGTTTAACACCTCTATTTCGTCTGTGCCGCTTCTGATCGCAATGCCTTGGACCTCAATATGGTCGTCATTGCTGGTGGTGTGGAGGAGTCGGTAGTTTACCGAGTTGTGAATGACGAATGCGAGTCCTCCTCCTTTGTTACGCTCACGGTCAGAGCGAACAATGGAGTAACTAGAGGAGGTGGCGAGTGAGTTCAGGCGCGTGAGCTTGGTCTCTTGGAGGGCAGCCAGCACTATGCCCTTTCCAGCCATGTAGTTCGTGACTTCCACGATTTTTCTACTGAGGCCGTTGCAGTTCCACTGCAGGATTTTGAAGTCCTTGGGGGCAGATGGTGTGGTAGCACTGTCTGTGGTGGAGGGTGGGGTGGGGCTTGGTTGCCTTGCGGCAGGAGTCTGCCTGGTTGTTGGTTGCAGGTTCCTTGTTCGCAGCTGGGAACTCCCTGCGTTTGGTGTTATTGTTGTGGTTGGGGCGGGGTGTTGGGTCCAATGTTGTTGTTGTCGCTGTTTATACAAGGCAGCTGCCTCTGTCAGCGTCGCCGTCGCAGCGAAGGGCATCCATAGGGCCACTGTGTTGAAATTTGCAGAGGGATGTGTATGTTGGTCCCTCTGTAAATAAACAGAATTAATAAATGTATATTTCTGATGATTGCACAGGTGTGCGTGTGCATGTGCATTTGGCCATTAAAATGGCCGGTGTATTTGTAGCTTGTGGGTGGGTGGGCGGTGGGAGTGGCTGCTGCCAGGCCATGGGCAAGTCCGCTGCTGCCATTGTCGCCGTCATCATCCGCAAGCATTGTCGTGCCCCTCATCATGGGGAGACTCATAGTGCAGGTCCTCTGTTGATTATTTTCATCCAATATGCTGATTAAACTCCAATTTGTAATTGGCAATGCAACTTGGGAAAAAATAAATATGGCCGAATTAGAGATGGACTTCGAGTAACGATTACTGTGGCAGGGTTGGCCGTGACTGTCAGTACTCGCCAGGTACTCGTGATCCATGACTGAGGAATGAGTGGTGGACGAGTCATGTGATAGTGATGAGCAGGTGACTGCTCCGAGTATTTTCACCAATTAAATTGTGAGATGTGGAAAAACAGCAATAATAATATCAATAAAAAAAGAAATGGTAGCAACGACAAAAATATCAGTAATAATAGCAGCAATAATAGTAATTAAATAAATAATTACCAATATTACAACCATCACCACCAATAGAATTACTATTTCCACCATAAATATTCTCACCGATACCATTAATTCTGTTTAATTTGAGATTGGCTGTTGTTTTTACTCCAATTCCGAGGTATCTTTGCGCCTGCGTCTCTTGGTGTGTATGGGCGTACTGGAAACTGGCGCACGGAAGCAATCCTATTCGTCACCAATAGGATTTATAAAATTTTTGGATTTGTTCACAAATTCGAGTAGGGATGAAAAATCTCGTTGCATTTGATTAAGTGGCGCGGTGATAAGATGCACCCAATCCGGTGTAGAGGTGTTATTGTTGGCTCTCAGATTAATCGCCCGCATGAACTTAAGCTGGATTTCTTGAAATCCTTCATACCCTTGATAAGGGTGTTGATGGTCCTCACAAGGGGCGGGACCCATACGGGCGTTTTATTGACAGCTTCATTGTTTGGTGACGATTGCTGTTCCGAGCGGTGTTGGGCATCCTTAGAATTGGAGTGATGATCGACAGGTGGCCTGTTCCGAGTTGCAGGCTGGTGTGTATGCAGAGGTTGTGTTTTCAGTACACATTTAGCCTTGTTTGGCTGCCTCTCGCTGTTGTTTGATCCGACACTGCTCTGAGGGCGAGCTATAACTGGTATGGCTGCTGCTGGAGTGATGTGGATATTTTTGTCGACAATTTTATCAACATTTGGGCTTTTAATATTGTTTTTTGGTGTGTTGACAACAATAACAATTGGCTGTGTGATAGGCCTGGGTGGGGAAAGTTGGTCAGACTCTCGCACGTTGGCAGTCTTGGCAATTTTCTCATTTTTAGGATTTTTTGTCATTACCTTTTTGAGTTCGCGCTTGTAAAATTTACACGCAGTCGAATTTGACCTGTGGCTAGAGTTTCAGTAAATCTCGTTTCGGTCACAGTCACTGTAGCTGTGATCGAGGCCATGAATTGGCACAAATGGGCAAATTGCCACAGTATTTTTGAGAATGGCCATAATCCATGCAATTGCTGCACTGTAGAACTTTAGGGCGTGATTCTACTGCCTCTGTGATGATCCTTTGTCCCAAAAGGGATTTTATATTGTAAATTTGCATAATATTTTCGCTCGGATGCAGACTTACAAGGAACATGTTCATACATTTGCCCGTGGAGCGCTTCTTGGGCCAATATATGTGCTGCACGTTGAATCCGTGGCTGGTCAAGGAGTCCTTAATTCCTCCAATGGGTGTAGTGGAGTGTAGGCCCTTGATGACGACTTTATAAACACGCTCCCGCTTGGACTGGAACGTGTTATATTTGGTACCTATTCTGTTAAGTACCCAGATGGTTTCTGTATATGCGTCATGGTTGCAAGCATACAGGCGAGTGACATCGCCGAGTGATGTACGGATTTTTAGTCTCTCCAAAGTGATCGTTAGCTGGAACAGTTTCAATGGGGACTTCATATTTACTACCCGTTTGATGCAGATAGTTGGTGGTCTGGGGCAGGCTCTATTTTTGAGATTATTGCTGTCCACTGAGGTTTGAGAATTGGCCAGAGTTGAGTTTTGGCACCGGAGTTGGGGAGCTGAACATTGTTGCCGCTAGATAAGGGGCTGCTGGTCCAGTTCCATTTCGTCAATAGCAGGCGGCGATGCTGCTGCTGCTGCTGATGATGATGGTGATGATGGTGTTGTTGCCGTCAAGTCAACAATGGATAGGCCTGATGATGTTGAGGCTGCAGGTTCGGGCAGAGCAGGATCGTGGAGGCCATATCGTGCCCGGAACTCTTTTAGGCTCCGTTCGAGCGAGCTCCCAGTACTTGGTAGGTCCGGGGACTTAGACAAATCGTCAGGTGAGGGGACAAAGGGCACGGTCGGTTAAATTCCGCCCTCCTCCATGTCCACATTTTGAGAATCGTCCGATTCTAAATGTACCACTGAATGGTCGTTGGATGTGGCCGCATCAGAGTTGGGTGAGCTGGGATCTGCAAGGGGCGCAAATCGGTTGCCATCATTGGATGAGGGGCCAGTTTCCCTCTGAAATTGTGCAGACAAATAAGTACGTTTCGGACTCTTGTCTGTGGGAGGAGAATCTTTATTTGAGGACAAACGGCGTTTGGCCATCGGGGTCAGTGGGACCGAAAGATTCTTCTTGGTGTTTTGAACAGGCTCTGGGCGAGTCTGTATTGGCTGTTGTTGTTGTTGTACACGGGTGCTGTTGCGGCTGCCAGGGACACCGCGTACACCGCTAGAGTTTATGGGCACTGGCCGTGCCTGTTTAAGATGCCCGCCGGGACTGGGAGCATTCTTGATGTTGTTGCTGGTAGTGGCAGGGGCCTGGGCAGGCCTGGGTTGAGGATTTTGGTCCAATTTGGCAGAATTTCCAGAATTCTGCTTGTTTACGTTTGCGATAGGGTGGGCTTCCTTGGGGCATTCATCGTATCAGCAGTTTATCGATTGGTCGATGATCGATATGTCGATATGCTCCATTGGGGGAATTGGGAAATTTTTAATGTGCGTCAAAATAGCGACGGATAATTAGCGACGATTTGGAACGATGGAAACTGGAACACTGGGGCAATTTTTATTTTTAAATTTTTACGTTAATTAAATGATTTATTTAACAACTGTAAATGCAGAAATGTTAAGAAAGACGTAAACTATCGTTTTAATTGGGCGGGTGGAGGATTTAAGCTTTTTTGGCATTCAAAATGAGGTGTTAAAAAATTGACTTTCCACTAAAATGGAAATATCTCAATTCTCAGCTCGCGTAGGGCAATGCACGATATACCAGCATATTCGCCATGGTTTTGGCTGTCTTTCAGTGAAGGACTCATCAAAATCATGTGGAGCGTTTTCGAGATATCTTCATTTTTGTGAGACCACCTACGTTGCTCGCCATACAAAAAACACCTGTTTGGCGTAGGCTTACATATGCTCACAAATATCTCGACTTACAGCTCGCGTAGCGCAATGCACGGTATACCTGTGAATTCGTCATGGTTTTGGCTGTCTTTCAGTGAAGGACTCATCAAAATCATGTGGAGCGTTTGGTAGAAAAGTGATGATTTGTAGACACACTAAAGGCACTAATTCAAGCAGAATTCAGCCCGCGCCAGAAATGGAACCAGCTGAGTATGGGAACCAGTTCATATTCTTATCGATATGCGATATGTTTTATATTGGCCGCGAATGGTCAGCCTAATTCGTCGCTATCTATTTAGCGCAAAATTGGGCTCGCGTAGCCATATATGCGGTATGCAGGATTAATCTACAATTAATTACGCATTTTTTCCGCCCAAACTCATTAAAATCATGTGGAGGGTTTTTGTGAAAATTAAATTTTTGTCTCAGGCCATATTTTCGCCAGCTCTGGCAGCATCGGCAAGCCTTTAAATTGGCCACGAATGGTCTGCCTAATTCGTCGCTATCTATTTAGCGCAAAATTGGGCTCGCGTAGCCATATATGCGGTATGCAGGATTAATCTACAATTAATTACGCATTTTTTCCGCCACCACTCATTAAAATCATGTGGAGGGTTTTTGTGAAAAATTTATTTTTGTCTCAGGCCATATTTTCGCCAGCTCTGGCAGCATCGGCAAGCCTTTAAATTGGCCGCGAACGGTCCAGTGTGACCACATTTACCGACTCCGTTATGTATGGATTCCCAGAAAAATTCCGCATCCGGTTCAGTTATAAAAATTTCTTCAAGGCAAGCGGTCGGTCATGAGTTTCAGTTTTAGCAATATAAGCAATTCGGTAAGTTTAAAATAAAAAAAAGATTATAGGCTAGTCCCACTGAGCACATCTAACTTCTAACATCCAACATACTGAGTTTAAATGCTTAATTTCCATTTGCTAAGCCAACATTTTTAAAATGTGCTATGTTGGATGTGCTAAGTGTGATCAGCCTATTAGGCTTTTACATACAAATTTTTGTTAAGTTTACATTTTGAATTTGAATTTATAAATCTTTTTTTCAGAAACTGGTGGTGCGCCAAACACTGACTTTTGTCAATGGCCAGCAACCAATGCGCGGGCGTAACCAGCCATACCCAGGTGGGGTAAGCCAAGGTGGTCGGGGTGGAGGCGGTCGTCACCGACGTGCTGGGCGACACATCAGCCGCAAGCTCCTGGGTCAGGAGCACCAGCGTAACGGTCAGCAGCGTGGTGGTGGTGGTCAGCAGCATCGTGGTGGTGGTGGTCAGCAGCAGCGTGGTGGTGGTGGTCAGCAGCAGCGTGGTGGTCGTGGTCAGCAGCAGCCTGACGAGGAGCAACATGGTGGTGGTGGCCAGCAGCAGAACCGTCTTGGTGGTGGTCAGCAGAACCGTCTTGGTGGTGGACAGCAGCAGCGTGGTGGTGGTGGCCATAAGCAGCGTGGTGGTGGTGGCCAGCAGCAGCCTGACGAGGAGCAACATGGTGGTGTTGGACAGCAGCAGCCTGAAGAGGAGCAACATGGTGGTGGACAGCAGCAGCCTGACGAGGAGCAACATGGTGGTGGTGGACAGCAGCAGCCTGACGAGGAGCAACATGGTGGTGGTGGACAGCAGCGACCTGACGAGGAGCAACATGGTGGTAGTAGACAGCAGCGACCTGACGAGGAGCAGCCTGCTGAATCGCAGCATCAGGAATAAAAATAAATTAATAAATGGGCATTTCCATACTATCAAACGTGTCATACAGATTAAAAATTAAAATATAAAAAAAAATCAAAATAAAACAAATTTTCAATTCGTTTTTTACTTTATACATAGCTCTCAGCAAACACTTTAATTAGTGCTAAACTGTATATCAGGTGAAATTCGGTTTCCAAAATAATTGTAAAATAGAAAGCGATTCGAACGTGACAAAAACAGAATTTGTTTTCGGGCGCAGCTACATAAAGACAAAGTTAACAAAAGTTTGAAATGTGTTTTATTTCTTCTGTATTTTTTTTACACAAATATTTATCTCTGTCGTTTCTCATGGTTTTTTGTGCATTCTTTTTTCACCATTTTTACCCTCGGAAAGATTTTAGATAGCAAAAGAAAATGAAATCTATAGGCACTTTATCAAAATAAAAAGCAATATTAATGTTCAAATTAAAAAAATTTAAAAAATATGCAGGTAATGAATTAGAGATATGGAGTTTCCAGAACTAGAAAGACCATTTTTTGACAATATCATTACCTGCATATTTGACCTTAAAATGCAGAACCTAGTAGCAGTCGTGACTGCCTATGTAAAATATGTGAAATGTTTTTCGGTGCTTTTATTATACATATGGGCATTTGACAAAAAAAGGTCCACAGAGGCCAGAAATATAAAAGTGGTTAAAAACACTATGTTTTATCCAATTTTTATGGGGAAGCAGTCAAATTGAACAAATGTAAGCTAATCTCACATTTATTCATAACCCATTTCGAAGTATTCGGTTTTACTGCCGCGGTAGAGCAATTTTTTTAATTTGAACATTAATATTGCTTTTTATTTTGATAAAGTGCCTATAGATTTCATTTTCTTTTGCTATCTAAAATCTTTCCGAGGGTAAAAATGGTGAAAAAAGAATGCACAAAAAACCATGAGAAACGACAGAGATAAATATTTGTGTAAAAAAAATACAGAAGAAATAAAACACATTTCAAACTTTTGTTAACTTTGTCTTTATGTAGCTGCGCCCGAAAACAAATTCTGTTTTTGTCACGTTCGAATCGCTTTCTATTTTACAATTATTTTGGAAACCGAATTTCACCTGATATACAGTTTAGCACTAATTAAAGTGTTTGCTGAGAGCTATGTATAAAGTAAAAAACGAATTGAAAATTTGTTTTATTTTGATTTATTTTTATATTTTAATTTTTAATCTGTATGACACGTTTGATAGTATGGAAATGCCCATTTATTAATTTATTTTTATTCCTGATGCTGCTCTTCAGCAGGCTGCTCCTCGTCAGGTCGCTGCTGTCTACTACCACCATGTTGCTCCTCGTCAGGTCGCTGCTGTCCACCACCACCATGTTGCTCCTCGTCAGGCTGCTGCTGTCCACCACCACCATGTTGCTCCTCGTCAGGCTGCTGCTGTCCACCACCACCATGTTGCTCCTCGTCAGGCTGCTGCTGTCCACCACCATGTTGCTCCTCTTCAGGCTGCTGCTGTCCAACACCACCATGTTGCTCCTCGTCAGGCTGCTGCTGGCCACCACCACCACGCTGCTTATGGCCACCACCACCACGCTGCTGCTGTCCACCACCAAGACGGTTCTGCTGACCACCACCAAGACGGTTCTGCTGACCACCACCAAGACGGTTCTGCTGCTGGCCACCACCACCATGTTGCTCCTCGTCAGGCTGCTGCTGACCACGACCACCACGCTGCTGCTGACCACCACCACCACGCTGCTGCTGACCACCACCACCACGATGCTGCTGACCACCACCACCACGCTGCTGACCGTTACGCTGGTGCTCCTGACCCAGGAGCTTGCGGCTGATGTGTCGCCCAGCACGTCGGTGACGACCGCCTCCACCCCGACCACCTTGGCTTACCCCACCTGGGTATGGCTGGTTACGCCCGCGCATTGGTTGCTGGCCATTGACAAAAGTCAGTGTTTGGCGCACCACCAGTTTCTGAAAAAAAGATTTATAAATTCAAATTCAAAATGTAAACTTAACAAAAATTTGTATGTAAAAGCCTAATAGGCTGATCACACTTAGCACATCCAACATAGCACATTTTAAAAATGTTGGCTTAGCAAATGGAAATTAAGCATTTAAACTCAGTATGTTGGATGTTAGAAGTTAGATGTGCTCAGTGGGACTAGCCTATAATCTTTTTTTTATTTTAAACTTACCGAATTGCTTATATTGCTAAAACTGAAACTCATGACCGACCGCTTGCCTTGAAGAAATTTTTATAACTGAACCGGATGCGGAATTTTTCTGGGAATCCATACATAACGGAGTCGGTAAATGTGGTCACACTGGACCGTTCGCGGCCAATTTAAAGGCTTGCCGATGCTGCCAGAGCTGGCGAAAATATGGCCTGAGACAAAAATTTAATTTTCACAAAAACCCTCCACATGATTTTAATGAGTGGGGGCGGAAAAAATGCGTAATTAATTGTACATTAATCCTGCATACCGCATATATGGCTACGCGAGCCCAATTTTGCGCTAAATAGATAGCGACGAATTAGGCAGACCATTCGTGGCCAATTTAAAGGCTTGCCGATGCTGCCAGAGCTGGCGAAAATATGGCCTGAGACAAAAATTTAATTTTCACAAAAACCCTCCACATGATTTTAATGAGTGGGGGCGGAAAAAATGCGTAATTAATTGTAGATTAATCCTGCATACCGCATATATGGCTACGCGAGCCCAATTTTGCGCTAAATAGATAGCGACGAATTAGGCAGACCATTTGTGGCCAACTTAAAGGCTTGCCGGTGCTGCCAGAGCTGGCGAAAATATGGCCTGAGACAAAAATTTAATTTTCACAAAAACCCTCCACATGATTTTAATGAGTGGGGGCGGAAAAAATGCGTAATTAATTGTAGATTAATCCTGCATACCGCATATATGGCTACGCGAGCCCAATTTTGCGCTAAATAGATAGCGACGAATTAGGCAGACCATTCGTGGCCAATTTAAAGGCTTGCCGATGCTGCCAGAGCTGGCGAAAATATGGCCTGAGACAAAAATAAATTTTTCACAAAAACCCTCCACATGATTTTAATGAGTGGTGGCGGAAAAAATGCGTAATTAATTGTAGATTAATCCTGCATACCGCATATATGGCTACGCGAGCCCAATTTTGCGCTAAATAGATAGCGACGAATTAGGCAGACCATTCGTGGCCAATTTAAAGGCTTGCCGATGCTGCCAGAGCTGGCGAAAATATGGCCTGAGACAAAAATTTAATTTTCACAAAAACCCTCCACATGATTTTAATGAGTGGGGGCGGAAAAAATGCGTAATTAATTGTACATTAATCCTGCATACCGCATATATGGCTACGCGAGCCCAATTTTGCGCTAAATAGATAGCGACGAATTAGGCAGACCATTCGTGGCCAATTTAAAGGCTTGCCGATGCTGCCAGAGCTGGCGAAAATATGGCCTGAGACAACAATTTAATTTTCACAAAAACCCTCCACATGATTTTAATGAGTTTGGGCGGAAAAAATGCGTAATTAATTGTAGATTAATCCTGCATACCGCATATATGGCTACGCGAGCCCAATTTTGCGCTAAATAGATAGCGACGAATTAGGCAGACCATTCGTGGCCAATTTAAAGGCTTGCCGATGCTGCCAGAGCTGGCGAAAATATGGCCTGAGACAAAAATTTAATTTTCACAAAAACCCTCCACATGATTTTAATGAGTGGGGGCGGAAAAAATGCGTAATTAATTGTAGATTAATCCTGCATACCGCATATATGGCTACGCGAGCCCAATTTTGCGCTAAATAGATAGCGACGAATTAGGCAGACCATTTGTGGCCAACTTAAAGGCTTGCCGGTGCTGCCAGAGCTGGCGAAAATATGGCCTGAGACAAAAATTTAATTTTCACAAAAACCCTCCACATGATTTTAATGAGTGGGGGCGGAAAAAATGCGTAATTAATTGTAGATTAATCCTGCATACCGCATATATGGCTACGCGAGCCCAATTTTGCGCTAAATAGATAGCGACGAATTAGGCTGACCATTCGCGGCCAATATAAAACATATCGCATATCGATAAGAATATGAACTGGTTCCCATACTCAGCTGGTTCCATTTCTGGCGCGGGCTGAATTCTGCTTGAATTAGTGCCTTTAGTGTGTCTACAAATCATCACTTTTCTACCAAACGCTCCACATGATTTTGATGAGTCCTTCACTGAAAGACAGCCAAAACCATGACGAATTCACAGGTATACCGTGCATTGCGCTACGCGAGCTGTAAGTCGAGATATTTGTGAGCATATGTAAGCCTACGCCAAACAGGTGTTTTTTGTATGGCGAGCAACGTAGGTGGTCTCACAAAAATGAAGATATCTCGAAAACGCTCCACATGATTTTGATGAGTCCTTCACTGAAAGACAGCCAAAACCATGGCGAATATGCTGGTATATCGTGCATTGCCCTACGCGAGCTGAGAATTGAGATATTTCCATTTTAGTGGAAAGTCAATTTTTTAACACCTCATTTTGAATGCCAAAAACGCTTAAATCCTCCACCCGCCCAATTAAAACGATAGTTTACATCTTTCTTAACATTTCTGCATTTACAGTTGTTAAATAAATCATTTAATTAACGTAAAAATTTAATAATAAAAATTGCCCCAGTGTTCCAGTTTGCATCGTTCCAAATCGTCGCTAATTATCCGTCGCTATTTTGACGCACATAAATTTTTAGGGAAATTTTCTCTCCCGCCAATTTGCATAGGTGTATGGGGGAGTGCCCCTCTAGTTCTGGTGATGGCGATTGACCATGGTCGCACTACCTACTTGGCTGGTTCGTACACGGGTACTTTCCTAAGTAGCCCTATGGTAAACGAACGGCGAACCACCGAAAAAATTAAAATATTTATGCCCTGTATATTCTGCAACTCACCGCGAACCAGCGTAAATGGGTACTTTCCTAAGTAACCCTATGGTAATCGAACGCCGAACCAGTGTACGAAAAAAAAAATAGCGAAAAAATCGCAAAGCATAAGCGAAGTTTCGGTTCTTTCGTTCGTCCACGCTTTTTTCTTTAAATAACAAAAACAAATGCAATGCTAGCACCGTTATTTTGTCTTCTACCTTGCACGCATTTTCTGCATTGCTGGAACATTCTTTGCTTTTACCGTTTACTTTAATTTGTGACAGCATTTGCAGCAGACCTCAGCATCGAAAGTGAATAAAGTGAAAAAGTTACAAGAACAATAAAACAAGTTAATAAAATAAAAAATACAAATTATTTACAAGGTAAGACAAGCACTTAAGTGATCTAATAAATAAAAAAATGTATAGCAACCGGCATATTAGAAGGCTCAAAAAAGAACATAAAAACAAGTATATATACAAATTAAATAGTGTAGCGGCAAACGAAGAGGTGACTGAAAATGAAAATTTATTTTGTGAACGCATTGACAGTGAAATTGAACATGTTGAGGAAATAGTTATTATTAATAACATTGACGGTGAACCAAATGTAGAGACGGAAAAGAAAAATAGCTTGAGTGAAGACTTAAAAACGTGGTTTTTAAGGCATAGGCCGACTCGTGAATGCGCTATGGACTTAGTAAATGTGTTGAAAAAAAATAATTTGGAAGTCGCTCCATTTTACAAGTACACCTTGCAAAAAAAACCAGATATAACACAAATCGATGGCGGTCATTATTTACACATAGGAATTCAAAATCAACTGGATAGACTTTCGTGCTCAATTAATTTAAATGATCATTTATATTTTGATATTAACATTGACGGTATTCCCCTTTTTTAAAGTTCTAACGCACAGCTTTGGCCCATTCTCATTCGGTTAGTTAACGTAAAAAATTCACCCATATTGGCTGTTGGAATATTTTTGGGCAAGTCTAAGCCATACGAATGTGAAGAATTTTTAAGCAAATTTATTTCTGAGTTGGAGTTCATAATAAATAATGGAATTGAGATAGGCAACAAGTGCATTAAAATGAGTCTAAGAGTAACTGTTTGTGATGCTCCAGCCAGGGCTTTCATAAGTGGACATACATAGACATACATCGTCACATGGATGTTCAAAGTGTAACCAAGTAGCACGAAAATTAAATGGTGTTTTAACTTACAAAACAGAGTGTGGAGACTTAATAACAGACGAAGATTTTAGGAACAGAAAATACTTCGATCACCATACAAAACAATATTTGACAAAGAAGTCCCCCTTTGAGAAGTTTATCATCAGAATGGTTACTCAGATTCCCTTGGACTGTATGCATCTAATCGATTTAGGAGTCATGCGCAAATTTATAGTGAGAATAATGACCAATAAAATTTGCACTAAAATAGCAAAAGCCAATATAGCAAGAGTATCTCAAAAACGAAGGTTCTTACGTAGAAATGTACCAAAAGAATTTGTAAGAAAGCCTAGAGGGCTAAATGAAGTTTTAAAATGGAAAGCCACCGAGTTTAGGCAATTTTTACTATACACAGGTATTTGTGTTTTTAAAAACGAATTAACTGATGATCAGTACTACGTTTTTCTTTTACTACATTGCGCCTATAGGATGTTGTGCTGCCCAAAGCAAAGAGAATCAAATTTGGACAATAGTGTTTCGTATAATATTCATAGCCTGCTGCATATAAAAGTCACAATAAAACAAGTTGGCGATCCTGTTGAGGGCTCCGCATACGCTTTCGAAAACTATTTACAGGGTCTAAAGCGTTCTGTTCGAAAGCCAACAAAAATACTAGAACAAATACATAGGCGAATAGACGAAGAGAGGTTTACACCTTCTGTTTCAACTCTGAACCCAAAATAAACCATAAAATTATTACATTTAAGGGATGCACATTGACACAAAAGGCACCTTACAATTACTGCTATCTTAAAGGCGGTATTCTTATAGTTATTGTGTCTATTTCCCAAGATTCTGACGGGCAAATTAAAGGACGGCGACTAGGAAACTTGAGGAACTTCTATACAGAACCCATAAACTCTTCAAGCATAGGAATTTATCTTGTAGACGCGGAACCTTCACCAACTGAAGAAATTTTTCTATTAAACCAATTGGAATACAAGGCGATCGCGATTCCGTTTTTAAATGAGTTAATAATTATGCCAATGCTACACCATATAAACAATTAAGTTGCTTGTCTTACTTTTTTGAACTCTAAGACTCTACTACAATTTGAAAAGGAGGTTTTTAGTCCGTAGGCACGTGAGGCACTCATACTGAGCGTGAATCGGGCATGTCCTACACGACGGCGTGTAGGACATCTTTAGAAGATTTTCCTACCCCGTTTCGCATAACGAAAAAAAAAAAATTGTAGAGTGTTTTAGTGATCCCTTAATAATTATTATTTTTTAAAATCAAAATTTTTCAGAAGCAAAATGTCTGGAACCCCTCAAAAAAAAATTAAGCAAACGATTTCACCACAAGCGGTAAGTGTAAAAGTTTATATGTACATAAATTAAATGTAAAATAATTGGAAATGGAAAATTTTATCAATATATTTCAGAGGACCAAACCAATTGCCACTGTTCTGCTGCCATAGAGCGCCTGGCAACAAAGAACGCTCTGTTGAATGAGGTTCACGGTTTGCGAGGTATGTTTTCACTCATAGGGCCGTGTTCCGCATTCTGGGTCGACTTCATGATAACGTTTGTATTTCGTACTGAAGTTGTTTAAGTTTATATGCTAGTGACAAGCAAATCTGTGTTTACAAGATCTGTTTTCTTTAGTATTTAATTCACTTTTGGTTGAGCAATCACTTTTAGCCATGTTAGAATAACTACAAGGTATGTTTCTCACCTTCTGTACAACGATATTAAATTTGATTGCAAAATACTAACGTTTTCACGAAAATCGACTCGAAATTGGAACCAGGGCTGATTACACAAACCAACAGTGTTGTTGGTGCAGGTATATTTTGATCTGAATATGTTAGCATGTATTTTACTGAACAAAACTGCATCATTGGTTTTGTTCTTTCAGCTCTTGTTGCCATGATATGGCGGATCTCCGAATTTGTTGAATTTTTGGCACTCTAGGATTTTGGAGGCCACACTAGGAATAAATGTGCGGATCTATGAGCTAACACTAGTTTACAGACTAAAAGACCCATTTCTACTGAAACTATTTTCAAGTGTAGTAAAAAATAGATTTTTTTTAAATATTTTTGATCATTGAATTCAAACTACTTAACCGATTTGAAAATAATGTTCTACGCGATTATTTACAATTCAATTACCTTTCGATTCATATCTTGCTTGACACCATCTGATGATTATGAAGTTTGAAATGGCTTAAAATGTAAGTGCGCTTACCGAAAAAATGGAAAAAAACATATCTATAAAACGTTGTTATGATAAAATTTTTGAAATCGATTTTTGAGATCACCAATCCAAACTTCACTTAAAAATAGTTTCAGTAGTAATGGGTCTTATAGTCTGTAAGCTAGTGTTAGCTCATAAATCCGCATATTTATTCCTAGTGTGGCCTCCAAAATCCTCGAGTGCCATAAATTCAACAAATTCGGAGATCCGAAATATCATGGCAACAAGAGCTGATATAGAAAAGCCGAAACCAGTTTTGGAATCAGTGGACATAAATTAATCATAAATCCATTTCAACAAGGCTTCAGCTTACAAAGTTGGTCACTTTTTTGTCCTGTGTAATAATTTATTTTTATATTTTTAGCTGACCATAATATTGCTCAAGGAAAAATAGATGCTTTGGTGGAAGCAGTGGGAGAGCAATGTGGTGCCTTGAAAGGATTGGTCCGGCAGCAGGGACAGGGGCAAACGGTAGCCAAATCGTTTCCGGTAGCTACTGTTGAAGGGCTAGGAGAGCTGGACAGCCAAATAAACAGCACAAACAATGATATATATGTAAAAATATTTTTATAAATTGATATTCGGCCCTGATCCGAATTCCGAATCGGTTTTCGTGTAAACGTTGCTTTTTCGAATTTAAAATTAACAAATTAATGTGGAAGGTGCAAAGAATCGGGGGTGACACAGAAATCACTAGAGATTTTGGTATAAACGTTTGCATTTCCAATTTCAATTGTACAACTTCATATGTAAAGTGAAAAGCATATATCGTCGGTTGCTAGATCAGATGGTGAATTTGAGCGATTTGGAACCAACTGCTCAAATCAACTTGGCTTTGAACAGTCGGTTTCAATTCGCTTTACTTTCGACATCTGATCTAGTAACCGAGCTGTTTTGTTCCACTTCACATATAAATTCAAGCAGTTTCAATGTGAAATATAAAGGTTTATACGAAAATCACTAGTGATTTCTGTATTTTTTTATGAATTGAATCCACTGGGCATTGAGCATTCGGTTTCAACTGCTTAAACAATTCCTATTTTCCAGATCTAGTAACCGCAGACATGTCTGTTATCTTCCATATAACTTTATTAAATAAGAGTTTAGTACAAACATTTATAAGAAATTCAACAAACAATTTCACGAAAACCGACTTGGAATTCGGAACAGAGCCCATTATTAATTTTAATTTTGTTTTCGTTGACAGATTGATGCAATGAAGTCGGTCGTTCAGCCTGGCGGCATTTTAAAAAATTTAAAGAATGTGCTGGCCAATACTGTAGTACTTGCCTACAATGTCGATGGAGTTCAAGGAAATCTGGCTTTAAAAAACCACAAAAACTTTTATGGAGTGTTGCTTGGTAGGTTTATTTGTTTTGAATTTTGTTATCGTCAGCAATTAATTGATTAATTTTAATTTTCTATTTATAGATGCCATTACTTCGCACTGCGGAATTGGGTCAGCAGAAGACCAGTTGCGGAAGGCCATTCAGCTACAAAAAAAAAGATTTTTTAAGAATAGTAGCGTTAGCAACAGTAACAATAATATAAATATAACAAATAATAATGTAAACGAAAATGAACAATAAAAAAAGGAAATCGATATAAAAAAGTATTAATTTTTATATTTTAGCAGCTGTATGTTTTAACTTTTCGCATGGGTACCCATTTTAGCACCCCTCACATGGGTACCTATTTCACCACCCCTTACATGGGTACCTATTTCACCACCCACTTCAGCCACCAACAGGGTACCCATTTCAACACCCCTCACATGGGTACCTATTTCACCACCCCTTACATGGGTACCCATTTCACCACCCACTTCAGCCACCACCAGGGTACCCATTTCAGCACCCCTCACATGGGTACCTATTTCACCACCCCACACATGGGAACCCACTTCAGCACCCCTTACATGGGTACCCTATTCGCTAGTTCGCGGTAAACGATGTGGTGTCAGTAGTCCCCATGAGCGCGGACATTTCATACAAAATAGGAAATTAAGAAAAGCATTTGTAGGGGTTAGTCGGGTAAGTACTGGTGGTCTGCTAGTAAGTATTAACTTCGCTACTTACGAACTAGTGCCCAGAACTAGAGGGGCGCGCCAAATGCACACCCACACATATGAATGCACGCTCACACACACATACACACTGAGAGCGGGCCCTCTCTCACAATTTGGTGAGCGAGAGAGAGTGCACTAATACCAATGCACTTTGCACGTGTTGCCTATAGGAGTCTCGGGGGTGCTCCTTGGGGTAGGGCCATGAAAATGGCCAATTGCTCGGTGCCTGGTGAACAAACGCCTCACATGTGGGTATGGGCAGTTCGCCCGATTATGCCGTGACACCTCCACGCACAATCCGATGGTTTAGGTCGCCTCTTGGGGTGCCACCTGGGCGAATTAGGCAAAGTTGCCAATAAGTAGGACAAGCAAAACGAGCGCTTAATCCAGATGATGGCCAGGAAAACGTTCCATGGCGCGTGTACACAGATGGCGTACACTCAATGAGTAACTACGAAGCGAATTAATGACAATTAATGCCAATAATTCGCTGTGAAAACTGCGAACGCGTGCGCTCAGGTTACGGGCGAGCGAGTGTGTGTGTGTGTGAAAATTAGCTGAAAAGTCAAATTTTCAAGGAAATTCGCCAGAATTTCACAGTCTCGCAACGCGAATAATTGCCAGGCAACTATTTATGATTTTTTTCGCAATTAATTAATAATTAATTTCCGACCATTCGGCAAAGTCGACCGACCGAAGCGGGAGCGAAGAAAAAACACGTCTGCTCTCAACAGCGTTTTTGAGGTTACTAGCGAGTTTTCGCCCCCCGGCCGGCCACTGGCCAGCGGCGGGGGGACAGACGCCTATTGTGTACATTTATTAGTTTAGCTCGGCGATCCAAGTCGTGAGACCTGCTAATCCGAACCGTGAATAGATGCATACACATCTTGCACGAACCTAATAAGGGAATGGTGCTGCTAGTACTAATCCTAAGCTTAGTATACTAGGTGGCCGACCACGCAATGGGGGCACTGATAATTGATGGCAAATTCTCAACAGACAAATATTTGGTGGGCATAGATGACTGATTTATAGATGTTTTAAAGATGTCGCTCGGGGGTCATCCTTCTCTGCCCGGATGGCTGATCCGGTGATGGTTCTGGGACTCTGGGTTATTGGCCGCTAGGTCGTCCACCAAGACGATGGTTTGCGGCATTTGCTGGGGCAGAATTCGGCGCTCGTATTGGCCGGCAGGTGTTCTGCCTCAGTGGATGTTGTTTTGTGATGCCGCCACAGGATTGGGTGGTGATTGGCATTCTGACGTGGGCGGCTCATTAGAACCGCGTGGGCAGCATTTTGGTGGTTTTGCTGAGGTTGTAGCTGTTGCTGCGGTTGCAGTTGCTGCTGCAGTTGCCGCTTTTGTTGCGGTTGCAGAAGTGGCTGCGGTTGCAGGTGTTGCTGATTTAATTGCCAACCTGGATTGGGTCGGCAGTTGTGATCTCAGTGGCTGCATCCTTTTGTTTGGTGTTGGCCACATTCGTATATGATCCCTTTTATTGGCGGATGCCGCAATTCGGGATACTGTTGCTGTTGTTATTTCGGTCTGCTGCTGCTGTAGCCAGTCGTCTAAGGTATCACCCTAGGCTGGGGAGTTGCTGTGGCAGCCGATACATGTGTGTGGCCAAAGTGCCAAAGTGGGCCAAATAAGAAAATCGTGCGGGCTTGCACAAATTGCGCTGCGATTTGGCCCAACGATGGTGGTGTTGCCCCTCCAGTAGCAGGGCAATTGGTTGCATAGCATTTGGGGGGCGTGGCAATCGCCTGAAGTGTTTGGCCAAATTGTCAGAAATGATCAATTTCAGAAATCGAGCGCGCTTGCGCGATCTTGATTGGATTTGGCCAGATGATGGTGGTAGTGCCCCTCCAGAGGCAGGGCAATTGGTTGCATAGCATTTGGGGGGGCGTGGCAGTCGCCTGATGTGTTAGGCCAAATTGCCAGAAATGATCAATTTCGGAAATCATGCGGGTTTGCACAATTTGGGTCGGATTTGGCCAGATGATGGTTGTGATGCCCCTCCATTAGCAGAGCAATTGGTTGCATAGCGTATGGGGGGCGTGGCAGTCGCCGGGTGGGTTTGGCCAAATTTGTCAAAAAGGATCATCTATAGAAATTTTTGTGCATAGCACAATTTTGATCGGATTTGGCCGGATGATGGTGGTAGTGCCCCTCCAGAGGCAGGGCAGTTGGTTGCATAGCATTTGGGGGGCGTGGCAGTCGTCTGATGAGTTTGGCCAAATTGTCAAAATTTGTCGAAAATTACTTTCGAAAATCGTCCGCGTTTGTGCGATCTTGATCGGATTTGGCCAGATGATGGTGATGTTGCCCCTCCATTAGCAGAGCAATTGGTTGCATTGCATATGGGGGGCGTGGCAGTCGCCGGATGTGTTTGGCCAAATTGTCAAAATTTGTCCAAAATGATCAATTTCGGAAATCATGCGCGTTTGCACAATTTTGGCCAAATTTGTCAAAAAAGATCATTTATAGAAATTTTTGTGCATAGCACAATTTTGATCGGATTTGGCCGGATGATGGTGGTAGTGCCCCTCCAAAGGCAGGACAGTTGGTTGCATAGCATTTAGGGGGCGTGGCAGTCGCCTGGTGTGTTTGATGTAATTGGCCAAATTGTCAGAAATGATGAATTTCAGAAATCGATCGCGTTTGCGCGATCTTGATCGGATTTGGAAAGATGATGGTGGTGTTGCCCCTCCATTAGCAGAGCAATTGGTTGCATAGCGTATGGGGGGCGTGGCAGTCGCCTGTTGTGTTTGGCCAAATTGTCAAAATTTGTCAAAAATTATCAATTTCGGAAATCATGCGCGTTTGCACAATTTTGTTCGGATTTGGCCAGATGATGGTTGTGATGCCCCTCCAGTGGCAGGGCAATCAATTGCATAGCATATGGGGGGCGTGGCACTCGCCGCATGAGTTTGGCAAATTTGTCAAAAAGGATCATTTATAGAAATTTTTGTGCATAGCACAATTCTGATCGGATTTGGCCGGATGATGGTGGTGGTGCCCCTCCAGCACCAGGAGAAATGTTTGTACAGCATGTGGGAGGCGTGGCAGCCGCCCTCGTTGCTCCACAGGTGGCCGTCGCTGGTCAAGTCTCTGATTCGAGGAAAAATCGGGCGTGGACGCTGGACGATGGCTCTGTATTTGATTACAAGCAGTTTTTCTCAAACAATGGCATTTACGATGTAGTGATGTGGTGATATGTTGTGGGGTCATCTTCGTCGTCGATTTCTCGCCCTGATCGCCATCCTTGGATCCAATGTTGTTGTTGCTGTCGCTGTTTGTGCTAGGCAGCTGCCTCTGTAGGCGTCGCCGTCGCTGTGAAGGACATCCGTAGGGCCGCTGTGTTGAAATTTGCAGTTTGCAATTTGCAGAGGGATGTGTATGCTGGTCCCTCTGCAAGTAAAACAGAATCAATGAGTTTATGTTACTGGAGTTTGCACAGATGTGCGTGTGCATTTGGCCATTAAAATGGCCGGTGTATATACAGCTGCAGGTGTTTTTACAAAAGGGCGTGGTGGTGGGCGGTCGGGTGACAGTTGCTGTGCCAAATCTGGTCAAGATCGGTACAATTACCAGTGGCGAATTTCGTGGCTGCAATTGCCACCACCGTGGCCGGATCTGGCCTCGCCGCTGGTGGTAACGCCCATCCAGTGGCATGGCAATTGATTGCATAGCATCATGGGGGTGCGTGGCAGTCGCTATTGGGTATTTCTGGCCAATAAATGGCCACATTGGTGAAATTAGGGCTCAATTTCTGAGAAATCATCTTCGATTGCACGATTTTGGTCGGATTTGGCCAGATGAGTGATGGTGATGCCCCTCACAGTGGCAGGGCAGTTGGACTGCATAGCATATGGGGGGCGTGGCAGTCGTCTGATGAGTTTGGCCAAATTTGTCAAAGATTGAGCAAATAATTACCAATTTCGAAAATCGTCCGCAAATTGCACGATATTTGGATCGGCATTTGGCCAGATGATGATGGAGATGCCCCTCCAGAGGCAGGGCAATTGATTGACATAGCAGTTTGGGGCGGCAGTGGCAGTCGCCTGATGATTTTGGCCAAATTATGTCAAAATTGGAATAATAAATTACCAATTTCGAAAATCGTTCGCAATTGCACGATTTTGGTTGGATTTGGCCAGATGATGGTGGAGGTGCCCCTCCAGCACCAGGAGGATGTATTGTGATTGGCTGCTACTCTAATTCTGGGTCATCTTCTACTCCTGCGTCTCCTGCTGGTGTAGGTGGCCATACGAGTGTATGCTCTGATTAGGACGGTACCATATGTTGTTCGTCGTAGTCTTCTTTGGCGGGATGCTGGATTGGCCAGGTTTCGCGCCAGCCTGTTGACGTGCCTTTCCAGTCGTTCATTGTGCTTTAAGACAGTTTTGTATATGATTTCCTCCACCGAGTCCAGTTTGAGGTCGTGGTGGAGAGTAGAATTTCTGACATATAGTGGGCAGCCGGTGATCATGCGCAGGGCGTTATTTTGGAAAATTTGTAAGGCCTTGCGGGGTATATCTCTATTTTATTTAAGTTATAATTTACTACGCCTGATTGTACATCCAGCGATAATATTCTTGATGTGCGTTCCGAAATTTAATTTGGAGTCAAGGTACATGCAAAGATATTTGACAGACTCACTGGGTATTAATATGTGCCACATATTTTAATATGAATTGGTCTTTCCATGCGGAAGGTGAAGCACACATGTTGACTTTTTCTGCTGTCGATTTTTATGTTATTTCTTCTGGCCCATGATTCGAATTTACATAAATAATGTTGCAGCTCTCTGGCGGCAATCTTTTGTTTTTGATGGCTAAACATGATGCATATATCGTCCGCATATGAGGCCAGTAGGGTCCTGCTAAGGGGCTTAACATTATTTTTGTTGCTGCCATTTGGGCCATCATTGCTACTACTGTAGCTAATGTGGGTGATACTGCTGCTAATGCTGCCCACTGCGTGGACACTGCCAGTGGTATTGTTGTAGTTGTCCTCATCGGGTTGGGGAACATCTGCGGTAAACAATGTGTATAAATCCGATCCTTGCAGCGGACCTGAAAGGTGCGCTCGGTGATGTAGGAGCTTAATATGTTGAAAAATGAGGCATCCAAATTGGTTTTTATTTTGGCCAATAGGCCCAAAATCCATGTGCGGTCGAATGCCTGTTCGATGTCAATAAATACAGCGTGACAGTACTCGAATTGGTCATACGATGTGCAAATAAAATCCGTGACTCTGTGCAACTGCTCTGTGGTACTGTGGCCCTCTCGAAATCCAAATTGGTGTTCGGGAATTGCATTTCTTTCCTCCAGCTGATCCACAACACGCACAGCGAGCATTCGTTCCCAAATTTTAGAGATTGATGGCGTGAGGCTGATGGGCCTAAATGATTTTGTGTCACATTCTTCTTTGCCCTTGACTCCTGGTTTGGGAATCATGGTTATGATAGAGTGTCGCCAGAATCTGGGATAATAATTGAGCTCTAAAGTAGAGTTGAAGATCTTCTCAAGGAGCAGGATGCAGTTGTCGCCTACATTCTTCAAGGCTCTGTTACAGATGTTATCGTGCCCAGGAGCCTTCTAATTGATGGACGTCTTAATGGTGTTTCGGATTTCTTGCGCAGTGAAGGGCGCAATTGGCTCGCATGGAGAGAAGGGAGCTCTGAAAATTTCGAACAGCTTGTCAATGTCTGACCTTTTTGCGAGGTTGTGTTTGGTAAAGCGTTCTCTGAGGTGAATTGCAAACTCTTCGGCTTGTTCCCGCAGGTTTATGCACCAAGTGCCATCCGTTTTCAAGAGTGGCAATTGTCTTGGCGCTGGTTATAACGGTTATAAAAATGGGTGAAGCGCGGCGAAGAGAGCGTGTGCAACTACTCCCATAAGACAGAAAGGGATGGCGATGTCACCATTTACCTTGGCAGGGCTCCCTCTCAGGAAAGCTCGCAATTAGGCCGCAATCTGGCACGACCGCTGAGCAGCCGCGTGGAGACCGAGGCTTCATGGAACATAACAGCCGAAAGCTCGGGCTATACACTAAGAAAAAACTAGAACGAATAATTTGAGTACGAACGCTCTTGAAAAAAAAATTAGTCGCTATTGAATTTTCAAGAATTTCGCTCTTGTAATCGAGATAAATTCGTTCTAAACGTTCACAATTTGGTTTTTTATAGACAAGGGGGGTGGGGGCAACTTTACTTTGAGAGAGTAGCGTTGGAGTCGCTCTCGCAGAGAGTGAGGCCGCATGCGCAGTTGGTCGTTGAGAGAATGAGAGTGCAGAGAGTGAGAGCGCATGCGCAGTTTGTTGTTGTGCGACGAAAGGCAACTGCGTTTATTTATAAGTGTGATTTCGTCGCGTCTTCTAGCTTAGGGAAGTTAGCTGAACTCGTAAAGCTGCCCGTCGCCTGTGTATGTTTCAGTCTTTCAAGGTACCGTGTTCAAGTCCCAGAAAAGTAAGCAAAAAAAATCTATGTGGGGTTATCTCAAACTCAATCACAGTTTAAAACAAAGTTTGGTGGGTGGTGGTTGGGGTTGGTTTGGTTGATAATGGTGTGTGGGGAGGGGGGAGGGAGACGGACAACGTCGGTCGGGTCGGGTCGGTAGTGTCTCTACCACACTCCCCCCCACCCCAAATATTCTTTTGAATTTTTTTATTTTGAGAATTATTCGTTCTTGGATCAAGTACTGAAACTCTTGAATCAATAATTATTCATACTTGGATCAAGAGCTGAAACTCTGGAATCAGGAATGTCGGGATCAAAAATTCACTCTTGAATCAAGAATTTAGCTCTTGGATCAAGAATTTTCACTCTCACCGTACTTTTGAGAACGAATGCTCTTGATTCAAGAGCGAAATTCTCTATTTTTTCTCTGAGTGTATGGTCATGAAGAGTAAGATGGTTCACAGCGCAGCGAATAAGAATGATCGGTCGACCACGAAAGAAGGCAGCAGCATGATGCGGCAATTGCTCTTCATGACCGTGGGCCAAAAAGGAAGCAGGATCCCGCGATGGCGTCCGCGTGTCCGCAAACCATTGAATGTCCTGAGTTTAGCGGCATCTCCGATTACGTCTATACTGGGCTCACTGAGCCCGGGTGGGACGACCCGCGGGAGGCGGGGTGGCAGCAGCAACACAAAGGGAAAGGGGGCAGCATGGGCGGCAAATCGGTAGCATGACTGGCAGGGCGGGTAGCATCAAATCATAACAGGCCGGCAGCGCGAGCTGGAAAGGGAAATCAAGCCGGGAGCCATTATACAGTGGCCTCCGACTGCTTCGATTGCTGCGACTGGTGATCAATCATGGTCCATTCTGCCATGGCCAGCCCCTGCTGTCCCTGCATGACCAGCCGCACCCGAAGGTGGACAGCATCCTCCTGTCCCTGAATGGCCAGCCGCACCCGTAGGTGGACAGCAGGCTGCACATCAGGCCGTACTGTCTCGGCCATCTCCTGTGAAACCTGCAACTAAGCAGTGCAATATATGCTGGCAGGAGGTGGCCAGGATTATGGCAACGCACATACGCCAAGTCCACGGCAAAGAGCCGTTAACGTGCACGCATTGCGGCAAATCCTACAAAAGTATAAATTCCTAAAGTTTACATATTTGTAAGAAAAACAAAATACTTCAAGCAGAGCTGCAAACCGGTTTTGAACCGAACCGGTTCGAACCTGGAATTCCGGTTTTTTTTTACTCTGAATCCAACCTTGAACCGAACCCAAGCTTTTGGTTCGGCTCAAAGAAAAACTATACACATTAAAATTGTTTGGGTACCCCTTGCATGTACGTAACAGCAGAGTCGAAAATTAGAATTATAACAATACGCAATATGGACCAATATTTTCGATTTGTGGTTTTCTCCTTACCGCACTCCCAATGATTAATAGTATACATATATGTATGTACTGTAACGAGTCCTTTTGACCCGAAAACCAATGCAGGCTATGCTCAGGGTAATCGAGGATCGTTCCAACAAATTTATATTAGACTTGCAATAACAATACAGGGAATTCTTTATTCTATTATTCACCAGCGACGTGGTTCACTTTATTGTTCACTTTGATGTTTCACTTATAAAGGAATGCATAGAGACGTACGAAGGTACGTGAACAGGTGCGAAACGTGCCAAAAGTATAAGCCAAGCCAACTACAAGCAGCAGGCAAAATGCTCACACAGGTCCCCGAGGAACCATGAGTGATGGTATGCGCAGATTTTATCGGCCCTCTACCACGATCTAAGCATGGAAATACCATGCTTTTAGTCCTCATAGATCGGTTTTCGAAATGGACAGAACTAATCCCGATGAGAAAAGCAACAACGGAGTCGTTAAAAAAGGCGTTCAGAGAAAGAATCTTGTCAAGATTTGGGGTTCCAAAGGTCGTAATCACGAATAATGGTGTCCAGTTTACAAGTCGGGTTTTTAAACGATTTTTGGAGGACATAGGAGCCAAACAGCAGTTCACAGCTCCATACACTCCACAAGAGAATCCAACTGAGCGAGCAAATCGGACCGTGAAGACAATGATTGCACAATTCACAGGAGTAGAACAAAGAACATGGGACGAAAAGTGGCCAAAAATACTGTTAGCCGTAAACTTAAGCGTAACAGAGTCTACGGGATATTCGCCGACCTTCATTACACAGGGAAGAGAGCCAAGACTTCCGAAAGCCTTATGTGACGAGGTGACGCAAGGAATCGGACATGAACCACAAAAACCGAATGAAAATGCAACAAAACTGCGAGAATTATTCGAGGTAATTCGAAGGAACCTAGAAAGAGCAGCCCAAGATCAAGCGAGATATTACAATCTGAGACGTCGACCGTGGAAACCTGAGATAGGACAAATAGTATGGGCTAAGGAGCATAACTTGTCAAAAGCAGTGGAAGGGTTTGCTGCAAAATTGGCACCCAGATACGGAGGACCGTACGTGATTGTTGGGTTCAAATCTCCAGTAATCTGCAAGTTAAGACACAAGAGGGACTAGAGAGAACGTACAGCTCACGTAAGTGAGTTAAAACCACAGGCCGAGGAGGGTCAAAACGAATGATTGACGATTGTCAAAAAGTAACGTTATGAATGCGAGAGAAACTGATGATTTTCAGTTGAATGCGAGAGAAACTGAAGATTTTCAGTGAATGCGAACTGACCGTTTTTTCTATCATTCCTTCATCAATTTGATAAAAAAAATTTTGATTACTAGATATCTCTAGAACAGAGATGGGCATGCACACATATCGTCACACTTTTCACACGCATACAATCACAATTTGAGTGCGCCGCATTCGTGTTCTATAAATAGCTTTCAATGCTTATAGCGTACGTGTGATTTAGTGCAGTCGGCCGCGGCAGAGGTCCTATGCACACGCTGCCTCGTGTGCATTGGAACGTCGCGACGCGCCCATCTCTGCTCTAGAAGGTACGAACCATCTATCATCAAAACTGTTTAAGATACACGTTTTTCTCTTCGTTCATATGGACGGACGGACAGACAGACATACAGACAGACGGACATGGCTATATCGACTCGGCTGTTGATGCTGATCAAGAATATATATACTTTATAGGGTCGGAAACGATTTCTTCTCCCTGTTACATACTTTTGCACAAACTTAATATACTCTATGTACCTTCGGTACAGAGTATAAAAATAGAGAAAACTGATGATTTTCAGTAAGATTCAAGATAAACTGATAATTCTCAGTCTGGAGGTTCACCCTGAAATATAAAAATTTTACATAGTAGAAAAAAAGGCCACCGTAACAAAACATATACCCCTGCTATTGCTATGCAGCGAAACACTGCGAATTGGCGAAGTAGGGGAAAATAAAGGCCAATGGGAGGGAAAGAGACAGGAGGAGAGGGATGACGATGTAGCGAACTCCAGTTGGGATTACTCTCTGGCCAAAATTCCATTATGGCCGTCGTGATCCTAACGGGGTTCGCCAAAGCTGCGAAGCCCTATAAAGGAGACCTCAAACGGTGCGGACGGCACTTTTGGATAGAACAATGGTAGCATCAACATCAGCAAACGGCAGACCCGCGTCAAGGAACGTGGCGAGGACGCCGGACAATGCCAAGTGGGCAACCCAGATTGGCCGACGGCAGGCGGCGGTTGCCATTCGCTGGCATGGGCCGAAGGATGCAAAGGCGCAGCACCCCGCCGATAGGAGTGCGGGCAAGGAGTTCCACACCGGTGCTGCAGCTCCTAGCATCCCCATTGGTGTCGCCTATTCCGTCGCCTTACCGGCTCGGGAATTGGAGCACCACGTCGGACGAAAGCGGCGTGCAAAGCGTCGACTAGGAACGGGAGTTCCAAGCCCATGGTCAATGTGAGGTACATGGCAAGGGCTAATGAGTCGCCATACCGGCCCATTAGGACCCCATCCCCACCCCCGGCATGGGTGCCGGCCAGGCCACCCATACCACGACCCAGGGCTGAAGTAATATTAATCTCGGACACGAAGGAGGAGTACGAGCCGGAGAAGGAGCTGAAGCCGGAGAAGGAGCTGGAGCCGGAGAAGGAGCCGGAGCAGCCGCCGGCCCATCAGCATGCACCGCCGACGAGGTCGCAGTGGCACCAGACATGGCTGACGAACGGCTGTCGTTACCATCAGGTGACGACAGTGGTCACGTGGTGTGACGCGACCGGCGAGAGCAAGGCAGGTGAGAGGGATCCGCGGAACAAGAGGAGCAGCCAACCGTACCCAGTGGTGGTGATGGCGTCGTCGAAAGACGAGGATGGCGACGACGAAGAGGCGATCCCGGCCGAGAAGGCGGAGCAGGCGATGCCTGCTGAAAGGAAGACAGAGGAGGCGGATGAGGAGCACGAGGCGAAGGGGCCGTGGGAGTGGCCGATCCCAACAAGACCGGCACTGCAGAGGCAGCGTTCATGCCCAGAAGGACGGCACCACGATCAGGCGATCATGCTGCTGGCCCGAAAGCTCGAGCCACAAAGGAGGTGGGCCCACATCCTGTGGATAGGGGCCACGAGGTACCGCCTCAAGGTACGGGGAGGCAAAGGGGAGGTGTGGGTAGAGACCGCACCTCGATAAAAAAAAAAAAAAAAACACAAGAAAATAATAAACAACCCCATAAAGTGAAACAAATAATTTATTACTGGGGACAAACACACGGACACAAATACTCACGGGGGTCACACAAGGGTTAAACCGGGGGGTTGGATACATCAAGGGGGAACAAAACATGGATAGAGAAGATCGCGATCATTGGTTATCCATATGAACACACACAGGGGTCCAATTGGGGGAAAATAATAACACCACAAGCTCAAATGAACACAGCAAAATAACTTAAAAAAAAAAAAAAACAATAGCACTCGCTGCGCGGGGGAAAATGTTGAGGCAGGGCAAGGGCAGACAGGCATGCCAGCACACAGGCATGGCCATACATGGGCATCGGCAGCGCAGTCGCAGTCCGCAGAAGCGTCAGGTGACGCTAGAGGGAAAGGAGAAAGGGGTTAGAGCTGGCATAACAAGATCAAAGAAAATAAAGAAAGTCTTACCTGAGAGAAAAATATCCATGTGTTTTAGGGAAGGGGAGATCGTCGATTGGCATGTGTCCGATTAACATCGATATAAGAAACGATGACGGGTAACGATGGTTACTTGGTATCGTCGCAATTGGGATGGGATGAAGGCCAATAGGCGATCGATCGATAGATCAAGGGGGCATCGTTTGTATTCAGGGCGGGAAATTCTAAAATTGGATGCACAGGAAGACGGAAATGGGACATTTCCGCTTCCCGAAGAAAGAGGGGAGTGTGAGCAATGGTTATTCCTCACAGACAGAAGGGTATGGAGCGAAAAGGGAAATGCAGCGATCGAAAGGGGAAGTGCGGCGAATTCGCTGCATAAAGAGGAATCAAGCCGGATTCAGGGGAAAGGGGAAATGAATGGAAGTCAGTGCGTTTGTCCCATAATAAACATGTTTCACTGCTTTTTATGTTCATGTTTATTATTCTTTTTTTTTTTAATGAGCTCCGGTCTCTACCCATACCTCCCCTTTGCCTCCTCGTACCTTTAGATGGTACCTTGTAGCCCATATCCACAAAATGTGGGACCACCTCTTCCTTGGCTCATCCTATCTGGCCAACAGCATAACTAATGCCTCGCGCGGCCACTCTCTTAGGCCCAACGAGCGCCATCGTCCCCAGGAAATCTCGCCCCTTGTCTCTTCAGCCTGTTGTGGTTGCTGCTGTGAGGCTTGTCTTACCAAGGTTGGCCTCGGCGGAGCCTGGTGATATTGCTGCTCTTCCGGCCATGATTGCTGCCTTTGTAGCGTTGATCTCTTTGGGATCGGCCACTCCCCCGGTCGCTTCGCTTCCTCCTCCTCATCATTCGCCTCACCTGACTCCACTTCCACAGACATCGCCGTAGACGGCAACTCGTCTTCTGACAATGACAGCGTCACCACTGGGGCAGACTTGTTGCTCCCATTCCTTCGTGGATCCCTTCCACTATCATTGCCTTCGCGGACCGGCTCACACCACGTTACCACTGTCGTCACCTGATGGTAACGCCAGCCTTCCGTCACCCAAGTTTGCTGCCACTTAGACCGCGTCTGCGGTGCGGGTTTATGGGCCTGAGGCTGCTCGGGCTTCGGCTCCTTCTCCTGGTCGAATTCACCCTCATAGTCCGTGATGACTATCACGTCGTCTATGTGATGAGGTGTGGGTGGTCTGGCCGGTACCCAGGCCGGAGATGGGCTCCTCAATGGCTGATACCGTGGTCCTACGGCTGCTGCCTCCTCGTCGGATCGCATGGCTGGTTCTGCCACCCCGAACTGGGTTTCCCAGTCCACTCCTTGACCCTCCGCTGTACTGTCCTCCGGGCTGCTCCATACCCCGAGCTGTTGTTGAGAGGGGATTGGGAACAGGAAGTTATCCGCATCCTCCGCCTCCGTCTCCAGTGGTGACGCTAATAATTGCAACACCGGCGCTGGGCTCTTCGGGATACGGATCGGACTCCGTGGTCTTCGGATTGGCCCCACTCCTGTGAATGGCAGGTGCTTCCTGCCACATGCCAGACGCCGTCCTCGTCGGGCGCACCCCAACACGATACGTCCGTTTGGTCTGCTGGTCGGTAACATCTTCCGGTTTAAACTCTCGATTGGTGCCGTCAGTGCGCTTGATGCCCTTTATATAGGCCTTTGAAGCTTTTGCGAACTCCGTTAGGATCATGGTGGCCATCATGGATTTTTGGCCAGAGAGTAATCCTAACTGGAGTTCGCTATATCGCTATCCCTCCATACCTGTCTCTTTCCCTCCCATTGGCCTTTATTTTCCCCTTTCCGCAAATTCGCCGTGTTTTGCTGTATAGCAACCAGCAGGGGTATATGTCTTGTTAGGGTGGCCTTTTTCTCTACGATGTAAAATTTTTATATTTCAAGCTGATCCTTCAGACTGAGAATTCTCAGTTTTTCTCGATCTAACTGAAAATCATCAGTTTTCTGCATTTTTATACTATGTACCGAAGGTACATAGAGTATATTAAGTTTGTGCAAAAGTATGTAACAGGGAGAAGGAATCGTTTCCGACCCTATAAAGTATATATATTCTTGATCAGCATCAACAGCCGAGTCGATATAGCCATGTCCGTCTGTCCGTCCGTCCGTCTGTCCGTCTGTCTGTCCGTATGAACGAAGAGATCTCAGAGATGGTAAGAGATAGAGGTTTGACATGTATGGGACATATATTTCTTATACTTGCAGGCAGATCAAGTATATTTTCAATTTTTGCCACGCCCCCTCCCGCCCCCGCAATTTGGAAAAAACTTCATATCTCCTACAGTTTTGGAGATAGATCGTTCGTTCCTTCTAGAGATACCTTGTAAACAAAATTATTTATCGATTTGCTGAAGGAATCAAAAAACGGCCAGTTAACACCTCCCACCCCCCACCAACAACCACAGCAACATACCCTAACCGTTCAACACAGGCAATCTTAGTGCGAGAGAGAAAGAGAGAGAGAAACTTAGAGAGCGCACCGCGTTGTGTGTGGGGTGTTAACTGGCCGTTTGACTCCTGAGCAAATGCGAGTGTAAGGGTACAGAGTATGTTATAGTCGGGCTTGACCGACTTTCTTTCTTGTTTTAACTGAAATCATCAGTTTTTTTTTCATTCAACTGAATATCATTAGTTTCTCTCGCATTCACTGAAAATCATCCGTTTTTCGCCATGTTACATGCTTTTGCACAATCTTAATACTTTCGGTACAGAGCATCAAAATCATTACTCACGGTTCCTCGTTTATAGGCTAATCACGCTGAGCCCTAGCTTTTCCATGCGTTCAGTCTCACTCTAAAACAGAAACAATCAAAGCACACACGCTCTCTCACTGAGCCGAACACTTTTCTGTCCTGCTCTTGTATTTTCTGTTTCGTAAGTTCACTTGAGCAAAACCAACAAGTCTGTCTGCCAATAACAACTGAGAGAGACACTTTTGAGCGAGAGCTCACGATACAACTGTCTGCAGAACACTGAAAGTGTTATTTGTTTTGTTGTGTTTGGCGGTGGACTTGTGTACGTGCAATGTTCAGATACATACATACAAAAGTAAAGAAATTAGCGCCCAGGTACGAATGACCTTACCAGATCGTAAGTTTCATATCCCCAGTGATATACGAGAGAAGGGAAAACACACAATAGAACCGAACACATTAGCGGAATACAACTAGCGTGTTTGGTTCTGTCATTTAATTAATTTAATTATTTATGTATTAAGACTCAAAACTAAAGAGTCAGCCTCCTATGTAAGCTGTAAGAGTTGCGCTATCGCATTCTCGCTCTCTCTCTCTCTCTCTCTTATATTCTTGTAAATATGTACGCATTGGAAAGGCGACTGCTGTCTTTGCCTGCAGTCGCCAAATTAAAGTCAGTTGAATTATTGAAATCAAAGACGAAAGAAGTGCGTGTTATTAACTAAGCCAGCGTGAGGGTCCAAGGGTAAATTTCTTACCATTCCATAACTAGACGATTAGTTGTGGAGAGACAAATTGGAGTTCCCGTTTTCACCGCCATAGTTGGATTGGCGGATCACAGCGAATCAGGAGGAAGAAGAGAAGAGAATAATCTTAAAAGTAAGAAGAGAAAATGCGAGTGAAATCAAAATAAAAAGCTCATATGTATACAGTTAAATGAAGGGAGGCTTACAGGGTATGATGGAGGCGATCCCCGAAATTATAGACGAAAATGGGTGCAGCGCGGCGAAGAGAGCGCGTGCAACTACTACCATAAGAGAGAAAGGGATAGCGATGTCACCATTTACCGTGGCAGGGCTCCCTCTCAGGAAAGCTCGCAGTTAAGCGGTAATCTGGCGCGAGGCTTCATGGAACATAACAGCCGGAAGCTCGGTCTATATGGTCATTCAGGTTCACAGCGCAGCGAATAAGAATGGTCGGTCGACCACGAAACAAGGCAGCAGCATGACCGTGGGCCAAAGAGGGAGCGGGATCCCGTGAAGGCGTCCGCGCGTCCGCAAGCCGGTGGATGGTCTGAGCCTAGCGGCATCTCCGATTACGTCAATACTGGCCTCACTGAGCCCGGGTGGGACGACCCGCGGGAGGCGAGATGGCAGCAGCAGCAAGATGAGGAGCCGGGCTGGCACACTACACCGACCGTAAATCAGTCAAGGCGGTCGTGCTTAACAAGTGGGCGGTGGTACCATGAGCTCACCACGGTGCACCGGTGGAGCGAGTCGGTGAGAAAGGAGGAGGAGGAAAAGGAAGCTGGAAAGGAAGAGGAGAAGACGAGTACGGGCGTGATAATAGAGGAGGTGTCGGATGAGGAGGTTGTAACCTGGGCGTCCAACCCGAGGGATCCGCGCGGGTAGCACAAAAGACCGGGAGAAGAAGAGCTGCAGGCGGATGACGACGTAGCCATCGAGCCAGAGGAAGTGGAGCAGGCGTCGCTGCAGGAGCCCCAGGAGACAGTGGAGAAAGGGCCATGGACTTAAGAGGCAGCGCTAGTGCCCGGCGCCGGAGGTGTCGCTGGAAAAGGCGTCAAAAGCCTGGAGATGGAGGGAGCTGAAAGTGGAGGAGTGGCCGCGGGAGATTTGGCAGAAGCTCAGGGACAAATTGGGGCGAGGAAGCCGACTAAGAGGCGCGCAGCTTGTTTGGATAGGGATGAGCCGACATCGGGTTAGGTGGGGACGCGGTGGCCCACGAGTATGCAAGGAGGTGAGCGCGGAATAGTCCCGAAGTGCGTGAGGAGGATGGGGAAAAGGAATAAATAAAAGTCGATATATAACATAAAACAAGACAAGGTGTATAAATTTTATTGGTTTTACACTCACAGGCACAATTACACAAAGCACACACACACTGAAGCACTGGGCGGGCGCCGGGTGGTAGCCCATAGTGATCTCGGGGTGATCAAAGGGTGGACACTGGCGGCCGGATGAACGCGGATTCCCACAAACACAAAGGGAAAGAGGGCAGCATGGGCGGCAAATCGGTAGCATGAGGTGCAGGGCGGGTCGGACCAAATCATAACAGGCCGGCAGTGCGAGCTGGAAAGGGAAATCAAGCCGGGAGCCATCATACAGTGGCCTCCGACTGCTTCGATTGCTGCGACTGGTGATCAATCATGGTCCATTCTGCCATGGTCAGCCCCTGCTGTCCCTGCATGACCAGCCGTACCCGCAGGTGGACAGCATCCTCCTGTCCCTGCATGGCCAGCCGCACCCGCAGGTGGACAGCAGGCTGCACATCAGGCCGCACCGTCTCGGCCACTTCCTGTCCATGAATGGCCAGCCGCACCCGTAGGTGGACAGCAGGCTGCACATCAGGCCGTACTGTTTCGGCCATCTCCTGTGAAACCTGCAACTAAGCAGTGAAATATTTGCAGGCAGGAGGTGGCCAGGATTATGGCAACGCACATACGCCAAGTCCACGGCAAAGAGCCGTTAACGTGCACGCATTGCGGCAAATCCTACAAAAGTATAAATTCCTTAAGTTTACATATTTGTAAGAAAAACAAAATATTTCAAGCAGGGCTGCAAACCGGTTTTGAACCGAACCGGTTCGAACCCGGAATTCCAGCTTTTTTTTTACTGTGAACCAAACCTTGAACCTAACCACGATTCCGAACCCAAGCTTTTGGTTCGGTTCAAAGAAAACTTATGCACATTAAAATTATATGGGTACCCCTTGCATGTACGTAACAGCAGAGTCGAAAATTAGAAATATAAATATAGGGGAAAGCTCACTTCGGCTTGACCGAAGTTTATATACCCTTGTAGCTTCTTTAATTTATATAAATTAAGGTTTTAAATGCTTTTCGTCGAACATTCTTAGCTGAGTTATTCTCTAAACTCAGCAATAGATGGCGCCACTACTTTGACCATTTGCTTGCCAGTTTTTATATGGCAGCTATACGATATATTCATCCGATTTGGATCAAACTCGTCAAAATTGTGTGGAAACCGATAATATTCAGAACTGGAAAGCTTGAAGACGCTACCATTGAAAACAAAAAAGTTTTTCTCACTAGAACTACATTTTCAACCGATCGTTCCTATGACAGCTATATGCTATAGTCATCCGATCCGGCCGGTTCCGACAAATGTGCAGCTTATTTGGACCAAAAGGCTTCGTGCAAAGTTTTGTTAAGTTAGCTTTTAAACTGACGGAGGAGATAGCATAGAAACAGACGGATGGACGGACAGACGGACATGGCTATATCAACTCAGCTCGTCATGCTGATCAAGAATATATATACTTTATGTGGTCGGAGATGCTTCCTTCTATGCGTTACAAACATCTGGCCAATTTTAATATATCCTCTACAAGGGTATAATAATACGCAATATGGCACAATATCTTCGATTTGTTATTTTCTCCTTATCGCACTCCCAATGTTTATTAGTATACATATATGTATGTACACTGCTCGCCACTTGAATAGGACACCCTGTATGATCTCTTTAAAACTGCTCGTAACTCGAAAACGAAATGGTAGAATAACGGTATTTTTTGCATATTATCTTTGTGCAAGCATTCTTCGCTCTTTCTGGTATATTCCAAGTTTTGGAATAGAACCGTTATAATGTTTTTTGCACTTTTTGTGAGCATTCGCAAAAATTCAATGGAATTTTTGCGCCACTTGAATAGAACATGCATTTTATTTGGTCGGTATCGTTGACACGTGCACACAAATTTTGGTTAACTTAAACTTTTTGCTTTAATTGAAGTGAATATAAAATTTAAAAAAATTAAAATGGGGCGTGGCTCTTCATTATCTGAGTTGAAGAAAGGAAAAATCCAAGCTTACAAGGATTCTGGCCTTTCTATTGCCAAAATAGCAAAAAAAAATCGACAGGAGCCGTCACGCCATAACAAATTTTTTAAATAATGAGGCTAATTATAGTAAAAACATGAAGGGCCCCACCCATAGTGTGCTTACCATCGCGGACAAGCGACTTATATTAAGAGAAGCTTCCAATTCGCACGACTCTTTGGCCAAGATAAGGGAAAAATGCAACGTTAAAGCAAGTTTGACAACCATGCGTCGTGTTATTAATAGTGCTACACACCTGAAGATACTAAAAATCAGGAAGAAGCCACATCTTAACCCGGCTCGGAAGTTACAACGCCTTGATTTCGCGCGCGCACATGTCACCTGGACTTCGGAGTGGCAACGTGTTGTCTCTTCGGACGAAAAAAAGCTTAATTTGGAGGGCCCCGATGGCTACAGCTACTATTTTCATGATCTTCGAAAAGAACCACACCATCTTGATAAGTTGCACAGCAGTGCTGGAGGTATTATGGTATGGGGGGCCATTTCCTATTATGGCACCTGTGAGCTTAAATTTATTCCAACCACCATGAATGCGTTGTGTTATAATGGTATATTGAAAGAGGCCTTTCCACACTTCCAAACTCTTTTTGCAAATCTAAAATGGATTTATCAACATGATAATGCCCCTATACATACGGCCCGGATTGTTAAATCGTATATAGCGAGCCAAAACGTGGAGTTATTAAACTGGCCACCCTATTCACCGGACTTGAATATCATTGAGAATGTGTGGGGATGGCTAACACGTGAAGTATATGGATCAGGTCAGCAATATTCGAGCGTTCCCGAACTAATTGCAGCTATCAAATTTGCATGGGGCTCGATATCGTTGAATTATTTGGGAAAATTGTATGCATCCCTTCCAGACCGAATGTGTGAGGTTTTGGAGAAAAAAGGAGGCTCAGCACTATTAAAAACTTTTTTTGGTTTAAAAACATGTTAGTAATTTCTTATTTAAGTAATATTGTTATTTGAAAAGGATTGAAATATTCTTAAATGGTTTTTAGATAAAGTGTCCAGTACTTCCAGTCAAAGATATTAATTTGTACGGTATTACAAATTCAATGTAAAAACATGTGTACTCTGCACAAGGTAATGAACGTTTTATTTATCTTCTTATACATACACATATGGGCCAATCTAAGCAACTCGGTGCATGCTATTGCAGAAACATGTCAGCCGTCTTTTCCAGCAACAAAAGTACATTCAATCATACAAACAGAAGTGTGTGCCACGCAGCGTTGTCAAATTAGCTATTTTTCCCACCAGATATAGCTCTTTTCTAAGCTCGAAACTCGGAAACTATTCAGTTTTTCCGTAACCTGTAATTCTAGCTAATTATTTGATATTGAGACATTTTTGACATTTTTTTAGAGGGCGGACTGAAGATTTTATCATATATATCTCTAAAGAGACTCTCTGACGATAGTGCGTCAATTATAATCGACGTCTTACAGTTTTTCAATGTATCTAGTCGTCAAGTGTATACCTATTGTATTGTTATTTTAAATATATTCCGTGTTACCCAACGATCCAAGGTTCGAACCAGTACCAAATCCCAAAAACCTCGAACCTCAAATTTCCGAACCTTAACCGTTGGTAAATTTTGGTCCGAACCTGCAAACCGGAGGTTCCGAAAATTTTTTTGGGTTTGCAGCCCTGATTTCAAGACACTTTGTAAATTCTCCATTTAATAAAAAATATAAATAAATAAAAATAAAAAACGAGAAGGCCAAGCTAACTTCGTCTGTGCCGAAGTTTTTATACCCTTGCAAATGCTGTTTTTGAAATGTCAGAGTTTAAGAACGCTTACATAAAAATCTAAAATTTTTCTAACTAAAGCCCATTGTCCGACAGATAAACATGTAATTTCGACCATCTATATGAAAACATATCAAAATAAAAAAGTCACCGAGCTTAAGAACGATAAAATTTAAAAAACAATTGTTATTCTCACTAAGACTCATTTTTTGACCGATCGGTCCCATGGCAGCCTTAAGATATAGTCATCCAATTTTGACCAAATTTTTCGAATATATTTGAAAGCATACAGAATTAGTAATCAGTGAGTTTAAGGACGCTAACATTAAAAACAAAAAAAGTTTCTTTGTAAGAACTATTTTCGTCCGATCGGTCCTATGGCAAACATAAGATATAGTCACCCGATGTCGATCAACTTTTTCAAATTAGTTTGAAAGCATGTAATATTAAGAATCACCGTCCTTAAGAACGATTTACTTGAAAATAAAAAAGTTATTTTCCCTAAGATCCATTTTCCGACCGATCGGTCCTAAGGCAGCTATAAGATATAGTCCTCCGATTTTAACCAAAGTTTGCAAATCTGCAAACCCTTTGCAAGGGTATAAAAAACAAGTTGATTTTCTAATTTTCTATTTCCTCTAGGCATATCCCCTGGTGCATCCCCAAATATACAGAAATGCACGAGTACAGATTCATGGCTGTTAAATTGCTGTCATTAACTACCATTATCCATATTAACACATCGTCCATGTTTGTTAACACATCCAACAAAGGTCACTATAAACTCCTCCAAAAAATTATTCAAAGCCTTGAAAAAATTTAACTTTGCCTCTAAGCTCCTCGACACCATTTGAAGACTGATTTAGAAAATGAAGCTGGGTAAAAACTTCATCAAAATTCTCAATGTCTAGTTGAGTCAAGTGTGCTAACTCAACAACGGTGTCCACGACATTATGTCTTCTCAGGGCCCAATTCCTCAGGTGGGTGAAATCATACAGCCACACCGGACACTGGTCGCCAAAAGATATCTTCAGTTGACTAAATATCGCTTGGTTGACTGGGTTATTGTCAGAGACCAGAGAAGCAATACGCTTGTCTAGGCTGAACAGGCCGGCCAAAAATTTTTCTAGCACCTCCCCCATCGCGTCGGAATTCCAAATGGATAGCAGATGATTACTTACGCCATACCGACGACCGCAGAATACGCTCACGGAGTTATTTGTCAATAAATCCGTTGTTATGACAGTAAACACCTTCACCAAATGGCATAATTTTTTGTAAGCAAACAATTCATCGAAGCACACAATTGTCACCTCCGGATTGGCCATGAAAACGGCCGCTGCTTCCACAGCACAATAGTACTGTGCGTTTGCGTTTCTGCTGCGCCATACTGTAAAACTGAAAATAGAGATATGTTTGTGGTAACACCTTTATGTTGCAAATTTTCAAACAAACTTACCGCAAAGCAACTTCTCGCTGCATTAAGACATTAATATCTTTAGCCAGAAGTGGTTCAAATTGATATGTTTTCTCTTGGTATATAGCGACCTCTCCGATATTCATTTTGGATGAAATAGTTAATGATAGTTGGATGAATAGTTGAAATTGTGAAAGTAAGAAAATATTTATGGCTTTTTTCTAACGGTGATTGATAAGTGGCATAAGGTGGCAGAAGGAAAAATACCAAATTCTGAAATATGTAAAATACTAAATTACTTTTCTCGTTGCAATGGCCAAAAATCTATAATTTGGAGAATCGGAATTTATATCGGAGTTGGAGTTTAAATACCCTGAAAAAGTCAAAGGTCTGATGAATTTAAGTGAAGTTTGTTGTCTTATTGGTTTTGAAACGATCACAACTCGAGGGCAGACCCAAAAAACCCGACTTTAACTAAAATTGTTGCTGCTCCTGCTCCTGCTGCTGCTGCTCCTCTTGCTAGTCGCCGCCAAAGAAGAAGCTGGAGGAGAAGGAAGAGCGCAAATGGCAGTCCCTCTAAGCGGGCACTGCTTTTGAGACATGTCGTAATGGCCAGTGAGGTATGTTGGCAATTCGAATGAATCTGAAATAGTGCCGGCAATAACGGTACTCAATCTATTAACTGTAAACTCCAAATACTTTATCAGCTGCCCCTCTCTAAGGTTTGGATTTGCAGTTCATAAGTTAAATACTTTTGCAGTTATGGCTCTAAATCAAATTTAAACCGGTTCACAGACTTCGACAGAAAATAGTGTAAACATTTGTTTTAAGCTCGGATACAGAAGCGAATACCGAAATAATTTAGAAGATACATTTTTGTAAGTCCCAAAACCGGACCCGGAAATCAGATTCGAATCGGTTTGACTCCCTAAATCGTAGTGCATTTTGCTTAAATTTAGCTTAAGCATGAGAATATTGAACTTTTGTAATAAAACACGACATAAGGAGTGTTCAAAATGTCAATTTTTTTAACGCGGTTCATGATTGATTTTTGAAGAATTTTTAAACTGAAATTTGAAATTGTTACAATTAGAGTTTGCTATCTACAAAATTCGATAAAGAATCAGCGGATATGCATTATATGCGAATAGTCCGCATCCACATCCGAGTTCCATTAGGCATGTGTGTGTGTGTGTGTGTGTGGATGTTTTATGCAGTTTCTTCATTTCGCATCGTTTCGCGGGTGAGTGAATAGCTTTGACCCAAATAACTGGGGGTAATAGTAATACACCCCACACACAGCATAGATATATATGTGTGTGTGTGTGTGTGAGTTTCCAGTGCCCACTCACATGTAACATGTAACAGTTATTTTGTTGCTGTTTCTTGCCATTTTATTGTTGTCTTTTGTTTTAAATTCAACAAAAACCACACATAATAAAGGCTTTTTCGCCACAACAAATAAAAAAAAATAAATTGGTGTCGTGAAATTTTGAGCCTTTAAGTGACTTTTGAACATGATCCCAAAAGACAATTACATGACTGTTAACAGAATTACAGCTCACAGACAATGTAAATGCAAGTTGAAAAGTAAAAACTTTTAAAATTTTTAGGTATGCAAACCGTTAGGGAATAAGGACTGGTTCGGTTCAGTGGTTAATGGAGATTTTAAAACCAACGCTCGCTGGGGTAAAATTTTTAGCAAAAAGGAAAAACTTTTGGTTTGGGGAAACTGGATAAAATGCGCCATTTTATGCAAAAATTTGGAACCATTTCACAAAATTGGTTTTTGAGTGGCAGCCGTTCATAGTGGATTTTTGTAAAAATTGATGCAAAAAATACAAAATTAATAGTCAAAACTAGGAAGGCAACAGCTGCAGGATTTTCATTTTTATACCCTTGTAGAGGGTATATTTAAATTGTCCAGATGTTTGTAACGCATAGAAGGAAGCATCTCCGACCACATAAAGTATGCATAATCTTGATCACCATGTTGAGCTGAGTTGATATAGCCATGTCCGTCTGTCCGACCGTCTGTTTCTATGCTATCTCCTCCGTCACATTTAAAGCTATCCTAACCAAACTTTGCACGAAGCCTTTTGTTTAAGTAAAGTTGAAAAAGTAATTTTCGTGAGAAAAACTTTTCTGTCTTCAACGCAAACGTCCTCAAACATCGTATTTATAAGTTTTCTATGCTTTCACATAATTCTACCAAGTTTGATAGGACAACTATATAGTATAGCTGCTATAGAAATTGGGAGTTTGATGAAAATCGGCTAATAGCTGCCATCGAAAATATAGTTCTGAAAAAAGTCTTAGTAGGAAAAACTTTTTGTTTTTAATGTTATTGCTCCCAAATTGGTTACTAACACTGTGACACATTTTTGAACTCAAAAAAGTCGATAGCGTTGACACCAAAAAAATTCTGATAGGGTGTGATGGTAGCATAAAAACCTTGTCTTGGTTTAGTCTGATTAGCTGCCGTTTTCTTTTTAATGCGCCTTGAACTTATCAGCTTCAGATTAGGACTACCGATTCCATATCTCGTGAATTATTGTGAATTTTGCTTTTAAATCTATAACAAAGTTGTTGCTCTTGGCTTGGACTACAAAACATTTCTATGCAGCAAATCAAAAAATTATATCTTCATTCTCAAAATTTCAAAAGTTGCCCAAAAAAGCCATGTTTCTACCACTTTTCTACAGTTTTTCAACTTCATCTTGAGGCCCGTTTCAAATTTGGACAAGTAAAACAGCACAAAGTTGTAGCTTAGACCAAAATAAACAAACCGTGAGATTGTACCATTGAATTGGTTTGAGGGTGAGTTTAAAAATGGTACTCCATATCGCGGTTTTTTGGCTGTCGAGTAACATCTCTTAGGGACATGCAATAGTCCATAATACCATCATAAAAATGTACTTTAATAAAAATCTACCGTGCGCTTTTAAAGATATTCAAGATTTAAGGTTTAACTCCTTCTGGAAGTACCCTAACCAATTGCCCCATTGAAGTGATATGCGTTCCCCATGACCCTGTCCACATTTGCTGAATTTTTCAGATTTTTATCTTAAACCCTTAAAAACTACGTTAAAATTGTTGTCGTTGTGTGTTGCAGGTACATAAGTACTCATAAAACGCGAACCGAGGCTTTATTTGAAAAACTGGGTATGAGGTGATGCTTACAGAGGTCCCTTTTATCATAATTTAACGGTCTCATGCCGGGGTTTTTAAAAAAGTTGGATTTTGTCGAACTGTGTTATGCCCTAATTCATTACTGATTTATGTACATCTAAGGCGTTGCACTAAGGGGCTGTTTAGTAGCATAGATGCACGGCTTTCAAAAGGATTTATTAGTCATTATTTTGCACTACGACTCGAAAGTAGTGAATTGCTAAAAATAGCTAAACATAATTTTAAAATTGCCAGATTTGTAGCTAATAGCATTTTCAAAAATTTAATAGCATTTCCACTTTTAAAATTGCTAGATCTAGCTACTAAATAGATAAAATGGCAACAAGGTCAGATTCCGGCTTCTGCTGGAGACTGGCTTTAGCGGTGGCGACGGAGTTAGTGGCCGTGGACAACTTCGTCAGCATTTGGCCAGAAACAAATGCCCAGTGTCCAATTTTACTGAAAGTGTTAACGTCCTACGTTAACTTATATTATAGTCGGTCTTGACCGACTTTCTCACTTGTTTTTCTAGACGCAAACCAGCTCTGATCTACTATATCGACTGCTGGCCAGCGACTGAAAAGCTGTTGGCTCTCTTGGCGTTCGGCTTGCGTTCGGTGTGAATAGCAAAATGTGTTCGGCCCCTGAGGGCCAGGCGTGTATTTCGCTGGCTTAGTTGTGTTGTAGTTTGAGGAAGTGTCGTATACTTAGAACACATAAAGAAGTGAATTTCATACTTGTATCAAGTTTTGTTAATATTAAAAGTAGGTTAAGAATGATATTCTTAATCCAAAAGCGAATGTCTTGATTCAAGTATAAATTTTTTAATCCCAATTTTTTGTTTTGTCCTCCAAGCCAAAGTACTGCCCTGCCTGGTACATGTGCTCGAGAAGGCTGGAACAGGAACTAAATGTCCCAATGCATTGCATGCAAGGCGACGTAATTGTTAAACAATCTGCGGACTACATTGAGAAACTCAGAGCACACCCAAATCGGCTGGCAAGGCAACTACTTCGCAGAAGAAGCATAAATGGTGTCAGAGCCAAAAGAAAACTTTTGAGAGACTACCCTTGGCAACTTCCAAGATGACGTATCTGAATCTGTCATAACATCTAACACTAATCTAACACTAATCTAACACCAATCCAAACATAAATTGTACTAAACGAATACATAACTTTTCCAGTATATCGTAAGTTGCTCACAAAAAAGTGAGAAAAAAGATGTAACAAAAAACCAATCTTTTCGGTTCCAAGAATATCGTTTCTCGGATACCGTTCCGGTTCTGGCTCTGAGTTTTAATCGGTTCTTTCCGGTATCTGGTTTCAGTTTGATTCCCTGATATTAGGTTAGGTTAG
>JBAMBO010004465.1:0-232916 GCA_037044535.1 Lordiphosa magnipectinata
GATCTGGAGGGGATCCGAAGTGGATCAGGAGTGGATCTGGTGGGGATCTGGCGTTCACATTGCGCTGTGCCACTGTGGCCCTGAAGTGTGCCGCACTGTGCCCAATGTAAACTCAACATAACTGTCATGCAATTCAAATTCAAACATGTAACGAACATTTATTTCAATTATAGCGCCTAACAACAGATATCGATAACTATCGATAAACTGAACGGCCGATATATAAGACGGTCGTGCACTCCAGATAGCTCAGTTCTCGATCAGAGCTCGAAGCGTGCAGGTGGGCTCTGGTATGGATCTGGAAGGTATCTGGAAGGGATCTGGATAAGATCTGGAGAAGATCTGGATGGGATCTGGAGGGGATCTGGAGGAGATCTGGAGGGGATCCGAAGTGGATCTGGAGTGGATCTCGTGGGGATCTGGCGTTCACATCTCGCTGTGCCACTGTGACCCTGAAGTGTGCCGCACTGTGCCCAATGTAAATTCAACATAACTGTCATGCAATTCAAATTCAAACATGAAACTAACATTTATTTCAATTAAAGCGCCTAACAACAGATATCGATAACTATCGATATGCTGAACGGCCGATTAATAAGACGGTCTTGCACTCCAGATAGCTCAGTTCTTGATCAGAGCTCGAAGCGTGCAGGTGGGCTCTGGTATGGATCTGGAAGGTATCTGGAAGGGATCTGGAGGAGATCTGGAGGAGATCTGGAGGAGACCTGGAGAAGTTCTGGAGAAGATCTGGATGGCATCTGGAGGGGATCTGGAGGAGATCTGGAGGGGATCCGAAGTGGATCAGGAGTGGATCTGGTGGGGATCTGGCGTTCACATTGCGCTGTGCCACTGTGGCCCTGAAGTGTGCCGCACTGTGCCCAATGTAAACTCAGCATAACTGTCATGCAATTCAAATTCAAACATGTAACGAACATTTATTTCAATTACAGCGCCTAACAACAGATATCGATAACTATCGATAAACTGAACGGCCGATATATAAGACGGTCTTGCACTCCAGATAGCTCAGTTCTCGATCAGAGCTCGAAGCGTGCAGGTGGGCTCTGGTATGGATCTGGAAGCGATCTGGAAGGGATCTGGAAGGGATCTGGAGGAGATCTGGTGGAGATCTGGAGGGGATCTGGAGGGGATCTGGAAAAGTTCTGGAGAAGATCTGGATGGGATCTGGAGGAGATCCGAAGTGGATCTGGAGTGGATCTGGTGGGGATCTGGCGTTCACATTGCGCTGTGCCACTGTGGCCCTGAAGTGTGCCGCACTGTGCCCAATGTAAACTCAGCATAACTGTCACGCAATTCAAATTCAAACATGTAACGAACATTTATTTCAATTAAAGCGCCTAACAACAGATATCGATAACTATCGATAAACTGAACGGCCGATATATAAGACGGTCTTGCACTCCAGACAGCTCAGTTCTCGATCAGAGCTCGAAGCGAGCAGGTGGGCTCTGGTATGGATCTGGAAGGGAACTGGAAGGGATCTGGAGGAGATCTGGAGGAGATCTGGATGGGATCTGGAGGAGATCCAAAGTGGATCTGGAGTGGATCTGGTGGGGATCTGGCGTTCACATTGCGCTGTGCCACTGTGACCCTGAAGTGTGCCGCACTGTGCCCAATGTTAACTCAGCATAACTGTCATGCAATTCAAATTCAAACATGTAACGAACATTTATTTCAATTAAAGCGCCTAACACCAGATATCGATAACTATCGATAAACTGAACGGCCGATTAATAAAACGGTCTTGCACTCCAGATAGCTCAGTTCTCGATCAGAGCTCGAAGCGTGCAGGTGGGCTCTGGTATGGATCTGGAAGGGAACTGGAAGGGATCTGGAGGAGATCTGGAGGAGATCTGGAGGAGATCTGGATGGGATCTGGAGGAGATCCAAAGTGGATCTGGAGTGGATCTGGTGGGGATCTGGCGTTCACATTGCGCTGTGCCACTGTAACCCTGAAGTGTGCCGCACTGTGCCCAATGTTAACTCAGCATAACTGTCATGCAATTCAAATTCAAACATGTAACGAACATTTATTTCAATTAAAGCGCCTAACACCAAATATCGATAACTATCGATAAACTGAACGGCCGATTAATAAAACGGTCTTGCACTCCAGATAGCTCAGTTCTCGATCAGAGCTCGAAGCGTGCAGGTAGGCTCTGGTATGGATCTGGAAGGTATCTGGAAGGGATCTGGAGGAGATCTGGAGGAGATCTGGAGGGGTCCTGGAGGAGATCTGGAGGAGACCTGGAGAAGTTCTGGAGAAGATCTGGATGGGATCTGGAGGGGATCTGGAGGAGATCTGGAGGGGATCCGAAGTGGATCAGGAGTGGATCTGGTGGGGATCTGGCGTTCACATTGCGCTGTGCCACTGTGGCCCTGAAGTGTGCCGCACTGTGCCCAATGTAAACTCAACATAACTGTCATGCAATTCAAATTCAAACATGTAACGAACATTTATTTCAATTATAGCGCCTAACAACAGATATCGATAACTATCGATAAACTGAACGGCCGATATATAAGACGGTCGTGCACTCCAGATAGCTCAGTTCTCGATCAGAGCTCGAAGCGTGCAGGTGGGCTCTGGTATGGATCTGGAAGGTATCTGGAAGGGATCTGGATAAGATCTGGAGAAGATCTGGATGGGATCTGGAGGGGATCTGGAGGAGATCTGGAGGGGATCCGAAGTGGATCTGGAGTGGATCTCGTGGGGATCTGGCGTTCACATCTCGCTGTGCCACTGTGACCCTGAAGTGTGCCGCACTGTGCCCAATGTAAATTCAACATAACTGTCATGCAATTCAAATTCAAACATGAAACTAACATTTATTTCAATTAAAGCGCCTAACAACAGATATCGATAACTATCGATATGCTGAACGGCCGATTAATAAGACGGTCTTGCACTCCAGATAGCTCAGTTCTTGATCAGAGCTCGAAGCGTGCAGGTGGGCTCTGGTATGGATCTGGAAGGTATCTGGAAGGGATCTGGAGGAGATCTGGAGGAGATCTGGAGGAGATCTGGAGGAGATCTGGAGGAGATCTGGAGGAGATCTGGAGGAGACCTGGAGAAGTTCTGGAGAAGATCTGGATGGCATCTGGAGGGGATCTGGAGGAGATCTGGAGGGGATCCGAAGTGGATCAGGAGTGGATCTGGTGGGGATCTGGCGTTACATTGCGCTGTGCCACTGTGGCCCTGAAGTGTGCCGCACTGTGCCCAATGTAAACTCAACATAACTGTCATGCAATTCAAATTCAAACATGTAACGAACATTTATTTCAATTATAGCGCCTAACAACAGATATCGATAACTATCGATAAACTGAACGGCCGATATATAAGACGGTCTTGCACTCCAGATAGCTCAGTTCTCGATCAGAGCTCGAAGCGTGCAGGTGGGCTCTGGTATGGATCTGGAAGGGATCTGGAAGGGATCTGGAGGGGATATGGATAAGTTCTGGAGAAGATCTGGATGGGATCTGGAGGGGATCTGGAGGGGATCTGGAGGAGATCTGGAAGAGATCTGGAGGGGATCTGGTGGGGATCTGGCGTTCACATTGCGCTGTGCCACTGTGACCCTGAAGTGTGCCGCACTGTGCCCAATGTAAACTCAGCATAACTGTCATGCAATTCATATTCAAACATGTAACGAACATTTATTTCAATTATAGCGCCTAACAACAGATATCGATAACTATCGATAAACTGAACGGCCGATATATAAGACGGTCGTGCACTCCAGATAGCTCAGTTCTCGATCAGAGCTCGAAGCGTGCAGATGGGCTCTGGTATGGATCTGGAAGGGATCTGGAAGGGATCTGGAGGAGATCTGAAGGAGATCTGGAAGAGATCTGAATAAGATCTGGAGGAGATCTGGAGGAGATCTGGAGGGGATCTGGAGAAGATCTGGAGGAGATCTGGAGGGGATCTGGAGAAGATCTAAAGGGGATCTGGAGGGAGTCTGGAGATGTTCTGGAGGAGATCTGGAGGGGATCTGGAAGGGATCTGGAGGAGATCTGGAGGAGATCTGGAGGGGATCTGGAGGGGATCTGGAAGGGATCTGGAGGAGATCTGGAGGAGATCTGGAGAAGATCTGGATGGGATCAGGACGGGATCTGGAAGAGATCTAGAGGGGATCTGGAGGAGATCTGAAGGAGAACTGGAGGGGATCTGGAGAAGATCTGGAGGGCTTCTGGAGAAGTTCTGGAGAAGATCTGGATGGGATCTGGAGGGGTTCTGAAGGGGATCTGAAGGGGATCTGGAAGGGATCCGAAGTGGATCTGGCGTTCACATTGCGCTGTGCCACTGTGACCCTGAAGTGTGCCGCACTGCGCCCAATGTAAACTCAGCATAACTGTCAATCAATTCAAGTTCAAACATGTAACGAACATTTATTTCAATTATAGCGCCTAACAAAAGATATCGATAACTATCGATAAACTGAACGGCTGATATATAAGACGGTCTTGCACTCCAGATAGCTCAGTTCTCGATCAGAGCTCGAAGCGTGCAGGTGGGCTCTGGTATGGATCTGGAAGGGATCTGGAGGAGATCTGGAGGAGATCTGGAGGAGATCTGGAGGAGATCTGGAGGAGATCTGGAGGAGATCTGGAGGGGATCTGGAGAAGTTCTGGAGAAGATCTGGAGAAGATCTGGATGGGATCTGGAGGGGATCTGAAGGGGATCTGAAGGAGATCTGGAAGGGATCCGAAGTGGATCTGGTGGGGATCTGGCGTTCTCATTGCGCTGTGCCACTGTGACCCTGAAGTGTGCCGCACTGTGCCCAATGTAAACTCAGCATAACTGTCATGCAATTCAAATTCAAATATGTAACGAACATTTATTTCAATTAAAGCGCCTAACACCAGATATCGATAACCATCGATAAACTGAACGGCCGATAAATAAGACGGTCCTGCACTCCAGATAGCTCAGTTCTCGATCAGTGCTCAAAGCGTGCAGGTAGGCTCTGGTATGGATCAGGTATGGATCTGGAAGGGATCTGGAAGGGATCTGGAGGAGATCTGGAGGAGATCTGGAGGGGATCTGGAGAAGTTCTGGAAAAGTTCTGGAGAAGATCTGGATGGGATCTGAAGGGGATCTGAAGGGGATCTGAAGGGGATCTGAAGGAGATCTGGAAGGGATCCGAAGTGGATCTGGTGGGGATCTGGCGTTCTCATTGCGCTGTGCCACTGTGACCCTGACTGTGCCCAATGTAAACTCAGCATAACTGTAATGCAATTCAAATTCAAACATGTAACGAACATTTATTTCAATTAAAGCGCCTAACACCAGATATCGATAACTATCGATAAACTGAACGGCCGATAAATAAGACGGTCTTGCACTCCAGATAGCTCAGTTCTCGATCAGAGCTCGAAGCGTGCAGGTGGGCTCTGGTATGGATCTGGAAGAGATCTGGAAGGGATCTGGAGGATATCTGGAGGAGATCTGGAGTGGATCTGGAGGGGATCTGGCGTTCACATTGCGCTGTGCCATTGTGGCCCTGAAGTGTGCCGCACTGTGCCCGATGTAAACTCAGCATAACTGTCACGCAATTCAAATTCAAACATGTAACGAACATTTATTTCAATTAAAGCGCCTAACACCAGATATCGATAACAATCGATAAACTGAACGGCCGATAAATAAGACGGTCTTGCACTCCAGATAGCTCAGTTCTCGATCAGAGCTCGAAGCGTGCAGGTGGGCTCTGGTATGGATCTGGAAGGGATCTGGAAGGGATCTGGAAGGGATCTGGAGGAGATCTGGCGGAGATCTGGAGGGGATCTGGAGGGGATCTGGAGAAGATCTGGATGGGATCTGGAGGAGATCCGAAGTGGATCTGGAGTGGATCTGGTGGGGATCTGGCGTTCACATTGCGCTGTGCCACTGTGGCCCTGAAGTGTGCCGCACTGTGCCCGATGTAAACTCAGCATAACTGTCATGCAATTCAAATTCAAACATGTAACGAACATTTATTTCAATTAAAGCTCCTAACAACAGATATCGATAACTATCGATAAACTAAACGGCCGATAAATAAGACGGTCTTGCACTCCAGATAGCTCAGTTCTCGATCAGTGCTCGAAGCGTGCAGGTAGGCTCTGGTATGGATCAGGTATGGATCTGGAAGGGATCTGGAAGGGATCTGGAGGAGATCTGGAGGAGATCTGGAGGGATCTGGAGAAGTTCTGGAGAAGATCTGGATGGGATCTGAAGGGGATCTGAAGGGGATCTGAAGGAGATCTGGCGTTCTCATTGCGCTGTGCCACTGTGACCCTGAAGTGTGCCGCACTGTGCCCAATGTAAACTCAGCATAACTGTAATGCAATTCAAATTCAAGCATGTAACGAACATTTATTTCAATTAAAGCGCCTAACACCAGATATCGATAACTATCGATAAACTGAACGGCCGATAAATAAGACGGTCTTGCACTCCAGATAGCTCAGTTCTCGATCAGAGCTCGAAGCGTGCAGGTGGGCTCTGGTATGGATCTGGAAGGGATCTGGAAGGGATCTGGATGAGATCTGGTGGAGATCTGGAGGGGATCTGGAAAAGTTCTGGAGAAGATCTGGATGGGATCTGGAGGAGATCTGGTGGGGATCTGGCGTTCACATTGCGCTGTGCCACTGTGGCCCTGAAGTGTGCCGCACTGTGCCCAATGTAAACTCAGCATAACTGTCACGCAATTCAAATTCAAACATGTAACGAACATTTATTTCAATTAAAGCGCCTAACAACAGATATCGATAACTATCGATAAACTGAACGGCCGATATATAAGACGGTCTTGCACTCCAGATAGCTCAGTTCTCGATCAGAGCTCGAAGCGTGCAGGTGGGCTCTGGTATGGATCTGGAAGGGAACTGGAAGGGATCAGGAGGAGATCTGGAGGGGATCTGGAGGGGATCTGGAGGAGATCCGAAGTGGATCTGGAGTGGATCTGGTGGGGATCTGGAGTTCACATTGCGCTGTGCCGCTGTGGCCCTGAAGTGTGCCGCACTGTGCCCAATGTAAACTCAGCATAACTGTCATGCAATTCAAATTCAAATATGTAACGAACATTTATTTCAATTAAAGTGCCTAACACCAGATATCGATAACTATCGATAAACTGAACGGCCGATAAATAAGACGGTCTTGCACTCCAGATAGCTTAGTTCTCGATCAGAGCTCGAAGCGTGCAGGTGGGCTCTGGTATGGATCTGGAAGGGATCTGGAGGAGATCTGGAGGAGATCTGGAGGGGATCTGGAGAAGTTCTGGAGAAGATCTGGATGGGATCTGGAGGAGATCCGAAGTGGATCTGGAGTGGATCTGGTGGGGATCTGGCGTTCACATTGCGCTGTGCCACTGTGGCCCTTAAGTGTGCCGCACTGTGCCCAATGTAAACTCAGCATAACTGTCATGCAATTCAAATTCAAACATGTAACGAACATTTATTTCAATTAAAGCTCCTAACAACAGATATCGATAACTATCGATAAACTGAACGGCCGATAAATAAGACGGTCTTGCACTCCAGATAGCTCAGTTCTCGATCAGTGCTCGAAGCGTGCAGGTAGGCTCTGGTATGGATCAGGTATGGATCTGGAAGGGATCTGGAAGGGATCTGGAAGGGATCTGGAGGAGATCTGGAGGAGATCTGGAGGGGATCTGGAGAAGTTCTGGAGAAGTTCTGGAGAAGATCTGGATGGGATCTGGAGGGGATCTGAAGGGGATCTGAAGGAGATCTGGAAGGGATCCGAAGTGGATCTGGTGGGGATCTGGCGTTCTCATTGCGCTATGCCACTGTGACCCTGAAGTGTGCCGCACTGTGCCCAATGTAAACTCAGCATAACTGTCATGCAATTCAAATTCAAACATGTAACGAACATTTATTTCAATTAAAGCGCCTAACACCAGATATCGATAACTATCGATAAACTGAACGGCCGATAAATAAGACGGTCTGGCACTCCAGATAGCTCAGTTCTCGATCAGAGCTCGAAGCGTGCAGGTGGGCTCTGGTATGGATCTGGAAGGGATCTGGAAGGGATCTGGAGGAGATCTGGAGGAGATCTGGAGGAGATCTGGAGGGGATCTGGAGGGGATCTGGAGGAGATCCGAAGTGGATCTGGAGTGGATCTGGTGGGGATCTGGAGTTCACATTGCGCTGTGCCGCTGTGGCCCTGAAGTGTGCCGCACTGTGCCCAATGTAAACTCAGCATAACTGTCATGCAATTCAAATTCAAACATGTAACGAACATTTATTTCAATTAAAGCGCCTTATAACAGATATCGATAACTATCGATAAACTGAACGGCCGATATATAAGACGGTCTTGCACTCCAGATAGCTCAGTTCTCGATCAGAGCTCGAAGCGTGCAGGTAGGCTCTGGTATGGATCTGGAAGGGATCTGGAGGAGATCTGGAGGAGATCGGAAAGACATCTGGAGGAGATCTGAAGGGGATCTGGAAGGGATCTGGAGAAGATCTGGAGGAGATCTGGAGGAGATCTGTAGGAGATCTGGAGGAGATCTGGAGGAGATCTGAAGGTCATCTGGAGGAGATCTGGAGGAGATCTGAAGAAATTCTGGAGGAGATCTGGAGAAGATCTGGATGGGATTAGGACGGGATCTGGGGGAGATCTGGAAGAGATCTGGAGGGGATCCGAAGATGATCTGGAGTGGATCTGGTGGGGTTCTGGTGGGGATCTGGCGTTCACAATACGCTGTGCCACGGTGACCCTGAAGTTTGCCGCACTGTGCCCAATGTAAACTCAGCATAACTGTCATGCAATTCAAATTCAAACATGTAACGAACATTTATTTCAATTAAAGCGCCTAACAACAGATATCGATAACTATCGATAAACTGAACGGCCGATATATAAGACGGTCTTGCACTCCAGATAGCTCAGTTCTCGATCAGAGCTCGAAGCGTGCAGGTGGGCTCTGGTATGGATCTGGAAGGGATCTGGAAGGGATCTGGAAGGGATCTGGAGGAGATCTGGAGGAGATCTGGATGAGATCTGAAGGGGATCTGGAAGGGATCTGGAGAAGATCTGGAGGAGATCTGGAAAAGATCTGGAGGAGATCTGGAGGAGATCTGGAGGAGATCTGAAGAAGATCTGGAGTAGATCTGGAGAAGATCTGGATGGGATTAGGACGGGATCTGGAGGGGATCTTGGGGAGATCTGGAAGATATCTGGAGGGGATCCGAAGATGATCTGGAGTGGATCTGGTGGGGATCTGGCGTTCACAATACGCTGTGCCACTGTGACCCTGAAGTGTGCCGCACTGTGCCCAATGTAAACTCAGCATAACTGTCATGCAATTCAAATCCAGATAGCTCAGTTCTCGATCAGAGCTCGAAGCGTGCAGGTGGGCTCTGGTATGGATCTGGAAGGGATCTGGAGGAGATCTGGAGCGGATCTGGAGGGGATCTGGAGGGGATCTGGAGGAGATCTGGAGGAGATCTGGAAGAGATCTGGTCGGGGATATATAAGACGGTCTTGCACTCCAGATAGCTCAGTTCTCGATCAGAGCTCGAAGCGAGCAGGTGGGCTCTGGTTTGGATCTGGAAGGGATCCGGTGTGGATCTGGAGGGAATCAGCAGGGGATCTGGAGGGGCTCAGGTACGCATCTAGTAAGGATCTGTTAAGGACCTTGTGGGGATATAGAGGCGATCTGGAGGGGATCTGGAGAGGATCTGAAGCGGATCTGGAGAAGTTCTGGAGAAGATCTGGATGGGATCTGGAGGGGATCTGGAGGGAATCCGGAGGGTATCTGGAAGGGATTAAGAAGGGATCTGGAGGGGATCTGGAGGGGATCTGGAGGGGATCTCGAGGGGATCTCGAGGGGATCTGTTGGGGATCTGGAGGGGATCTGGAGGGGATCTGGAGGGGATCTGGAGGGAATCTGGAGGGAATCTGGAGGGAATCTGGAGGGAATCTGGAGGGAATCTGGTGGGGTTCTGGAGGGGATCTGGAGGAGATCTGGTGGGGATCTGGAGAGGATCTGGAGGGTATCTGGAGGGGATCTGGAGGGGATCTGGAGGGAATCTGGAGGGAATCTGGAGAGGATCAGAAGGGGATCTGGAGGGGATCTGGAGGGGATCTGTAGGGGATAGGGACTAGGTTCTGGAGGGGATCTGGAGGGGATCTGGTGGGGATCTGGAGAGGATCTGGAGGGTATCTGGAGGGGATCTGGAGGGGATCTGGAGGGAATCTGGAGGGAATCTGGAGAGGATCAGAAGGGGATCTGGAGGGGATCAGGAGGGGATCAGGAGGGGATCAGGAGGGGATCAGGAGGGGATCAGGAGGGGATCAGGAGGGGATCTGGAGGGGATCTGGTGGGGTTCTGGAGGGGATCTGGTGGGGATCAGGAGGGGATCAGGAGGGGATCTGGTGGGGATCTGGTGGGGATCCGGAGGGGATCTGGAGGGGATCTGGAGGGGATCTGGTGGGGTTCTGGAGGGGATCTGGAGGGGATCTGGAGGGGATCTGGAGGGGATCGGGAGGGGATCTGGAGGGGATCAGGAGGGGATCAGGAGGGGATCAGGAGGGGATCAGAGGGGATCAGGAGGGGATCAGGAGGGGATCAGGAGGGGATCAGGAGGGGATCTGGAGGGGATCTGGTGGGGTTCTGGAGGGGATCTGGTGGGGTTCTGGAGGGGATCTGGAGGAGATCTGGTGGGGATCTGGAGAGGATCTGGAGGGGATCAGGAGGGGATCTGGAGGGGATCAGGAGGGGATCAGGAGGGGATCTGGAGAGGATCAGGGGATCAGGAGGGGATCAGGAGGGGATCAGGAGGGGATCAGGAGGGGATCTGGAGGGGATCGGGAGGGGATCTGGTGGGGATCTGGAGGGGATCAGGAGGGGATCAGGAGGGGATCAGGAGAGGATCAGGAGGGGATCAGGAGGGGATCAGGAGTGGATCAGGGGGGATCAGGAGGGGATCAGGAGGGGATCTGGACGCGATCTGGAGGAGATCTGGTGGGCATCTGGAGGGGATCCGGAGGGGATCTGGTGGGGATCTGGAGAGGATCTGGAGGGGATCTGGAGGGGATCTGGTGGGGATCCGGAGGGGATCTGGAGGGGATCTGGACGCGATCTGGAGGAGATCTGGTAAGCATCTAGTGGGGATCCGGAGGGGATCTGGTAGGAATCTGGAGGGGATCTGGAGGGGATCTGGTGGGGATCCGGAGGGGATCTGGAGGGGATCGGGAGGGGATCTGGAGGGGATCCGGAGGGGATCTGGAGGGGATCAGGAGGGGATCTGGTGGGGTTCTGGAGGGGATCAGGAGGGGATCTGGTGGGGATCCGGAGGGGATCTGGAGGGGATCTGGAGGGGATCAGGAGGGGATCAGGAGGGGATCAGGAGGGGATCTGGAGGGGATCGGGAGGGGATCGGGAGGGGATCTGGTAGGGGATCAGGAGGGGATCAGGAGGGGATCAGGAGGGGATCAGGAGGGGATCGGGAGGGGATCGGGAGGGGATCTGTAGGGGATCAGGAGGGGATCAGGAGGGGATCAGGAGGGGATCAGGAGGGGATCAGGAGGGGATCAGGAGGGGATCAGGAGGGGATCAGGAGGGGATCAGGAGGGGATCAGGAGGGGATCTGGAGGGGATCTGGAGGGGATCTGGTGGGGTTCTGGAGGGGATCTGGAGAGGATCTGGAGGGTATCTGGAGGGGATCTAGTGAGGATCTGGAGTGGATCTGGAGGGGATCTGGAGGGGATCTGGACGCGATCTGGAGGAGATCTGGTAAGCATCTAGTGGGGATCCGGAGGGGATCTGGTAGGAATCTGGAGGGGATCTGGAGGGGATCTGGTGGGGATCCGGAGGGGATCTGGTAGGGATCTGGTGGGGATCTGGAGGGGATCCGGAGGGGATCTGGTAGGGATCTGGTGGGGATCTGGAGGGGATCTGGAGGGGATCAGGAGGGGATCAGGAGGGGATCAGGAGGGGATCTGGAGGGGATCTGGAGGGGATCTGGAGGGGTTCTGGAGGGGATCTGGAGGGGATCTGGAGGGGATCTGGAGGGGATCTGGAGGGGACCTGGAGGTGATCTGGAGGGGATCTGGAGGAGATCTGGAGGTGATTTGGGGGAGATCTGGAGGGGATCTGGAGGTGATCTGGAGTTGATCTGGAGGAGATCTGGAGGAGATTTAGATGGGATCTGGAGGGGATCCGAAGTGGATCTGGAGTGGATCTGGTGGGGATCTGGCGTTCACATTGCGCTGTGCCACTGTGGCCCTGAAGTGTGCCGCACTGTGCCCAATGTAAACTCAGCATAACTGTCATGCAATTCAAATTCAAACATGTAACGAACATTTATTTCAATTATAGCGCCTAACAACAGATATCGATAACTATCGATAAACTAAACGGCCGATAAATAAGACGGTCTTGCACTCCAGATAGCTCAGTTCTCGATCAGTGCTCGAAGCGTGCAGGTGGGCTCTGGTATGGATCTGGAAGGGATCTGGAGGATATTTGGAGGAGATCTGGAGGGGATCTGGAGGAGATCAGGAGGAGACCTGGAGAAGTTCTGGAGAAGATCTGGATGGGATCTGGAGGGGATCTGGAGGAGATCTGGAAGAGATCTGGAGGGAATCCGAAGTGGATCTGGAGTGGATCTGGTGGGGATCTGGCGTTCACATTGCGCTGTGCCACTGTGGCCCTGAAGTGTGCCGCACTGTGCCCAATGTAAACTCAGCATAACTGTCATGCAATTCAAATTCAAACATGTAACGAACATTTATTTCAATTATAGCGCCTAACAACAGATATCGATAACTATCGATAAACTAAACGGCCGATAAATAAGACGGTCTTGCACTCCAGATAGCTCAGTTCTCGATCAGTGCTCGAAGCGTGCAGGTAGGCTCTGGTATGGATCAGGTATGGATCTGGAAGGGATCTGGAAGGGATCTGGAGGAGATCTGGAGGAGATCTGGAGGGATCTGGAGAAGTTCTGGAGAAGATCTGGATGGGATCTGAAGGGGATCTGGATGGGATCTGGAAGGGATCTGGAGGAGATCTGGAGGAGATCTGGAGGGGATCTGGATAAGTTCTGGAGAAGATCTGGATGGGATCTGGAGGAGATCTGGAAGAGATCTGGAGGGGATCCGAAGTGGATCTGGAGTGGATCTGGTGGGGATCTGGCGTTCACATTGCGCTGTGCCACTGTGACCCTGAAGTGTGCCGCACTGTGCCCAATGTAAACTCAGCATAACTGTCAAGCAATTCAAATTCAAACATGTAACGAACATTTATTTCAATTATAGCGCCTAACAACAGATATCGATAACTATCGATAAACTGAACGGCCGATATATAAGACGGTCTTGCACTCCAGATAGCTCAGTTCTCGATCAGAGCTCGAAGCGTGCAGGTGGGCTCTGGTATGGATCTGGAAGGGATCTGGAAGGGATATGGAGGATATTTGGAGGAGATCTGGAAGAGATCTGGAGGGAATCCGAAGTGGATCTGGTGGGGATCTGGCGTTCACATTGCGCTGTGCGACTGTGGCCCTGAAGTGTGCCGCACTGTGCCCAATGTAAACTCAGCATAACTGTCATGCAATTCAAATTCAAACATAGAACGAACATTTATTTCAATTAAAGCGCCTAACTCCAGATATCGATAACTATCGATAAACTGAACGGCCGATAAATAAGACGGTCTTGCACTCCAGATAGCTCAGTTCTCGATCAGAGCTCGAAGCGTGCAGGTGGGCTCTGGTATGGATCTGGAAGGCATCTGGAGGAGATCTGGAGTAGATCTGGAGGAGATCTGGAGGGGATCAGGACGGGATCTGGAGGAGATCTGGAGGAGATCTGGAAGAGATCTGGAGGGAATCCGAAGTGGATCTGGTGGGGATCTGGCGTTCACATTGCGCTGTGCCACTGTGGCCCTGAAGTGTGCCGCACTGTGCCCAATGTAAACTCAGCATAACTGTCATGCAATTCAAATTCAAACATAGAACGAACATTTATTTCAATTAAAGCGCCTAACTCCAGATATCGATAACTATCGATAAACTGAACGGCCGATAAATAAGACGGTCTTGCACTCCAGATAGCTCAGTTCTCGATCAGAGCTCGAAGCGTGCAGGTGGGCTCTGGTATGGATCTGGAGGAGATCAGGAGGAGACCTGGAGAAGTTCTGGAGAAGATCTGGATGGGATCTGGAGGGGATCTGGAGGAGATCTGGAGGAGATCTGGAAGAGATCTGGAGGGAATCCGAAGTGGATCTGGTGGGGATCTGGCGTTCACATTGCGCTGTGCCACTGTGGCCCTGAAGTGTGCCGCACTGTGCCCAATGTAAACTCAGCATAACTGTCATGCAATTCAAATTCAAACATAGAACGAACATTTATTTCAATTAAAGCGCCTAACTCCAGATATCGATAACTATCGATAAACTGAACGGCCGATAAATAAGACGGTCTTGCACTCCAGATAGCTCAGTTCTCGATCAGAGCTCGAAGCGTGCAGGTGGGCTCTGGTATGGATCTGGAAGGGATCTGGAGGAGATCTGGAGTAGATCTGGAGGAGATCTGGAGGGGATCAGGACGGGATCTGGAGGAGATCTGAAGGGGATCTGGAGGAGATCTGGAGGAGATCTGGAAGAGATCTGGAGGGGATCTGGAGTGGATCTGGAGTGGATCTGGAGTGGATCTGGTGTGGATCTGGAGGGAATCTGCAGGGGATCTGGAGGGGATCTGGAGGAGATCTGGAGGAGATCTGGAGGGGATCTGGAAAAGATCTGGATGGGATCAGGACGGGATCTGTGGGGATCTGGAGTGGATCTCGAGGGAATCTGGAGTTCACACTCCGCTGTGCCACTGTGACCCTGAAGTTTGCCGCACTGTGCCCAATGTAAACTCAGCACAACGGTCATGCAATTCAAATTCAAACATGTAACGAACATTTATTTCAATTAAAGCGCCTAACACCAGATATCGATAACTATCGATAAACTGAACGGCCGATAAATTAGACGGTCTTGCACTCCAGATAGCTCAGTTTTTGATCAGAGCTCGAAGCGTGCAGGTGGGCTCTGGTATGGATCTGGGAGGGATCTGGAAGGGATCTGGAGGAGATCTGGAGAAGATCTGGATGGGATCAGGACGGGATCTGGAGGAGATCTGGATGGGATCTGGAGGAGATCTGGAGGAGATCTGGAAGAGAACTGAAAGAGATCTGGAGGGGATCTGAGGTGGATCTGAAGTGGATTTGAAGTGGATCTGGAGTGGATCTGGCAGTGATCTGGAGGCGATCTGGAGGGGATCTGGATGTGAACTGCAGGGGATCTGGAGTGGTTCTGGAGGTGAACTCGTGGTGATCTGGTGGAGATCTGGAGTGGATCTGGTGGGGATCTGGAGGCGATCTGGAGGGGATCTGGATGTGAACTGCAGGGGATCTGGAGTGGTTCTGGAGGTGAACTGGAGGGGATCTGGAGTGGAACTGGATGGGATCTGGCGGTGACCTGGAGGGGATCTGGAGGGGATCTGGAGGAGATCTGGAGGTGAACTGGAGGGGATCTGGAGGTGAACTGGAGGGGATCTGGAGTGGATCTGCAGGGGATCTGGAAGTTATCTGGTGGTGATCTGGATGTGAACTGCAGGGGTTCTGGAGTGGTTCTGGAGGTGAACTGGAGGGGATCTGGAGTGGAACTGTAGGGGATCTGGCGGTGATCTGGAGGGGATCTGGAGGGGATCTGGAGGAGATCTGGAGGAGATCTGGTGGTGATCTGGAGGAGATCTGGAGGAGATCTGGAAGGGATCTGTAGATCTGGAGGGGTCCTGGAGGAGATCTGGTGAGGATCTGGTGGTGATCTGTAAGGATCTTGTGGGCTTCTAGAGGCGATCTGGTGGGGATCTGGAGGGGATCTGGGGGAGATCTGGTAGGGATCTGGAGGGGATCTGGCAGTGATCTGGAGGGGATCTACAGGAGATCTGGTGGTGATCTGGAGGAGATCTGGAGGAGATCTGGAAGGGATCTGGAAGGGATCTGGAGATCTGGAGGTGATCTGGTGGGGATCTGAAGGGGATCTGGAGGGTTTCTGGAGGTGAACTGTAGGGGAGCTGGAGTGGATCTGGAGGGGATCCGGAGGGGATCTGGTGGGGCTTTGGAGGAGATCTGGAGGAGATCTGGAGGGGATCTGGAGAAGATCTGGATGGGATCAGATCGGAATCTGGAGGGGATCTGGAGGGGATCTGGAGAAGATCTGGAAGAGAATTGAAAGAGATATGAAGGGGATCTGAAGTGGATCTGGGGTGGATCTGGAGTGGATATGGTGGGGATCTGGTGGGGATCTGGTGGGGATCTGGTGGGGATCTGGAGGGGATCTGGTGGGGATCTGGTGAGGATCTGGTGGTGATCTGGAGGGGATCTGGAGGGGATCTGGATGGGATCTGGAATGGATCTGGTGATGATCTGGAGGAGATCTGGAGGTTATATGGTGGAGATCTGGAAGGGATCTGGAGGAGATCAGGAGGGGTCCAGGAGGAGATCTGGTGGGGATCTGGAGGGGAACTGGATAAGATCTGGAAGGGATCTGGAAGGGATCTTTAAGGGATCTGGTGGTGATCTGGTGGGGATCTGGAGGAGATCTGGAGTTGAACTGTGGGGGATCTGGAGGGGATCTGTTGGGGATCTGGTACGCAACTGGTAAGGATCTGGTAAGGATCAGGAGGAGATCTGGTGGTGATCTGAAGGCGATCTGGAGAGTATCTGGCGGGGATCTGGAGGGTATCTGGAGGTTGTCTGGGGCGAATCTGAAGGGGATCCGGAGGGGATCTGGAGGTGATCTGGGGGAGATCTGGAAGGGATCTGGAGGGGATCTGGAAGGGATCAGGAGTGGATCTGGAGTGGATCTGGAAGAGATCTGGAGGTGATCTGGATAAGATCTGGAAGGGATCTGGAAGGGATCTGGTGGTGATCTGGTGGGGATCTGGAGGAGATCTGGAGTTGAACTGTGGGGGATCTGGAGGGGATCTGTTGGGGATCTGGTACGCATCTGGTAAGGATCTGGTAAGGATCTGGAGGAGATCTGGTGGTGATCTGAAGGCGATCTGGAGAGTATCTGGCGGGGATCTGGAGGGTATCTGGAGGGTGTCTGGGGCGAATCTGAAGGGGATCCGGAGGGGATCTGGAAGTGATCTGGGGGAGATCTAGAAGGGATCTGGAGGGGATCTGGAAGGGATCTGGAGTGGATCTGGAGGGGATCTGGAAGAGATCTGGAGGTGATCTGGGGGAGATCTGGAACGGATCTGGAGGGGATCTGGCGGCGATCTGGAGTGGATCTGGTTGGGATTCGGAGGGGATCTGCAGCAGATCTGGTGGTGATCTGGAGGAGATCTGGAGGAGATCTGGAAGGGATCTGGAGAACTGGAGGTGATCTGGTAGGGATCTGGAGTGGATCCGGCGTGGATTTGGAGGGAATCTGGAGGGTTTCTGGAGGTGAACTGTAGGGGATCTGGAGTGGATCTGGGGAGGGGATCTGGAGGGGATCCGGAGGGGATCTGGAGGGGATCTGGAGGAGATCTGGAGAAGGTCTGGAGGCGATCTGGAGAAGATCTGGATGGGATCAGGAAGGGATCTGGAGGGGATCTGGAGTGGATCTGGAGTGGATCTGGAGTGGATCTGGTGGGGATATGGTGGGGATCTGGTGAGGATCCGGTGGTGATCCGGTGGTGATCCGGTGGTGATCTAGAGGGGATCTGAATGGGATCTGCAATGGATCTGGTGATGATCTGGAGGGGATCTGGAGGTGATCTGGAGGTGATATGGAGAAGATCTGGAAGGGATCTGGAGGAGATCTGGAGGGGTCCAGGAGGGGATCTGGAGGGGATCTGGAGGGTATCTGGAGTGGAACGACGGGGATCTGGAGGGTTTCTGGAGGTGAACTGGAGGGGATATGGAGTGGATCTGGAGTGGATCCAGAGGATATCCGGAGGGGATCTGGAGGGGATCTGGAGGAGATCTAGAGGAGATCTGGAGGAGATCTGGAGGAGATCTGGAAGAGATCTGGTGGTGATCTGAAGGGGATCTGGAGTTGAACTGGGGGGGATCTGGAGGGGATCTGTTGGGGATCTGGTACGCATCTAGTAAGGATCTGGTAAGGACCTTGTGGGGATATAGAGGTGATCTGGAGGAGATCTGGATGAATCTGGAGGGGATCTGGAGGTGAACTAGGGGATCTAGAGTGGATCTGGAGGAGAGCCCCTGGAGGGTTTCTGGAGGTGAACTGTAGGTGATCTGGAGGAGATCTGGAGGAGATCTGGAAGTGATCTGGAGATCTGGAGGGGTCCTGGAGGAGATCTGGAGGTGATCTGGTGGGGATCTGACGGGGATCTGGAGTGGAACGACGGGGATCTGGAGGGTTTCTGGAGGTGAACTGGAGGGGATATGGAGTGGATCTGGAGTGGATCCAGAGGAGATCCGGAGGGGATCTGGAGGGGATCTGGAGGAGATCTAGAGGAGATCTGGAGGAGATCTGGAGGAGATCTGGAAGAGATCTGGAGGGGACCTGGAGGTGATCTGGTGGTGAACTGGAGGTGAACTGGAGGGGATCTGGAGGAGATCCGGATGAGATCTGGAGGAGATCTGGAGGTGATCTGGAGGATATCTGGAGGAGATCTGGAAGGGATCTGGAAGGGATCTGGTGGGGATCTGGAGGGGATCTGGAGTGGATCTGGAGGAGATCTGGAGGGGATCTGGATGGGATCTGGAGGAGATCTGGAGGTGATCTGGGGGAGATCTGGAAAGGATCTGGAGGGGATCTGGAGGGGATCTGGAGGGGATCTGGAGTGGATCTGGAGGAGATCTGGAGGGGATCTGGATGGGATCTGGAGGAGATCTGGAGGTGATCTGGGGGAGATCTGGAAGGGATCTGGAGGGGATCTGGCAGTGATCTAGAGGGGATCTGCAGGAGATCTGGTGGTGATCTGGAGGATATCTGGAGGTGATCTGGAAGGGATCTGGAGGGGATCTGGAGGGGATCTGGAGGGGATCTTGGGTGGATCTGGAGGTGATCTGGAGGGGATCTGGATGAAATCTGGAGGAGATCTGGAGGTGATCTGGGGGAGATCTGGAAGGGATCTGGAGGGGAACTGGCAGTGATCTGGAGGGGATCTGCAGGAGATCTGGTGGTGATCTGGAGGATATCTGGAGGAGATCTGGAAGGGATCTAGAAGGGATCTGGTGGGAATCTGAAGGGGATCTGGAGTGGATCTGGCGGGGATCTGGAGGAGATCTGGAGGGGATCTGGATGGGATCTGGAGGAGATCTGGAAGGGATCTGGAGGGGATCTGGAGGGGATCTGGAGTGGATCTGGAGGAGATCTGGAGGGGATCTGGATGGGATCTGGATGGGATCTGGAGGAGATCTGGAGGTGATCTGGGGGAGATCTGGAAGGGATCTGGAGTGGATCTGGCAGTGATCTGGAGGGGATCTGCAGGAGATCTGGTGGTGATCTGGAGGATATCTGGAGGAGATCTGGAAGGGATCTGGAAGGGATCTGGTGGGGATCTGAAGTGGAACTGGAGTGGATCTGGCGGTGATCTGGTGGTGAACTGGAGGTGAACTGGAGGGGATCTGGAGGAGATCCGGATGAGATCTGGAGGAGATCTGGAGGGGATCTGGAGGGGATCTGGAGTGGATCTGGAGGAGATCTGGATTGGATCTGGATTGGATCTGGATGGGATCTGGAGGAGATCTGGAGGTGATCCGGGGGAGATCTGGGGGAGATCTGAAAGGGATCTGGAGGGGATCTGGCAGTGATCTGGAGGGGATCTGGAGGGGATCCGGAGGGGATCTGGAGGAGATCTGGTGGGGATCTGGTGGGGATCTGGAGGGGATTAGGAGGGGATCTGGAGGGGATCTGGAGGGGATCTGGAGGGGATCTGGAGGGGATCTGGAGGGGATCTGGAGGGGATCTGGTGGGGATCTGGTGTGGATCCGGAGGGGATCTGGTGGGGATCTTTAGGGGATCTGGAGGGGATCTGGAGGGGATCTGGTGGGGATCTGGAGGGGATCTGGAGGGGATCCGGAGGGGATCTGGAGGGGATCTGCAGGAGATCTGGTGGTGATCTGGAGGATATCTGGAGGAGATCTGGAAGGTATCTGGAAGGGATCTGGTGGGGATATGAAGGGGATCTGGAGGGGATCTGGAGTGGATCTGGAGGAGATCTGGTGGTGATCTGGTGAGGATCTGGTGGTGATCTGGTGGTGATCTAGTGGTGATCTAGTGGTGAACTGAAGGTGAACTGGAGGGGATCTGGAGGGGATCTGGAGGTGATCTGGAGTGGATCTGGAGGAGATCTGGAGGGGATCTGGATGGGATCTGGAGGAGATCTGGAGGTGATCTGGGGGAGATCTGGAAGGGATCTGGAGGGGATCTGGCAGTGATCTGGAGGGGATCTGAAGGAGATCTGGTGGTGATCTGGAGGATATCTGGAGGAGATCTGGAAGGGATCTGGAAGGGATCTGGTGGGGATCTGAAGGGGATCTGGAGTGGATCTGGCGGGGATCTGGAGGGGATCTGGAGGGTTTCTGGAGGTGAACTGTAGGTGATCTTGAGTGGATCTGGAGGGGATCTGGAGGGTTCCTGGAGCTGAACTGGAGGAATCTGGAGGGGATCTGAAGTGGATCTGATGTGGATCTGGAGTGGATCTGGAGTGGATCTGGAGTGGATCTGGAGTGGATCTGGTGGGGATCTGGTAGGGATCTGGAGGGGAATTGGAGGGTATCTGGTGGGGATCTGGTGAGGATCTGGTGGTGATCTGGTGGTGATCTGGAGGAGATCTGGAAGGGATCTGGAAGGGATCTGGTGGGGATCTGAAGGGGATCTGGAGTGGATCTGGCGGGGATCTGGAGGGGATCTGACGGGGATCTGGAGTGGAACGACGGGGATCTGGAGGGTTTCTGGAGGTGAACTGTAGGTGATCTTGAGTGGATCTGGAGGGGATCTGGAGGGTTCCTGGAGCTGAACTGGAGGAATCTGGAGGGGATCTGAAGTGGATCTGATGTGGATCTGGAGTGGATCTGGAGTGGATCTGGAGTGGATCTGGAGTGGATCTGGTGGGGATCTGGTAGGGATCTGGAGGGGAATTGGAGGGTATCTGGTGGGGATCTGGTGAGGATCTGGTGGTGATCTGGTGGTGATCTGGAGGAGATCTGGAAGGGATCTGGAAGGGATCTGGTGGGGATCTGAAGGGGATCTGGAGTGGATCTGGCGGGGATCTGGAGGGGATCTGACGGGGATCTGAAGGGGATCTGGAGTGGATCTGGCGGGGATCTGGAGGGTTTCTGGAGGTGAACTGTAGGGGATCTGGAGTGGATATGGAGGGGATCTGGAAGGGATCTGGAGGAGATCTGGAGGAGATCTGGGGGAGATCTGGAAGGGATCTGGAGGGGATCTGGAGGAGATCTTGAGGAGATCTGGTTTGATCTGTTGAGGATCTGGTGGGGATCTGGTGGGATCTGGTGGAATCTGGAGGGGATCTGCAGGGGATCTGGAGGGGATCTGGAGTGGATCTGGAGTGGATCTGGAGTGGATCTGGAGTGGATCTGGAGTGGATCTGGAGTGGATCTGGAGTGGATCTGGAGTGGATCTGGAGTGGATCTGGAGTGGATCTGGAGTGGATCTGGAGTGGATCTGGAGTGGATCTAGAGTGGATCTAGAGTGGATCTGGAGTGGATCTGGAGTGGATCTGGAGTGGATCTGGAGTGGATCTGGAGTGGATCTGGAGTGGATCTGGAGTGGATCTGGAGTGGATCTGGAGTGGATCTGGAGTGGATCTGGAGTGGATCTGGAGTGGATCTGGAGTGGATCTGGAGTGGATCTGGAGTGGATCTGGAGTGGATCTGGAGTGGATCTGGAGTGGATCTGGAGTGGATCTGGAGTGGATCTGGAGTGGATCTGGAGTGGATCTGGAGTGGATCTGGAGTGGATCTGGAGTGGATCTGGAGTGGATCTGGAGTGGATCTGGAGGAGATCTGGAGGATGGGATCTGGAGGGAATCTGGAGGGAATCTGGAGGGAATCTGGAGGGAATCTGGAGGGAATCTGGAGGGAATCTGGAGGGAATCTGGAGGGAATCTGGAGGGAATCTGGAGGGAATCTGGAGGGGATCTGGAGGAGATCTGGAAGAGATCTATAGGAGATCTGGGGGGGATCTGGATTGGATCTGGAGTGAATCTGGTGGGGATCTGGCGTAAACATTGCGCTGTGCCACTGTGACCCTGAAGTATGCCTCACTGTGCCCAATGTAAACTCAGCATAACTGTCATGCAATTCAAATTCAAACATGTAACGAACATTTATTTCAATTAAAGCGCCTAACACCAGATATCGATAACTATAGATAAACTGAACGGCCGATAAATAAGACGGTCTTGCACTCCAGATAGCTCAGTTCTCGATCAGAGCTCGAAGCGTGCAGGTGGGCTCTGGTATGGCTCTGGTATGGATCTGGAAGGGATCTGGAAGGGATCTGGAGGAGATCTGGAGGAGATCTGGAGGGGATCTGGAGAAGTTCTGGATGGGATCTGGAGAAGTTCTGGAGAAGATCTGGATGGAATCAGGACGGGATCTGTAGGGGATCTTTAGGGGATCTGGAGGGGATCTGGACGGGATCTGTAGGGGATCTTTAGGGGATCTGGAGGAGATCTGGAAGAGATCTGGAGGAGATCTGGAGGGGATCTGGAGGAGATCTGGAAGAGATCTGGAAGAGATCTGGAAGAGATCTGGAGGGGATTGGAAGTGGATCTGGAGTGGATCTGGTGGGGATCTGGCGTTCACATTGCTCTGTGCCACTGTGACCCTGAAGTGTGCCTCACTGTGCCCAATGTAAACTCAGCATAACTGTCATGCAATTCAAATTCAAACATGTAACGAACATTTATTTCAATTAAAGCGCCTAACACCAGATATCGATAACTATCGATAAACTGTACGGCCGATAAATAAGACGGTCTTGCACTCCAGATAGCTCAGTTCTCGATCAGAGCTCGAAGCGTGCAGGTGGGCTCTGGTATGGATCTGGAAGGGATCTGAAGGAGATCTGGAGGAGATCTGGAGGAGATCTGGAGGAGATCTGGAGGAGATCTGGAGAAGATCTGGAGGAGATCTGGAGGAAGTCTGGAGGAGATCTGGAGGAGATCTGGAGGAGATCTGATGTGATAAGGACGGGATCTGGAGGGGATCTGGAGGGGAGCTGGTGTGGATCTGGCGTTCACATTGCACTGTGCCACTGTGACCCTGAAGTGTGCCGCACTGTGCCCAATGTAAACTCAGCATAACTGTCATGCAATTCAAATTCAAACATGTAACGAACATTTATTTCAATTAAAGCGCCTAACACCAGATATCGATAACTATCGATAAACTGTACGGCCGATAAATAAGACGGTCTTGCACTCCAGATAGCTCAGTTCTCGATCAGAGCTCGAAGCGTGCAGGTGGGCTCTGGTATGGATCTGGAAGGGATCTGAAGGAGATCTGGAGGAGATCTGGAGGAGATCTGGAGGAGATCTGGAGGAGATCTGGAGAAGATCTGGAGGAGATCTGGAGGAAGTCTGGAGGAGATCTGGAGGAGATCTGGAGGAGATCTGATGTGATAAGGACGGGATCTGGAGGGGATCTGGAGGGGAGCTGGTGTGGATCTGGCGTTCACATTGCACTGTGCCACTGTGACCCTGAAGTGTGCCGCACTGTGCCCAATGTAAACTCAGCATAACTGTCATGCAATTCAAATTCAAACATGTAACGAACATTTATTTCAATTAAAGCGCCCCACACCAGATATCGATAACTATCGATTAACTGAACGGCCGATAAATAAGACGGTCTTGCACTCCAGATAGCTCAGTTCTCGATCAGAGCTCGAAGCGTGCAGGTGGGCTCTGGTATGGATCTGGAAGGGATCTGGAGGAGATCTGGAGGAGATCTGGAGGAGATCTGGAGGAGATCTGGAGGAGATCTGGAAGAGATCTGGAGGAGATCTGGAGGGGATCTGGATGAGATATAGAGGAGATCTGGAGCAGATCTGGAGGGGATCTGGAGGGGATCTGGAGAAGATCTGGAGAAGATCTGGAGGGGATCTGGAGGGGATCTAGAGGGGATCTGGAGGAGATCTGGACGAGATTTGGAGGGGATCTGAAGTGGATCTGGAAGGGATCTGGAGGAGATCTGGAGGAGATCTGGAGGAGATCTGGAGGAGATCTGGAGGAGATCTGGACGAAATCTGGAGGAGATCTGGAAGAGATCTGGAGGAGATCTGGAGGAGATCTGGAGGAGATCTGGAGGAGATCTGGAAGAGATCTGGAAGAGATCTGGAGGGGGTCTGGAGGAGATCTGGAGGAGATCTGGAGGAGATCTGGAAGAGATCTGGAGGAGATCTGGAGGGGATCTGGAGGGGATCTGGAAGAGATCTAGAGGAGATTTAGAGCAGATCTGGAGGGGATCTGGAGGGGATCTGGAGAAGATCTGGAGAAGATCTGGAGGGGATCTGGAGGGGATCTGGAGGAGATCTGGACGAGATTTGGACGAGATTTGGAGGGGATCTGAAGTGGATCTGGAGTAGATCTGGAGGAGATCTGTAGGAGATCTGGAGGAGATCTGGAGGAGATCTGGAGGAGATCTGGAGGAAATCTGGAGGAGATCTGGAGGTGATCTGGAGAAGATCTGGATGGGATCAGGACGGGATCTGGAAGAGATCTGCAGGGGATCTGAAGTGGATCTGGAGTGGATCTGGAGTGGATCTGGTGTGGATCTGGCGTTCACATTGCGCTGTGCCCCTGTGACCCTGAAGTGTGCCGCACTGTGCCCAATGTAAACTCAGCATAACTGTCATGCAACTCAAATTCAAACATGTAACGAACATTTATTTCAATTAAAGCGCCTAACACCAGATATCGATAACTATCGATAAACTGTACGGCCGATAAATAAGACGGTCTTGCACTCCAGATAGCTCAGTTCTCGATCAGAGCTCGAAGCGTGCAGGTGGGCTCTGGTATGGATCTGGAAGGGATCTGAAGGAGATCTGGAGGAGATCTGGAGGAGATCTGGAGGAGATCTGGAGGAGATCTGGAGAAGATCTGGAGGAGATCTGGAGGAAGTCTGGAGGAGATCTGGAGGAGATCTGGAGGAGATCTGATGTGATAAGGACGGGATCTGGAGGGGATCTGGAGGGGAGCTGGTGTGGATCTGGCGTTCACATTGCACTGTGCCACTGTGACCCTGAAGTGTGCCGCACTGTGCCCAATGTAAACTCAGCATAACTGTCATGCAATTCAAATTCAAACATGTAACGAACATTTATTTCAATTAAAGCGCCTAACACCAGATATCGATAACTATCGATAAACTGAACGGCCGATAAATAAGACGGTCTTGCACTCCAGATAGCTCAGTTCTCGATCAGAGCTCGAAGCGTGCAGGTGGGCTCTGGTATGGATCTGGAAGGGATCTGAAGGAGTTCTGGAGGAGATCTGGAGGAGATCTGGAGGAGATCTGGAGGAGATCTGGAGGAGATCTGGAGGAGATCTGGAGAAGATCTGGAGGAGATCTGGAGGAAGTCTGGAGGAGATCTGGAGGGGGTCTGGAGAAGATCTGGAGAAGATCTGCAGAAGATCTGGATGGGATCAGGAAGGGATCTGGAGGAGATCTGGAGGAGATCTGGAAGAGATCTGGAGGGGATCTGCAGTGGATCTGGAGTGGATCTGGAGTGGATCTGGCGTTCACATTGCGCTGTGCCACTGTGACCCTGAAGTGTGCCGCACTGTGCCCAATGTAAACTCAACATAACTGTCATGCAATTTAAATTCAAACATGTAACGAACATTTATTTCAATTAAAGCGCCTAACACCAGATATCGATAACTATCGATAAGCTGAACGGCCGATATATAAGACGGTCTTGCACTCCAGATAGCTCAGTACTCGATCAGAGCTCGAAGCGTGCAGGTGGGCTCTGGTATGGATCTGGAAGGGATCTGGAGGAGATCTGGATGAGATCTGGAGGAGATCTTGAGGGTATCTGGAGAAGATCTGGATGGGATCTGGAGAAGATCTGGATGGGATCAGGACGGGATCTGGAGGGGATCTAAGGGATATCTGGAAGAGATCTGGAGGAGATCTGGAGGGGATCTGGAGGGGATCTGGAGGAGATCTGAAGTGGATCTGAAGTGGATCAGGAGTGGATCTGGTGGGGATCTGGCGTTCACATTGCGCTGTGCCACTGTGACCCTGAAGTGTGCCGCACTGTGCCCAATGTAAGCTCAGTATAACTGTCATGCAATTCAAATTCAAACATGTAACGAACATTTATTTCAATTGAAACGCCTAACACCAGATATCGATAACTATCGATAAACTGAACGGCCGATAAATAAGACGGTCTTGCACTCCAGATAGCTCAGTTCTCGATCAGAGCTCGAAGCGTGCAGGTGGGCTCTGGAACGGATCTGGAAGGGATCTGGAAGGGATCTGGACGGGATCTGGAGGGGATCTGGAGGGGATCTGGTGTGGATCTGGCGTTCACATTGCACTATACCACTGTGACCCTGAAGTGTGCCGCACTGTGCCCAATGTAAACTCAGCATAACTGTCATGCAATTCAAATTCAAACATGTAACGAACATTTATTTCAATTAAAGCGCCTAACACCAGATATCGATAACTATCGATAAACTGAACGGCCGATAAATAAGACGGTCTTGCACTCCAGATAGCTCGGTTCTCGATCAGAGCTCGAAGCGTGCAGTTGGGCTCTGGTATGGATCTGGAAGGGATCTGGAGGAGATCTGGAGGAGATCTGGAGGAGATCTGGAGGAGATCTGGAGGAGATCTGGAAGAGATCTGGAGGAGATCTGGAGGGGATCTGGATGAGATATAGAGGAGATCTGGAGCAGATCTGGAGGGGATCTGGAGGGGATCTGGAGAAGATCTGGAGAAGATCTGGAGGGGATCTGGAGGGGATCTGGAGGGGATCTGGAGGAGATCTGGACGAGATTTGGAGGGGATCTGAAGTGGATCTGGAGGAGATCTGGAGGAGATCTGGAGGAGATCTGGAGGAGATCTGGAGGAGATCTGTAGGAGATCTGGAGGAGATCTGGAGGAGATCTGGAGGAGATCTGGAGGAGATCTGGAGGAGATCTGGAGGAGATCTGGAGGAAATCTGGAGGAGATCTGGAGAAGATCTGGATGGGATCAGGACGGGATCTGGAAGAGATCTGGAGGGGATCCGGAGTGGATCTGGAGTGGATCTGGTGTGGATCTGGCGTTCACATTGCGCTTTGCCCCTGTGACCCTGAAGTGTGCCGCACTGTGCCCAATGTAAACTCAGCATAACTGTCATGCAATTCAAATTCAAACATGTAACGAACATTTATTTCAATTAAAGCGCCTAACACCAGATATCGATAACTATCGATAAACTGAACGGCCGATAAATAAGACGGTCTTGCACTCCAGATAGCTCAGTTCTCGATCAGAGCTCGAAGCGTGCAGGTGGGCTCTGGTATGGATCTGGAGGAGATCTGGAGGGGATCTGGAGGAGATCTGGAGGAGATCTGGAGGAGATCTGAAGGAGATCTGGCGAGGATCTGGAGAAGATCTGGAGGAGATCTGGAGGAAGTCTGGAGGAGATCTGGAGGGGGTCTGGAGAAGATCTGGAGAAGATCTGCAGAAGATCTGGATGGGATCAGGAAGGGATCTGGAGGAGATCTGGAGGAGATCTGGAGGAGATCTGAAGTGGATCTGAAGTGGATCAGGAGTGGATCTGGTGGGGATCTGGCGTTCACATTGCGCTGTGCCACTGTGACCCTGAAGTGTGCCGCACTGTGCCCAATGTAAGCTCAGCATAACTGTCATGCAATTCAAATTCAAACATGTCACGAACATTTATTTCAATTAAAGCGCCTAACACCAGATATCGATAACTATCGATAAACTGTACGGCCGATAAATAAGACGGTCTTGCACTCCAGATAGCTCAGTTCTCGATCAGAGCTCGAAGCGTGCAGGTGGGCTCTGGTATGGATCTGGAAGGGATCTGAAGGAGATCTGGAGGAGATCTGGAGGAGATCTGGAGGAGATCTGGAGGAGATCTGGAGAAGATCTGGAGGAGATCTGGAGGAAGTCTGGAGGAGATCTGGAGGAGATCTGATGTGATAAGGACGGGATCTGGAGGGGATCTGGAGGGGAGCTGGTGTGGATCTGGCGTTCACATTGCACTGTGCCACTGTGACCCTGAAGTGTGCCGCACTGTGCCCAATGTAAACTCAGCATAACTGTCATGCAATTCAAATTCAAACATGTAACGAACATTTATTTCAATTAAAGCGCCTAACACCAGATATCGATAACTATCGATAAACTGAACGGCCGATAAATAAGACGGTCTTGCACTCCAGATAGCTCAGTTCTCGATCAGAGCTCGAAGCGTGCAGGTGGGCTCTGGTATGGATCTGGAAGGGATCTGAAGGAGTTCTGGAGGAGATCTGGAGGAGATCTGGAGGAGATCTGGAGGAGATCTGGAGAAGATCTGGAGGAGATCTGGAGGAAGTCTGGAGGAGATCTGGAGGAGATCTGATGTGATAAGGACGGGATCTGGAGGGGATCTGGAGGGGAGCTGGTGTGGATCTGGCGTTCACATTGCACTGTGCCACTGTGACCCTGAAGTGTGCCGCACTGTGCCCAATGTAAACTCAGCATAACTGTCATGCAATTCAAATTCAAACATGTAACGAACATTTATTTCAATTAAAGCGCCTAACACCAGATATCGATAACTATCGATAAACTGAACGGCCGATAAATAAGACGGTCTTGCACTCCAGATAGCTCAGTTCTCGATCAGAGCTCGAAGCGTGCAGGTGGGCTCTGGTATGGATCTGGAAGGGATCTGAAGGAGATCTGGAGGAGATCTGGAGGAGATCTGGAGGAGATCTGGAGGAGATCTGGAGGAGATCTGGAGAAGATCTGGAGGAGATCTGGAGGAAGTCTGGAGGAGATCTGGAGGGGGTCTGGAGAAGATCTGGAGAAGATCTGCAGAAGATCTGGATGGGATCAGGAAGGGATCTGGAGGAGATCTGGAGGAGATCTGGAGGAGATCTGAAGTGGATCAGGAGTGGATCTGGTGGGGATCTGGCGTTCACATTGCGCTGTGCCACTGTGACCCTGAAGTGTGCCGCACTGTGCCCAATGTAAGCTCAGCATAACTGTCATGCAATTCAAATTCAAACATGTAACGAACATTTATTTCAATTGAAACGCCTAACACCAGATATCGATAACTATCGATAAACTGAACGGCCGATAAATAAGACGGTCTTGCACTCCAAATAGCTCAGTTCTCGATCAGAGCTCGAAGCGTGCAGGTGGGCTCTGGTATGGATCTGGAGGAGATCTGGAGGGGATCTGGAGGAGATCTGGAGGAGATCTGGAGGAGATCTGAAGGAGATCTGGCGAGGATCTGGAGAAGATCTGGATGGGAACAGGACGGGATCTGGAGGGGAAATGGAGGAGATCTTGAAGAGATCTGGAGGGGATCTGAAGTGGATCTGGAGGAGATCTGGAGGAGATCTGGAGGAGATCTGGAGGAGATCTGGAGGAGATCTGGAGGAGACCTGAAGGGGATCAGGAGGGGATCAGGACGGGATCTGGAAGAGATCTGGAGGGGATCTAAAGTGGATCTGGTGGGGATCTGTCGTTCACATTGCGCTGTGCCACTGTGACCCTGAAGTGTGCCGCACTGTGCCCAGTGTAAACTCAGCATAACTGTCATGCAATTCAAATTCAAACATGTAACGAACATTTATTTCAATTAAAGCGCCTAACACCAGATATCGATAACTATCGATAAACTGAACGGCCGATAAATAAGACGGTTTTGCACTCCAGATAGCTCAGTTCTCGATCAGAGCTCGAAGCGTGCAGGTGGGCTCTGGAACGGATCTGGAAGGGATCTGGAAGGGATCTGGAGGGGATCTGGAGGAGATCTGGAGGAGATTTAGAGGGGATCTGAAGTGGATCTGGAGTGGATCTAGTGGGGATCTGGTGTAGATCTGGTGGTGATCTGGAGGCGATCTGGAGGGGATCTGGAGTGGATCTGGATGGAATCTGGAGGCGATCTGTTGGGGATTTGGAGGAGATCTGGAAGAGATCTGGAGGGGATCTGAAGTGGATCAGAAGTGGATCTGGAGTGGATCTGGAGTGGATCTAGTGGGGATCTGGTGAGGATCTGGTGGTGATCTGGAGGCGATCTGGAGGGGATCTGGAGTGGATCTGGATGGAATCTGGAGGACATCTGGAAGAGATCTTTAGGGGATCTGGAGGAAATCTGGAGGAGATCTGGAGGGGATCTGGAGAAGATCTGGAGAAGATCTGGTGAAGATCTGGACGGGATCTGGAGGGGATCTGGAGGGGATCTGGAGGGGATCTGGAGGGGATCTGGAGGAGATCTGGAGGAGATCTGGAGGAGATCTGGAAGAGATCTGGAGGGGATTTGAAGTGGATCTGAAGTGGATCTGGAGTGGATCTAGTGGGGATCTAGTGAGGATCTGGTGGTGATCTGGAGGCGATCTGTTGGGGATCTGGTAAGGATCTTGTGGGGATCTGGAGGGGATCTGGAGGAGATATGGAGGGGATCTGGATAGGATCAGGACTGGATCTGGAGGAGATCTGGTGAGGATCTGGTGGTGATCTGGAGGCGGTCTGGATTGGATCTGGAGGTGAACTGGTGGTGATCTGGAGGCGATCTGGTGGCGATCTGGAGGGGATCTATAGGCGATCTTGTGGGGTTCTGGTACGCATATGGTAAGGATCTGGTAAGGATCTTGTGAGAATCTGGAGGGGATCTAGATGGGATCTCGAGAGGATCTGGAGGGGATCTGGAGGAGATATGGAGGGGATCTGGTGGGGATCTCTAGGGGATCTGGAGGAGATCTTGAAGAGATCTTGAGGAGATCTGGAGGGGATCTGGAGGGAATCTGGAGGGAATCTGGAGGAGATCTGGAGGGGATCAGGAGGGGATCTAGAGGGGATCTGGAAAGGATCTGGAAGGGATCTGGAAGGGATCTGCAGGGGATCTGCAAGGGATCTGGAGGGGATCTGGAGTGGATCTGTAGTGGATCTGGAGTAGATCTGGAGTGGATCTGGAGGGGATCTGGAACGGATCTGGAGGGTATCTAAAGTGAATCTGGTGGGAATCTGCAGGGGACTTAGCGGAGATCTGGAGGGGTTCTGGTGGGGATCTGCAGGGTATTTAGAGGAGATCTGGAGGGAATCAGGAGGGAATCAGGAGGGAATCTGGAGGGGATTTGGAGGGGATCTGGAGGGGATTTGAAGGGGATCTGGAGAAGATCTGGAGGGTCATCGGTCATCGCATAGATTATTTTTCATATGTTTTCCCAATTTAATTTGCATATTTTTTGTTTGTTTTCAGTTCAACCTGTGGCGCTGTAGGTTCATCGGTCATCGGTCATCGCATAGACTATTTTTCATTTGTTTTCCCAATTTAATTTGCATAATTTTTGTTTGATTTCAGTTCAACCTGTGGCGCTGTAGGGACATCGGTCATCGGTCATCGCATAGATTATTTTTCATATGTTTTCCCAATTTAATTTGCATATTTTATGTTTGTCTTCAGTTCAACCTGTGGCGCTGTAGGGTCATCGGTCATCGGCCATCGGCCATCGGCCATCGGTCATCCGTCATCGGTCATCGGTCATCGGTCAACGGTCATCGGTCATCGGACATCGCACAGATTATTTTTCATTTGTTTTCCCAATTTAATTTGCATAATTTTTGTTTGATTTCAGTTCAACCTGTAGCGCTGTAGGGTCATCGGTCATCGAATAGATTATTTTTCATATGTTTTCCCAATTTAATTTGCATATTTTTTGTTTGTTTTCAGTTCAACCTGTGGCGCTGTAGGGACATCGGTCTTCGCATAGATTATTTTTCATATGTTTTCCCAATTTAATTTGCATATTTTTTGTTTGTTTTCAGTTCAACCTGTGGCGCTGTAGGGTCATCGGTCATCGCACAGATTATTTTTCATTTGTTTTCCCAATTTAATTTGCATATTTTTTGTTTGTTTTCAGTTCAACGTGTGGCGCTGTAGGGTCATCGGTCATCGGTCATCGCATAGATTATTTTTCATTTGTATTCCCAATTTAATTTGCATATTTTTTGTTTGTTTTCAGTTCAACCTGTGGCGCTGTAGGGTCATCGGTCATCGGTCTTCGGTCGTCGGTCTTCGGTCTTCGGTCATCGGTCATCGCATAGATTATTTTTCATATGTTTTCCCAATTTAATTTGCATATTTTTCGTTTGTTTTCAGTTCAACCCTTGGCGCTGTAAGGTCATCGGTCATCGGCCATCGGTCATCGGTCATCGGTCATCGGTCATCGCATAGATTATTTTTCATTTGTTTTCCCAATTTAATTTGCATATTTTTTGTTTGTTTTCAGTTCAACCTGTGGCGCTGTAGGGTCATCGGTCATCGGTCTTCGGTCGTCGGTCTTCGGTCATCGGTCATCGCATAGATTATTTTTCATATGTTTTCCCAATATAATTTGCATATTTTTTGTTTGTTTTCAGTTCAACCTGTGGCGCTGTAGGGGCATCGGTCATCGCATAGATTATTTTTCATTTGTTTTCCCAATTTAATTTGCATATTTTTTGTTTGTTTTCAGTTCAACTTGTGGCGCTGTAGGGTCATCGGTCATCGGTCATCGCAAAGATTTTTTTTCATTTGTTTTCCCAATTTAATTTGCATATTTTTTGTTTGTTTTCAGTTCAACCTGTGGCGCTGTAGGGTCAGCGGTCATCGGTCATCGCTTACATTTTTTTTTCATATGTTTTCCCAATTTAATTTGCAAATTTTTTGTTTGTTTTCAGTTCAACCTGTGGCGCAGTAGTGTCATCAGTCATCATCGTCGGTGGGTGATCATCGTCGCCCCGGGGCGAGTAACAAGCTTCGGCTTGGTGTCGCATGGGCCACTTGAACGTACTGCGCATTGTATGTCAACGTCCATCAACATCGGTCATCGCAGAGATTATTTTTCATTTGTTTTCCTAATTTCAATGGAATATTTTTCGTTTGTTTTCAGTTCAACCCGTGGCGCTGTAGGGTCATCGGTCATCGGTCATATTTCATCGGTCATTGGTCATCGGTCATCGGTCATCGGTTATCGGTTATCGGTTATCGGTCATCGGTCATCGCATAGATTATTTTTCATATGTTTTCCCAATTTAATTTGCATATTTTTTGTTTGTTTTCAGTTCAACCTGTGGCGCTGTATGGTCATAGGTCATCGGTCATATTTCATCGGTCATTGGTCATCGGTCATCGGTCATCGGTTATCGGTCATCGGTTATCGGTTATCGGTTATCGGTCATCGGTCATCGCATAGATTATTTTTCATTTGTTTTCCCAATTTAATTTGCATATTTGTTGTTTGTTTCCTGTTCAACCTGTATCGCTGTAGGGTCATCGGTCATCGGACATCGGTCATCGGTCATCGGACTGTTTTGTTTGTTTGTTTTCAGTTTAACCTTTGGCACTGTAGGGTCATCGGTCATCGCATAGATTTTTTTTTCATTTGTTTTCCCAATTTAATTTGCATATTTTTTGTTTGTTTTCAGATCAAGCTGTGGCGCTGTAGGGTCATCGGTCATCGGTCATCGCATAGATTATTTATCATTTCTTTTCCCAATTTCATTTGCATATTTTTTTTTGTTTTCAGTTCAACCCGTGGCGCTGTAGGGTCATCGGTCATCGGTCATCGGTCATCGGCCATCGGTCAGCGCATAGATTATTTTTCATTTGTTTTCCCAATTTAATTTGCATATTTTTTTTTTGTTTTCAGTTCAACCAGTGGCGCTGTAGGGTCATCGGACATCGGTCATCGCATAGATTATTTTTTATTTGTTTTCCCAATTTAATTTGCATATTTTTTGTTTGTTTTCAGTTCAACCTGTGGCGCTGTAGGGGCATCGGTCATCGCATAGATTATTTTTCATTTGTTTTCCCAATTTAATTTGCATATTTTTTGTTTGTTTTCAGTTCAACCAGTGGCGCTGTAGGGGCATCGGTCATCGGTCATCGCATAGATTATTTTTCATTTGTTTTCCCAATTTAATTTGCATATTTTTTGTTTGTTTTCAGTTCAACCTGTGGCGCTGTAGGGGCATCGGTCATCGCATAGATTATTTTTCATTTGTTTTCCCAATTTAATTTGCATATTTTTTGTTTGTTTTCAGTTCAACCAGTGGCGCTGTAGGGTCATCGGTCATCGGACATCGGTCATCGCATAGACTATTTTTCATTTGTTTTCCCAATTTAATTTGCATATTTTTTGTTTGTTTTCAGTTCAACCTGTGGCGCTGTAGGGGCATCGGGCATCGGTCATCGCATAGATTATTTTTCATTTGTTTTCCCAATTTAATTTGCATATTTTTTGTTTGTTTTCAGTTCAACCTGTGGCGCTGTAGGGTCAGCGGTCATCGGACATCGGTCATCGGTCAACGGTCATCGCATAGATTATTTTTCATTTGTTTTCCCAATTTAATTTGCATATTTTTTGTTTGTTTTCAGTTCAACCTGTGGCGCTGTAGGGTCATCGGTCATCGCATAGATTATTTTTCATTTGTTTTCCCAATATAATTTGCATATTTTTTTGTTTGTTTTCAGTTCAACCTGTGGCGCTGTAGGGTCATCGGTCATCGGACATCGGTCATCGGTCATCGGTCATCGGTCATCGGTCATCGGTCATCGGTCATCGGTCATCGGTCATCGGTCATCGGTCATCGGTCATCGGTCATCGGTCATCGGTCATCGGTCATCGGTCATCGGTCATCGGTCATCGGTCATCGGTCATCGGTCATCGGTCATCGGTCATCGGTCATCGGTCATCGGTCATCGGTCATCGGTCATCGGTCATCGGTCATCGGTCATCGGTCATCGGTCATCGGTCATCGGTCATCGGTCATCGGTCATCGGTCATCGGTCATCGGTCATCGGTCATCGGTCATCGGTCATCGGTCATCGGTCATCGGTCATCGGTCATCGGTCATCGGTCATCGGTCATCGGTCATCGGTCATCGGTCATCGGTCATCGGTCATCGGTCATCGGTCATCGGTCATCGGTCATCGGTCATCGGTCATCGGTCATCGGTCATCGGTCATCGGTCATCGGTCATCGGTCATCGGTCATCGGTCATCGGTCATCGGTCATCGGTCATCGATCATCGGTCATCGGTCATCGGTCATCGGTCATCGGTCATCGGACATCGGTCATCGGTCATGGTGTGGATCTGGCGTTCACATTGCGCTGTGCCACTGTGACCCTGAAGTGTGCCGCACTGTACCCAGTGCAAACTCAGCATAACTATCATGCAATTCAAATTCAAACATGTAACGAACATTTATTTCAATTGAAGCGCCTAACAACTGACAACAACGATAAACTGAACGGCCGATAAATAAGACGGTCTGGCACTCCAGATAGCTCAGTTCTCGATCAGAGCTCGAAGCGTGCAGGTGGGCTCTGGTATGGATCTGGAAGGGATCTGGAAGGGATCTGGAGGAGATCTGGAGGAGATCTTTAGGACATCTGGTGGAGATCTGGAAGAGATCTGGAAGAGATCTGGAGGAGATCTGGAGGGGATCTGGTGAAGATCTGGAGAAGATCTGGAGAAGATCTGGTTGGGATCAGGACGGGATCTGGAAGAGATCTGGAGGGGATCTGAAGTGGATCTGGAGTGGATCTGGAGTGGATCTGGAGTGGATCTGGTGTGGAGTGTGCCGCACTGTGCCCAATGTAAACTCAGCATAACTGTCATGCAATTCAAATTCAAACATGTAACGAACATTTATTTCAATTAAAGCGCCTAACACCAGATATCGATAACTATCGATAAACTGAACGGCCGATAAATAAGACGGTCTTGCACTCCAGATAGCTCAGTTCTCGATCAGAGCTCGAAGCGTGCAGTTGGGCTCTGGTATGGATCTGGAAGGGATCTGGAGGAGATCTGGAGGGGATCTGGAGGATATCTGGAGGAGATCTGGAGGAGATCTGGAGGGGATCAGGAGAAGATCTGGAGAAGATCTGGAGGGGTTCTGGAGGGGATCTGGAGGAGATCTGGAAGAGATCTGGAGGTGATCTGCAGTGGATATGGAGGAGATCTGGAGGAGATCTGGAGGAGATCTGAAGGAGATCTGGAGGAGATCTGGAGGAGATCTGGAGCAGATCTGGAGGAGATCTGGATGAGATCTGGAGGTGATCTGGAGAAGATCTGGATGGGATCAGGACGGGATCTGGAAGAGATCTGGAGGGGATCTGAAGTGGATCTGGAGGAGATCTGGAGGAAATCTGGAGGAAATCTGGAGGAGATCTGGAGGAGATCTGGAGGGGATCTGGAGAAGATCTGGAGAAGATCTGGAGGAGATCTGGTTGGGATCAGGACGGGATCTGGAGGGGATCTGGAGGGGATATGGAGGGGATCTGGAGGAGATCTGGAAGAGATCTGGTGGGCATATCAAGTGGATCTGGCGTGGATCTGGAGTGGATCTGGTGGGGATCTGGCGTTCACATTGCGCTGTGCCACTGTGACCCCGAAGTGTGCCGCACTGTGCCCAATGTAAACTCAGCATAACTGTCATGCAATTCAAATTCAAACTTGTAACGAACATTTATTTCAATTAAAGCGCCTAACACCAGATATCGATAACTATCGATAAACTGAACGGCCGATAAATAAGACGGTCTTGCACTCCAGATAGCTCAGTTCTCGATCAGAGCTCGAAGCGTGCAGTTGGGCTCTGGTAAGGATCTGGAAGGGATCTGAACGGGATCTGGAGGAGATCTGGAGGGGATCTGGAGGAGATCTGGAGGAGATCTGAAGGAGATCTGGAGGGGATCTGGAGAAGATCTGGAGAAGATCTGGATGGGATCAGGACGGGATCTGGAGGGGAAATGGAGGAGATCTGGAAGAGATCTGGAGGGGATCTGAAGTGGATCTGGAGGAGATCTGGAGGAGATCTGGAGCAGATCTGGAGGGGATCTGGAGAAGATCTGGAGCAGATCTGGAGGGGATCTGGAGAAGATCTGGAGAAGCTCTGGATGGGATCTGGACGGGATCTGGAAGAGATCTGGAGGGGATCTGAAGTGGATCTGGTGGGGATCTGGCGTTCACATTGCGCTGTGCCACTGTGACCCTGAAGTGTGCCGCACTGTGCCCAATGTAAACTCAGCATAACTGTCATTCAAACAACAAATTCAAACATGTAACGAACATTTATTTCAATTAAAGCGCCTAACACCAGATATCGATAACTATCTATAAACTGAACGGCCGATAAATAAGACGGTTTTGCACTCGAGATAGCTCAGTTCTGGCGTTCACATTGCGCTGTGCCACTGTGACCCCGAAGTGTGCCGCACTGTGCCCAATGTAAACTCAGCATAACTGTCATGCAATTCAAATTCAAACTTGTAACGAACATTTATTTCAATTGAAGCGCCTAACACCAGATATCGATAACTATCGATAAACTGAACGGCCGATAAATAAGACGGACTTGCACTCCAGATAGCTCAGTTCTCGATCAGAGCTCGAAGCGTGCAGGTGGGCTCGGGTATGGATCTGGAAGGGATCTGGAGGAGATCTGGAGGAGATCTGGAGGAGATCTGGAGGAGATCTGGAGGAGATCTGGAAGAGATCTGGAGGAGATCTGGAGGGGATCTGATGAAGATCTGGAGCAGATCTGGAGAAGATCTGGATGGGATCAGGACGGGATCTGGAAGAGATCTGGAGGAGATCTGGAGGAGATCTGGAGGGGATCTGAAGAGGATCTGGAGGAGATATGGAGCAGATCTGGAGGAGATCTGAAGGAAATATGGAGGAGATCTGGAGGGGATCTGGTGAAGATCTGGAGAAGATCTGGAGAAGATCTGGATGGGATCAGGACGGGATCTGGAAGAGATCTGGAGGGGATCTGAAGTGGATCTGGAGTGGATCTGGTGTGGACTGTTCCGCACTGTGCCCAATGTAAACTCAGCATAACTGTCATGCAATTCAAATTCAAACATGTAACGAACATTTATTTCAATTAAAGCGCCTAACACCAGATATCGATAACTATCGATAAACTGAACGGCCGATAAATAAGACGGTCTTGCACTCCAGATAGCTCAGTTCTCGATCAGAGCTCGAAGCGTGCAGTTGGGCTCTGGTATGGATCTGGAAGGGATTTGGAAGGGATCTGGAAGAGATATGGAGGGGATCTGGAGGAGATCTGGAGGAGATCTGGAGGAGATCTGGAAGAGATCTGGAGGGGATCTGATGAAGATCTGGAGCAGATCTGGATGGGATCAGGACGGGATCTGGAAGAGATCTGGAGGAGATCTGGAGGAGATCTGGAGGGGATCTGAAGAGGATCTGAAGGAGATGTGGAGCAGATCTGGAGGAAATATGGAGGAGATCTGGAGGGGATCTGGTGAAGATCTGGAGAAGATCTGGAGAAGATCTGGATGGGATCAGGACGGGATCTGGAAGAGATCTGGAGGGGATCTGAAGTGGATCTGGAGTGGATCTGGTGTGGAGTGTTCCGCACTGTGCCCAATGTAAACTCAGCATAACTGTCATGCAATTCAAATTCAAACATGTAACGAACATTTATTTCAATTAAAGCGCCTAACACCAGATATCGATAACTATCGATAAACTGAACGCCCGATAAATAAGACGGTCTTGCACTCCAGATAGCTCAGTTCTCGATCAGAGCTCGAAGCGTGCAGTTGGGCTCTGGTATGGATCTGGAAGGGATTTGGAAGGGATCTGGAAGATATATGGAGGGGATCTGGAGGAGATCTGGAGGAGATCTGGAGGAGATCTGGAGGGGATCTGGAGGAGATCTGGAGGGGATCAGGAGAAGATCTGGAGGGGATCTGGAGGGGATCTGGAGGGGATCTGGAGGGGATCTGGAGGGGATCTGGAGGAGATCTGGAAGAGATCTAGAGGGGATTTGAAGTGGATCTGGAGGAGATCTGGAGGAGATCTGGAGGAGATCTGGAGGAGATCTGGAGGAGATCTGGAGGAGATCTGGAGCATATCTGGAGCAGATCTGGAGGAGATCTGGAGGAGATCTGAAGAAGATCTGGATGGGATCAGGACGGGATCTGGAAGAGATCTGGAGGGGATCTGAAGTGGATCTGGAGTGGATCTGGTGTGGATCTGGCGTTCACATTGCGCTGTGCCACTGTGACCCTGAAGTGTGCCGCACTGTGCCCAATGTAAACTCAGCATAACTGTCATGCAATTCAAATTCAAACATGTAACGAACATTTATTTCAATTGAAGCGCCTAACACCAGATATCGATAACTATCGATAAACTGAACGGCCGATAAATAAGACGGACTTGCACTCCAGATAGCTCAGTTCTCGATCAGAGCTCGAACCGTACAGGTGGGCTCTGGTATGGATCTGGAGGAGATCTGGAGGGGATCTGGAGGAGATCTGGATGAGATCTGGAGAAGATCTGGAGAAGATCTGGATGGGATAAGGACGGGATCTGGAGGGGAAATGGAGGAGATCTGGAAGAGATCTGGAGGGGATCTGAAGTGGATCTGGAGTGGATCTGGTGTGGAGTGTTCCGCACTTTGCCCAATGTAAACTCAGCATAACTGTCATGCAATTCAAATTCAAACATGTAACGAACATTTATTTCAATTAAAGCGCCTAACACCAGATATCGATAACTATCGATAAACTGAACGGCCGATATATCAGACGGTCTTGCACTCCAGATAGCTCAGTTCTCGATCAGAGCTCGAAGCGTGCAGTTGGGCTCTGGTATGGATCTGGAAGGGATTTGGAAGGGATCTGGAGGAGATCTGGAGGGGATCTGGAGGAGATCTGGAGGAGATCTGGAGGAGATCTGGAGGAGATCTGGAGGAGATCTGGAGGGGATCAGGAGAAGATCTGGAGGGGATCTGGAGGGGATCTGGAGGGGATCTGGAGGGGATCTGGAGGGGATCTGGAGGAGATCTGGAAGAGATCTAGAGGGGATTTGAAGTGGATCTGGAGGAGATCTGGAGGAGATCTGGAGGAGATCTGGAGGAGATCTGGAGCATATCTGGAGCAGATCTGGAGGAGATCTGGAGGAGATCTGGAGAAGATTTGGATGGGATCAGGACGGGAACTGGAAGAGATCTGGAGGGGATCTGAAGTGGATCTGGAGTGGATCTGGTGTGGATCTGGCGTTCACATTGCGCTGTGCCACTGTGACCCTGAAGTGTGCCGCACTGTGCCCAATGTAATCTCAGCGTAACTGTCATGTAATTCAAATTCAAACATGTAACGAACATTTATTTCAATTAAAGCGCCTAACACCAGATATCGATAACTATCGATAAACTGAACGGCCGATAAATAAGACGGTCTTGCACTCCAGATAGCTCAGTTCTCGATCAGAGCTCGAAGCGTGCAGTTGGGCTCTGGTAAGGATCTGGAAGGGATCTGAACGGGATCTGAACGGGATCTGGAGGAGATCTGGAGGGGATCTGGAGGAGATCTGGAGGAGATCTGGAGGAGATCTGGTTGGGATCAGGACGCGATCTGGAGGAGATCTGGAGGGGATCTGGAGGGGATCTGGAGGAGATCTGGAAGAGATCTGGTGGGCATCTGAAGTGGATCTGGCGTGGATCTGGAGTGGATCTGGTGGGAATCTGGCGTTCACATTGCGCTGTGCCACTGTGACCCTGAAGTGTGCCGCACTGTGCCTAATGTAAACTCAGCGTAACTGTCATGTAATTCAAATTCAAACATGTGACGAACATTTATTTCAATTAAAGCGCCTAAAACCAGATATCGATAACTATCGATAAACTGAACGGCCGATATATCAGACGGTCTTGCACTCCAGATAGCTCAGTTCTCGATCAGAGCTCGAAGCGAGCAGGTGGGTTTTGGTATGGATCTGGAAGGGATCTGGAAGGGATCTGGAGGAGATCTGGAGGGGATCTGGAGGAGCTCTGGAGGAGCTCTGGAGGAGATCTGGAGGAGATCTGGAGGAGATCTGGAGGAGATCTGGAGGGGATCTGGAGAAGATCTGGAGAAGATCTGGAGAAGATCTGGAGAAGATCTGGAGAAGATCTGGAGAAGATCTGGATGGGATCAGGACGGGATCTGGAGGGGAAATGGAGGAGATCCGGAAGAGATCTGGAGGGGATCTGAAGTGGATCTGGAGGAGATCTGGAGGAGATCTGGAGCAGATCTGGAGGGGATCTGGAGAAGATCTGGAGAAGCTCTGGATGGGATCAGGACGGGATCTGGAAAAGATCTGGAGGGGATCTGAAGTGGATCTGGTGGGGATCTGGCGTTCACATTGCACTGTGCCACTGTGACCCTGAAGTGTGCCGCACTGTGCCCAATGTAAACTCAGCATAACTGTCATGCAATTCAAATTCAAACATGTAACGAACATTTATTTCAATTAAAGCGCCTAACACCAGATATCGATAACTATCGACAAACTGAACGGCCGATATATAAGACGGTCTTGCACTCCAGATAGCTCAGTTCTCGATCAGAGCTCGAAGCGTGCAGTTGGGCTCTGGTAAGGATCTGGAAGGGATCTGAACGGGATCTGGAGGAGATCTGGAGGGGATCTGGAGGAGCTCTGGAGGAGCTCTGGAGGAGATCTGGAGGAGATCTGGAGGAGATCTGGAGGAGATCTGGAGGAGATCTGGAGGGGATCTGGAGAAGATCTGGAGAAGATCTGGAGAAGATCTGGATGGGATCAGGACGGGATCTGGAGGGGAAATGGAGGAGATCTGGAAGAGATCTGGAGGGGATCTAAAGTGGATCTGGAGGAGATCTGGAGGAGATCTGGAGCAGATCAGGAGGGGATCTGGAGAAGATCTCGAGAAGCTCTGGATGGGATCAGGACGTGATCTGGAAGAGATCTGGAGGGGATCTGGCGTAAACATTGCGCTATGCCACTGTGACCCTGAAGTGTGCCGCACTGTGCCGAATGTAAACTCAGCATAGCTGTCATGCAATTCAAATTCAAACATGTAACGAACATTTATTTCAATTAAAGCGCCTAACACCAGATATCGATAACTATCGATAAACTGAACGGCCGATAAATAAGACGGACTTGCACTCCAGATAGCTCAGTTCTCGATCAGAGCTCAAACCGTGCAGGTGGGCTCTGGTATGGATCTGGAGGAGATCTGGAGGGGATCTGGAGAAGATCTGGAGAAAATCTGGATATGATCTGGAGAAGATCTGGAGAAGATCTGGATGGGATAAGGACGGGATCTGGAGGGGATCTGGAGGGGATCTGGAGGAGATCTGGAAGAGATCTGGAGGAGATCTGGAGGGGATCTGGAGGGAGTCTGGAGGAGATCTGGAGCAGATCTGGAGGGGATCTGAAGTGGATCTGGTGGGGATCTGGCGTAAACATTGCGCTGTGCCACTGTGACCCTGAAGTGTGCCGCACTGTGCCCAATGTAAACTCAGCATAGCTGTCATGCAATTCAAATTCAAACATGTAACGAACATTTATTTCAATAAAAGCGCCTAACGCCAGATATCGATAACTATCGATAAACTGAACGGCCGATAAATAAGACGGTCTTGCACTCCAGATAGCTCAGTTCTCGATCAGAGCTCGAAGCGTGCAGTTGGGCTCTGGTAAGGATCTTGAAGGGATCTGGAAGGGATCTGGAAGGGATCTGGAGGAGATCTGGAGGAGATCTGGAGGAGATCTGGAGGGGATCTGGAGAAGATCTGGAGAAGATCTGGATGGGATCAGGACGGGATCTGGAGGGGAAATGGAGGAGATCCGGAAGAGATCTGGAGGGGATCTGAAGTGGATCTGGAGGGAGTCTGGAGGAGATCTGGAGCAGATCTGGAGGGGATCTGAAGTGGATCTGGTGGGGATCTGGCGTAAACATTGCGCTGTGCCACTGTGACCCTGAAGTGTGCCGCACTGTGCCCAATGTAAACTCAGCATAGCTGTCATGCAATTCAAATTCAAACATGTAACGAACATTTATTTCAATAAAAGCGCCTAACACCAGATATCGATAACTATCGATAAACTGAACGGCCGATAAATAAGACGGACTTGCACTCCAGATAGCTCAGTTCTCGATCAGAGCTCGAAGCGTGCAGGTGGGCTCTGGTATGGATCTGGAAGGGATCTGGAATGGATCTGGAGGAGATCTGGAGGAGATCTGGAGGAGATCTGGAGGAGATCTGGAGGAAATCTGGAGGAAATCTGGAGGAGATCTGGAGGAGATCTGGAGGGGATCTGGAGAAGATCTGGAGAAGATCTGGAGGAGATCTGGTTGGGATCAGGACGGGATCTGGAGGGGATCTGGAGGGGATATGGAGGGGATCTGGAGGAGATCTGGAAGAGATCTGGTGGGCATATCAAGTGGATCTGGCGTGGATCTGGAGTGGATCTGGTGGGGATCTGGCGTTCACATTGCGCTGTGCCACTGTGACCCCGAAGTGTGCCGCACTGTGCCCAATGTAAACTCAGCATAACTGTCATGCAATTCAAATTCAAACTTGTAACGAACATTTATTTCAATTAAAGCGCCTAACACCAGATATCGATAACTATCGATAAACTGAACAGCCGATAAATAAGACGATCTTGCACTCCAGATAGCTCAGTTCTCGATCAGAGCTCGAAGCGTGCAGGTGGGCTCTGGTATGGATCTGGAAAGGATCTGGAGGAGATCTGGAGGAGATCTGGAGGGGATCTGGAGAAGATCTGGAGAAGATCTGGATGGGATCTGGAGAAGATCTGGAGAAGATCTGGAGAAGATCTGGAGAAGATCTGGAGAAGATCTGGAGAAGATCTGGAGAAGATCTGGATGGGATAAGGACGGGATCTGGAGGGGATCTGGAGGGGATCTGGAGGAGATCTGGAAGAGATCTGGAGGAGATCTGGAGGGGATCTGGAGGGAGTCTGGAGAAGATCTGGAGGGGATCTGAAGTGGATCAGGAGTGGATCTGGTGGAGATCTGGCGTTCACATTGCGCTGTCCCACTGTGACCCTGAAGTGTGCCGCACTGTGTCGAATGTAAACTCAGCATAGCTGTCATGCAATTCAAATTCAAACATGTAACGAACATTTATTTCAATTAAAGCGCCTAACACCAGATATCGATAACTATCGATAAACTGAACGGCCGATAAATAAGACGGTTTTGCACTCCAGATAACTCAGTTCTCGATCAGAGCTCGAAGCGTGCAGGTGGGCTCTGGTATGGATCTGGAAGGGATCTGGAATGGATCTGGAGGAGATCTGGAGGAGATCTGGAGGAGATCTGGAGGAAATCTGGAGGAGATCTGGAGGAGATCTGGAGGAGATCTGGAGGGGATCTGGAGAAGATCTGGAGAAGATCTGGATGGGATCAGGACGGGATCTGGAGGGGATCTGGAGGAGATCTGGAAGAGATCTGGAGGGGATTTGAAGGGGATCTGGAGAAGATCTGGAGGTTCATCGGTCATCGCATAGATTATTTTTCATATGTTTTCCCAATTTAATTTGCATATTTCTTTGTTTGTTTTTAGTTCAACCTCATCGGTCATTGGTCATCGCATTGATTTTTTTCATTTGTTTTCCCAATTTAATTTGCATTTTATTTGTTTGTTTTCAGTTCAACCTGTGGCGCTGTAGGGTCATCGGTCATCGGTAATCGGTCATCGCACAGATTAATTTTCATTTGTTTTCCCAATTTAACTTGCATATTTTTTGTTTGTTTTCAGTTCAACCTGTGGCGCAGTAGGGTCATCGGTCATCGGTCATCGGTCATCGGTCATCGGTCATCGGTCATCGGTCATCGGTCATCGGTCATCGGTCATCGGTCATCGGTCATCGGTCATCGGTCATCGGTCATCGGTCATCGGTCATCGGTCATCGGTCATCGGTCATCGGTCATCGGTCATCGGTCATCGGTCATCGGTCATCGGTCATCGGTCATCGGTCATCGGTCATGGGCGCGTAACAAGCTTCGGCTTGGTGTCGCATGGGCCACTTGAACGTACTGCGCATTGTATGTCAACGTCCATCAACATCGGACATCGGTCAACGGTCATCAATCATCGGTCATCGGTCATCGCATAGATAATTTTTCATTTGTTTTCCCAATTTAATTTGAATTTTTTTTGTTTGTTTTCAGTTCAACCTGTGGCGCTGTAGGGTCATCGGTCATCGGCCATCGGTCAAAGGTCATCGGTCATCGGTCTTCGGTCATCGGTCATCGCAAAGATTATTTTTCATATGTTTTCCCAATTTAATTTGCATATTTTTCGTTTGTTTTCAGTTCAAGCCTTGGTGCTGTAGGGTCATCGGTCATCAGTCATCGGTCATCGCATAGATTATTTTTCATTTGTTTTCCCAATTTAATTTGCATATTTTTTGTTTGTTTTCAGTTCAACCTGCGGCGCTGTAGGGTCATCGGTCATCGGTCATCGGTCATCGGTCATCGGTCATCGCATAGATTATTTTTAACATGCGATGTGGCGCTGTAGGGTCATCGGTCATCGGATATCGGTCATCGGTCATCGCATAGATTATTTCTCATTTGTTTTCCCACTTTAATTTGCGTATTTTTTGTTTGTTTTCAGTTCAACCTGTGGCGCTGTAGGGTCATCGGTCATCGGTCATCAGTCATCGGACATCGGTCATCGCATAGATTATTTTTCATTTGTTTTCCCAATTTAATTTGCATATTTTTTGTTTGTTTTCAGTTCAACCTGTGGCGCTGTAGGGTCATCGGTCATCGGTCATCGCATAGATTATTTCTCATTTGTTTTCCCACTTTAATTTGCATATTGTTTGTTTATTTTCAGTTCAACGTGTGGCGCTGTAGGGTCATCGGTCATCAGTCTTAGGACATCGGTCATCGCATAGATTATTTTTCATTTGTTTTCCCAATTTAATTTGCATATTTTTTGTTTGTTTTCAGTTCAACCTGTGGCGCTGTAGGGTCATCGGTCATCGGTCAATGCATAGATTATTTTTCATTTGTTTTACGAATTTAATTTGCATATTTTTTGTTCGTTTCCAGTTCAACCTGTGGCGCTGTAGGGTCATCGGTCATCGGTCATCAGTCATCGGACATCGGTCATCGCATAGATTATTTTTCATTTGTTTTCCCAATTTAATTTGCATATTTTTTTTTGTTTTCAGTTCAACCTGTGGCGCTGTAGGGTCATCGTTCATCGGTCATCGGTCAACGGTCATCGGTCATCGCATAGATTATTTTTCATTTGTTTTCCGAATTTATTTTTTCATATTTTTTTTTTTTTTTCAGTTCAACCTGTGGCGCTGTAGGGTCATCGGTCATCGCAAAGAGTATTTTTCATTTGTTTTCCGAATTTAATTTGCATATTTTTTGTTTGTTTTCAGTTCAACCTGTGGCGCTGTAGGGTCATCGGTCATCGGTCATCGGTCATCAGTCATCGGACATCGGTCATCGCATAGATTATTTTTCATTTGTTTTCCCAATTTAATTTGCATATTTTTTGTTTGTTTTCAGTTCAACCTGCGGCGCTGTAGGGTCATCGGTCATCGGTCATCGGTCATCGGTCATCGGTCATCGGTCATCGGTCATCGGTCATCGGTCATCGGTCATCGGTCATCGGTCATCGGTCATCGGTCATCGGTCATCGGTCATCGGTCATCGGTCATCGGTCATCGGTCATCGGTCATCGGTCATCGGTCATCGGTCATCGGTCATCGGTCATCGGTCATCGGTCATCGGTCATCGGTCATCGGCCATCGGTCTTCGGTCATCGCATAGATTATTTTTCATTTGTTTTCGCTATTTTAATTTGCATATTTTTCGTTTGCATTTCAGTTCAACCTCGTCAGGCGGCTCGTAGGGTCATCGGTCATCGGTCATCGGTCATACGGTCATCGGTCATCGGTCATCAGATTATTTTTCATTTGTTTTCCCAATTTAATTTGCATATTTTTTGTTTGTTTTCAGTTCAACCTGTGGCGCTGTAGGGTCATCGGTCATCGGTCTATCGGTCATCGGTCATCGGTCATCGCATAGATTATTTTTCATTTGTTTTCCCAATTTAATTTGCATATTTTTTGTTTGTTTTCAGTTCAACCTGTGGCGCTGTAGGGTCATCGGTCATCGGTCATCGGTCATCGGTCATCGGTCATCGCATAGATTATTTTTCATTTGTTTTCCCAATTTAATTTGCATATTTTTTGTTTGTTTTCAGTTCAACCTGTGGCGCTGTAGGGTCATCGGTCATCGGTCATCGGTCATCGGTCATCGGTCATCGGTCATTGGTCATCGGTCATCGGTCATCGTTTGTCCCAATTTAATTTGCATATTTTTTGTTTGTTTTCAGTTCAACCTGTTGCGCTGTATGTCATCGGTCATCGGTCATCGGTCATCGGTCATCGGTCATCGGTCATCGGTCATCGGTCATCGGTCATCGGTCATCGGTCATCGGTCATCGGTCATCGGTCATCGGTCATCGGTCATCGGTCATCGGTCATCGGTCATCGGTCATCGGTCATCGGTCATCGGTCATCGGTCATCGGTCATCGGTCATCGGTCATCGGTCATCGGTCATCGGTCATCGGTCATCGGTCATCGGCCATCGGCCATCGGTCATCGGTCATCGGTCATCGCATAGATTATTTTTCATTTGTTTTCGCTATTTTAATTGCATATTTTTCGTTTGATTTCAGTTCAACCCGTAGCGCTGTAGGGTCATCGGTCATCGGTCATCGGTCAACGGTCATCGGTCATCGCATAGATTATTTTTCATATGTTTTCCCAATTTAATTTGCATATTTTTTGTTTGTTTTCAGTTCAACCTGTTGCGCTGTATTGTCATCGGTCATCGGTCATCGGTCATCGGTCATCGGTCATCGGTCATCGGTCATCGGTCATCGGTCATCGGTCATCGGTCATCGGTCATCGGTCATCGGTCATCGGTCATCGGTCATCGGTCATCGGTCATCGGTCATCGGTCATCGGTCATCGGTCATCGGTCATCGGTCATCGGTCATCGGTCATCGGTCATCGGTCATCGGTCATCGGTCATCGGCCATCGGTCATCGGTCAACGGTCATCGGTCATCGCATAGATTATTTTTCATTTGTTTTCGCTATTTTAATTTGCATATTTTTCGTTTGATTTCAGTTCAACCCGTAGCGCTGTAGGGTCATCGGTCATCGGTCATCGGTCAACGGTCATCGGTCATCGCATAGATTATTTTTCATTTGTTTTCCCAATTTAATTTGCATATTTTTTGTTTGTTTTCAGTTCAACCTGTGGCGCTGTAGGGTCATCGGTCATCGGTCATCGGTCATCGGTCATCGGTCATCGGTCATCGCATAGATTATTTTTCATTTGTTTTCGCTATTTGAATTGCATATTTTTCGTTTGATTTCAGTTCAACCCGTAGCGCTGTAGGGTCATCGGTCATCGGTCATCGGTCATCGGTCATCGGTCATCGGTCATCGGTCATCGGTCAACGGTCATCGGTCATCGCATAGATTATTTTTCATATAATATGTTTTCCCAATTTAATTTGCATATTTTTCGTTTGATTTCAGTTCAACCCGTAGCGCTGTAGGGTCATCGGTCATCGGTCATGGGCGCGTCATCGGTCATCGGTCATCGGTCATCGGTCATCGGTCATCGGTCATCGGTCATCGGTCATCGGTCATCGGTCATCGGTCATCGGTCATCGGTCATCGGTCATCGGTCATCGGTCATCGGCCATCGGTCATGTACGGTCATCGGTCATCGCATAGATTACTTTTCATTTGTTTTCCCAATTTAATTTGCATATTTTTTGTTTGTTTTCAGTTCAAGCCTCGTGGCCGCTACGGTCAGCGGTCATCGGTCTTCGGTCTTCGGTCATCGGGCGTCGGTCGTCGCATAGATTATTTTTCATATGTTTTCCCAATTTAATTTGCATATTTTTCGTTTGTTTTCAGTTCAACCCTTGGCGCTGTAGGGTCATCGGTCATCGGTCATCGGTCATCGGTCATCGGTCATCGGTCATCGGTCATCGGTCATCGGTCATCGGTCATCGGTCATCGGTCATCGGTCATCGGTCATCGGTCATCGGTCATCGGTCATCGGTCATCGGTCATCGGTCATCGGTCATCGGTCATCGGTCATCGGTCATCGGTCATCGGTCAACGGTCATCGGTCATCGCATAGATTATTTTTCATATAATATGTTTTCCCAATTTAATTTGCATATTTTTTGTTTGTTTTCAGTTCAACCTGTGGCGCTGTAGGGTCATCGGTCATCGGTCATGGGCGCGTAACAAGCTTCGGCTTGGTGTCGCATGGGCCACTTGAACGTACTGCGCATTGTATGTCAACGTCCATCAACATCGGACATCGGTCAACGGTCATCAATCATCGGTCATCGGTCATCGGCCATCGGTCTTCGGTCATCGGTCATCGCATAGATTATTTTTCATTTGTTTTCCCAATTTAATTTGCATATTTTTTGTTTGTTTTCAGTTCAACATGTGGCGCTGTAGGGTCATCGGTCATCGGTCATCGGTCATCGGTCATCGGTCATCGGTCATCGGTCATCGGTCATCGGTCATCGGTCATCGGTCATCGGTCATCGGTCATCGGTCATCGGTCATCGGTCATCGGTCATCGGTCATCGGTCATCGGTCATCGGTCATCGGTCATCGGTCATCGGTCATCGCATAGATTATTTTTCATTTGTTTTCGCTATTTTAATTGCATATTTTTCGTTTGATTTCAGTTCAACCCGTAGCGCTGTAGGGTCATCGGTCATCGGTCATCGGTCAACGGTCATCGGTCATCGCATAGATTATTTTTCATTTGTTTTCCCAATTTAATTTGCATATTTTTTGTTTGTTTTCAGTTCAACCTGTGGCGCTGTAGGGTCATCGGTCATCGGTCTTCGGTCTTCGGTCATCGGTCATCGCATAGATTATTTTTCATATGTTTTCCCAATTTAATTTGCATATTTTTCGTTTGTTTTCAGTTCAACCCTGTGGCGCTGTAGGGTCATCGGTCATCGGTCATCGGTCATCGGTCATCGGTCAATTGCATATTTTTCGTTTGTTTTCAGTTCGATGAGTGGCGCAGCAGGGTCATCAGTCATCATCGTCGGTGGGTCATCATCGTCGGCCAGGGGCGCATAAGAAGCTTCGGCTTGGTGTCGCATGGCCCACTTGAACGTACTGCGCATTGTATGTCAACGTCCATCAACATCGGTCATCGGTCATCGCAGAGATTATTTTTCAGTTGTTTTCCCAATTTAATTTGCATATTTTTTGTTTGTTTTCAGTTCAACCTTTGGCGCAGTAGGGTCATCAGTCATCATCGTCGGTGGGTGATCATCGTCGGCCAGGGGCGCGTAACAAGCTTCGGCTTGGTGTCGCATGGGCCACTTGAACGTACTGCGCATTGTATGTCAACGCCCATCAACATCGGTCAACGGTCATCGGTCATCGCATAGATTATTTTTCATTTGTTTTCCCAATTTCAATTGCATATTTATCGTTTGTTTTCAGATCAACCCGTGGCGCTGTAGGGTCATCGGTCATCGGTCATCGCATAGATTATTTTTCATTTGTTTTGCCAATTTAATTTGCATATATTTTGTTTGTTTTCAGTTCAGCCTGTGGCGCTGTAGGGTCATCGGTCATCGGTCATCGCATAGATTATTTTTCATTTGTTTTCCCAATTTAATTTGCATATTTTTTGTTTGTTTTCAGTTCAACCTGTGGCGCTGTACGGTCATCGGTCATCGGTCATCGGTCATCGGTCATCGGTCATCGGTCATCGGTCATCTGTCATCGGTCATCGGTCATCGGTCATCGGTCATCGGTCATCGGTCATCGGTCATCGGTCATCGGTCATCGGTCATCGGTCATCGGTCATCGGTCATCGGTCATCGGTCATCGGTCATCGGTCATCGATCATCGGTCATCGGTCATCGGCCATCGGTCATCGGTCATCAGTCATCGGTCTTCGGTCATCGGTCATCGCATAGATTATTTTTCAATGTTTTCTTAATTTAATTTACATATTTTTCGTTTGTTTTCAGTTCAACCAGTGGCGCTGTAGGGTCCTCGGTCATCGGTCATCAGTCATCGGTCATCGCATAGATTATTTTTCATTTGTTTTCCCAATTTAATTTGCATATTTTTTTTTTTGTTTTCAGTTCAACCTGTGGCGCTGTAGGTTCATCGGTCATCGGTCATCGGTCAACGTTCATCGGTCATCGCATAGATTATTTTTCATTTGTTTTTCCAATTTAATTTGCATATTTTTTGTTTGTTTTCTGTTCGACCAGTAGCACTGTAGGGTCATCGGTCATCGCATAGATTATTTTTCATTTGTTTTCCCAATTTAATTTGCATATTTTTTGATGGTTTTCAGTTCAACCTGTGGCGCTGTAGGGTCATCGGTCAACGCATAGATTATTTTTAATTTTTTTTCCCAGTTTCTATTGCATATTTTTTGTTTGTTTTCAGTTCAACCCGTAGCGCAGTAGGGTCATCGGTCATCGCATAGATTATTTTTCAAATGTTTTCCCAATTTCAATTGCATATTTTTCGCTTGTTTTCAGTTCAACCTGTGGCGCTGTAGGGTCATCGGTCATCGGTCATCGCATAGATTATTTTTCATTTGTTTTCCCAATTTAATTTGCATATTTTTTGTTTGTTTTCTGTTCGACCTGTGGCACTGTAGGGTCATCGGTCATCGCATAGATTATTTTTCATTTGTTTTCCCAATTTAATTTGCATATTTTTTGATGGTTTTCAGTTCAACCTGTGGCGCTGTAGGGTCATCGGTCAACGCATAGATTATTTTTAATTTTTTTTCCCAGTTTCTATTGCATATTTTTTGTTTGTTTTCAGTTCAACCCGTAGCGCAGTAGGGTCATCGGTCATCGCATAGATTATTTTTCAAATGTTTTCCCAATTTCAATTGCATATTTTTCGCTTGTTTTCAGTTCAACCTGTGGCGCTGTAGGGTCATCGGTCATCGGTCATCGCATAGATTATTTTTCATTTTTTTTACCAATTTAATTTACATATTTTTTGTTTGTTTTCAGTTCAACCTGTGGCGCTGTAGGGTCATCGGTCATCGGTCATCGCATAGATTATTTTTCATTTGTTTTCCCCATTTAATTTGCATATTTTTTGTTTGTTTTCAGTTCAACCTGTGGCGCTGTACGGTCATCAGTCATCGGTCATCGGTCATCGGCCATCGGTCATCGGACATCGGCATAGATTATTTTTCATATTTTTTCCCAATTTAATTTGCATATTTTTTGTTTGTTTTCAGTTCAACCTGTGGCGCTGTAGGGTCATCGGTCATCGGTCATCGGTCGTCGGTCGTCGGTCGTCGGTCATCAGTCATGGGTAATCGGCCATCGGTCATCGGTCATCGCATAGATTATTTTTCATTTGTTTTCCCAAATTCAATTGCATATTTTTCGTTTGTTTTCAGTTCGATGAGTGGCGCAGCAGGGTCATCAGTCATCATCGTCGGTGGGTCATCATCGTCGGCCAAGGGCGCATAAGAAGCTTCGGCTTGGTGTCGCATGGCCCACTTGAACGTACTGTGCATTGTATGTCAACGTCCATCAACATCGGTCATCGGTCATCGCAGAGATTATTTTTCATTTGTTTTCCCAATTTAATTTGCATATTTTTTGTTTGTTTTCAGTTCATCCTTTGGCGCAGTAGGGTCATCAGTCATCATCGTCGGTGGGTGATCATCGTCGGCCAGGGGCGCGTAACAAGCTTCGGCTTGGTGTCGCATGGGCCACTTAAACGTACTGCGCATTGTATGTCAACGCCCATCAACATCGGTCAACGGTCATCGGTCATCGCATAGATTATTTTTCATTTGTTTTCCCAATTTCAATTGCATATTTATCGTTTGTTTTCAGATCAACCCGTGGCGCTGTAGGGTCATCGGTCATCGGTCATCGCATAGATTATTTTTCATTTGTTTTGCCAATTTAATTTGCATATTTTTTGTTTGTTTTCAGTTCAACCTGTGGCGCTGTAGGGTCATCGGTCATCGGTCATCGCATAGATTATTTTTAATTTGTTTTCCCAATTTAATTTGCATATTTTTTGTTTGTTTTCAGTTCAACCTGTGGCGCTGTAGGGTCATCGGTCATCGGTCATCGGTCATCGGTCATCGGTCATCGGTCATCGGTCATCGGTCATCGGTCATCGGTCATCGGTCATCGGTCATCGGTCGTCGGTCATCGGTCATCGGTCATCGGTCATCGGTCATCGGTCATCGGTCATCAGTCATCGGTCATCGGTCATCGGTCATCGCATAGATTATTTTTCAATGTTTTCCCAATTTAATTTACATATTTTTCGTTTGTTTTCAGTTCAACCAGTGGCGCTGTAGGGTCCTCGGTCATCGGTCATCAGTCATCGGTCATCGCATAGATTATTTTTCATTTGTTTTCCCAATTTAATTTGCATATTTTTTTTTTGTTTTCAGTTCAACCTGTGGCGCTGTAGGGTCATCGGTCAACGTTCATCGGTCATCGCATAGATTATTTTTCATTTGTTTTCCCAATTTAATTTGCATATTTTTTGTTTGTTTTCAGTTGAACCTGTGGGGCTGTAATGTCATCGGTCATCGGTCATCGCATAGATTATTTTTCATTTGTTTTCCCAATTTAATTTGCATATTTTTTGTTTGTTTTCAGTTCGACCTGTGGCGCTGTAGGGTCATCGGTCATCGCATAGATTATTTTTCATTTGTTTTCCCAATTTAATTTGCATATTTTTTGGTTGTTTTCAGTTCAACCTGTGGCGCTGTAGGGTCATCGGTCATCGGTCAACGCATAGATTATTTTTAATTTTTTTTCCCAGTTTCTATTGCATATTTTTTGTTTGTTTTCAGTTCAACCCGTAGCGCAGTAGGGTCATCGGTCATTGCATAGATTATTTTTCATATGTTTTCCCAATTTAATTTGCATATTTTTCGTGTGTTTTCAGTTCGACGAGTGGCGCAGTAGGGTCATCAGTCATCATCGTCGGTGGGTCATCATCGTCGGCCAGGGGCGCGTAACAAGCTTCGGCTTGGTGTCGCATGGGCCACTTGAACGTACTGCGCATTGTACTTCAACGTCCATCAACATCGGTCATCGGTCAACGGTCAACGGTCATCAGTCATCGGTCATCGATCATCGATCATCGGTCATCGGTCATCGGTCATCGGTCATCGGTCATCGGTCATCGGTCATCGGTCATCGGTCATCGGTCATCGGTCATCGGTCATCGGTCATCGGTCATCGGTCATCGGTCATCGGTCATCGGTCATCGGTCATCGGTCATCGGTCATCGGTCATCGGTCATCGGTCATCGGTCATCGGTCATCGGTCATCGGTCATCGGTCATCGGTCATCGGTCATCGGTCATCGGTCATCGGTCATCGGTCATCGGTCATCGGTCATCGGTCATCGGTCATCGGTCATCGGTCATCGGTCATCGGTCATCGGTCATCGGTCATCGGTCATCGGTCATCGGTCATCGGTCATCGGTCATCGGACATCGGTCATCGGTCTTCGGTCATCGGTCATCGGTCATCGGTCATCGGTCATCGGTTATCGGTCATCGATCAGCGGTCATCAGTCATCAGTCATCGGTCATCAGTCATCGGTCATCCGCCATCGGTCATCGGTCATAGGTCATTGCATAGATTATTTTTCATTTGTTTTCCCAATTTAATTTGCATATTTTTTGTTTGTTTTCAGTTCAACCTGTGGCGCTGTACGGTCAGCGGTCATCGGTCATCGGTCATCGGTCTTCAGTCATCAGTCATGGGTCATCGGTCATCCGCCATCGGTCATCCGCCATCGGTCATCGGTCAGCGGTCATCAGTCATCAGTCATCGGTCATCAGTCATGGGTCATCGGTCATCGGTCAGCGGTCATCAGTCATCAGTCATCAGTCATCAGTTATCGGTCATCAGTCATGGGTCATCGGTCATCCGCCATCGGTCATCGGTCATAGGTCATCGCATAGATTATTTTTCATTTGTTCTTCCAATTTAATTTGCATAATTTTTGTTTGTTTTCAGTTCAACCTGTGGCGCTGTACGGTCAGCGGTCATCGGTCATCGTTCATCGGTCATCGGTCATCGGTCATCGGTCATCGGTCATCGGTCATCGGTCATCGGTCATCGGTCATCGGTCATCGGTCATCGGTCCTCGGTCATCGGTCATCGGTCATCGGTCATCGGTCATCGGTCATCGGTCATCGGTCATCGGTCATCGGTCATCGGTCATCGGTCATCGGTCATCGGTCATCGGTCATCGGTCATCGGTCATCGGTCATCGGTCATCAGTCATCAGTCATCGGTCATCAGTCATGGGTCATCGGTCATCCGCCATCGGTCATCGGTCATCGGTCATCGGTAATCGGTCATCGGTCATCGGTCATCGGTCATCGGTCATCGGTCATCGGTCATCGGTCATCGGTCATCGGTCATCGGTCATCGGTCATCGGTCATCGGTCATCGGTCATCGGTCATCGGTCATCGGTCATCTGTCATCGGTCATCGGTCATCGGTCATCGGTCATCGGTGATCGGTCATCGGTCATCGGTCATCGCATAGATTATTTTTCATTTGTTTTCCCAATTTCAATTGCATATTTTTCGTTTGTTTTCAGTTCAACCTGTGGCGCTGTAGGGTCATCGGTCATCGGGCATCGCATAGATTATTTTTCATTTGTTTTACCAATTTAATTTACATATTTTTTGTTTGTTTTCAGTTCAACCTGTGGCGCTGTAGGGTCATCGGTCATCGGTCATCGGCCATCGATCATCGGACATCGGCATAGATAATTTTTCATATTTTTTCCCAATTTAATTTGCATATTTTTTGTTTGTTTTCAGTTCAACCTGTGGCGCTGTAGGGTCATCGGTCATCGGTCATCGGTCATCGGTCATCGGTCATCGGTCATCGGTCGTCGGTCATCAGTCATGGGTCATCGGCCATCGGTCATCGGTCATCGCATAGATTATTTTTCATTTGTTTTCCCAAATTCAATTGCATATTTTTCGTTTGTTTTCAGTTCGATGAGTGGCGCAGCAGGGTCATCAGTCATCAGCGTCGGTGGGTCATCATCGTCGGCCAGGGGCGCATAAGAAGCTTCGGCTTGGTGTCGCATGGCCCACTTGAACGTACTGCGCATTGTATGTCAACGTCCATCAACATCGGTCATCGGTCATCGCAGAGATTATTTTTCATTTGTTTTCCCAATTTAATTTGCATATTTTTTGTTTGTTTTCAGTTCAACCTTTGGCGCAGTAGGGTCATCAGTCATCATCGTCGGTGGGTGATCATCGTCGGCCAGGGGCGCGTAACAAGCTTCGGCTTGGTGTCGCATGGGCCACTTAAACGTACTGCGCATTGTATGTCAACGCCCATCAACATCGGTCAACGGTCATCGGTCATCGCATAGATTATTTTTCATTTGTTTTCCCAATTTCAATTGCATATTTATCGTTTGTTTTCAGATCCACCCGTGGCGCAGTAGGGTCATCGTTCATCATCGTCGGTCGGTCAATATCGTCGGTCGGTCATCATCGTCGGCCAAGCGCGAGTAACAAGCTTCGGCATGGGCAACTTTAACGTACTGCGCATTGTATATCAACGTCCATCATCGGTCATCGCTTAGATTATTTTTCATTTGTCTTCCCGACTTCAATTGCATCTTTTTCGTTTGTATTTAGTTCAGTTCAGGTCATCGGTCATCGTATAGATTATTTTTCATATGTTTTCCCAATTTCAATTGCATCTTTTTCGTTTGTGTGCATTTCATTTCAGGTCATCGGTCATTGTCATCGTCATCGTAATTAGAACTGGTGTGAATCTGGAGGGCATCTAGTGGTGATCTAGGGGATCTGGTGGGGATCAAGTGGGGATCAAGTGGTGATCTGGTGTGTCATCGGTCATCATCTTTCGGTCATTACCGTCGGTCAGTCATCATCGTCGGCCTTGGGCGCGTAACACGCTTCGGCTTGGTGACGTATGGGCCACTTGAACGTACTGCTCATTGTAAGTCAACGTCCACCAACATCGGTTATCGGTCATCGGTCATCGGTCATCGGGCATGTGTCATCGGTCATCGGTCATCGGTCATCGGTCATCGGTCATCGGTCATCGGTCATCGGTCATCGGTCATCGGTCATCGGTCATCGGTCATCGGTCATCGGTCATCGGTCATCGGTCATCGGTCATCGGTCATCGGTCATCGGTCATCGGTCATCGGTCATCGGTCATCGTCATCGGTCATCGGTCATCGGTCATCGTCATCGTCATCGTTTTTTCTCCCCAATTTCAATTGCATCTTTTTCGTTTTTTTTTCATTTAAACCCGTGGCGCCGTAGGCTGACATTCGGCCATCGCTTAGATTATTTTTCATTTGTTTTTGGTTTGTATTTAGTTCAGTTCAGGTCCATCGGTCATCGGTCATCTCATAGACCATTTTTCATATGTTTTCCCAATTTCAATTGCATCTTTTTCGTTTGTTTTCATTTCAGTTCAGGTCATCGGTCATCGGTCATTGTGATCGTCATCGTAATCACAACTGGTGTGAATCTGGAGAGCATCAAGTGGGGATCTAGGGGATCTGGTGGGGATTAAGTGGAGATTAATTGGGGATCATGTGGGGGTCAAGTGGGGATCTGGTGGGCCATCGGTCATCATCGTTCTGTCATTACCGTCGGTCAGTCATCTTCGTCGGCATTGGGCTCGTAACAAGTTTCGGCTTGGTGTCGTATGGGCCACTTAAACGTACTGCGCATTGTATGTCAACGTCCATCAACATTGGTCATCGGTCATCGGTCATCGGTCATCGGTCATCGGTCATCGGTCATCGGTCATCGGTCATCGGTCATCGGTCATCGGTCATCGGTCATCGGTCATCGGTCATCGGTCATGTGTCATCGGTCATCGGTCATCGGTCATCGGTCATCGGTCATCGGTCATCGGTCATCGGTCATCGTCATCGTCATCGCTTTTTCTCCCCAATTTCAATTGCATCTTTTTCGTTTTTTTTCATTTAAACCCGTGGCGCCGTAGGCTGACATTCGGCCATCGCTTAGATTATTTTTCATTTGTTTTTGGTTTGTATTTAGTTCAGTTCAGGTCCATCGGTCATCGGTCATCTCATAGACCATTTTTCATATGTTTTCCCAATTTCAATTGCATCTTTTTCGTTTGTTTTCATTTCAGTTCATGTCATCGGTCATCGGTCATTGTGATCGTCATCGTAATCACAACTGGTGTGAATCTGGAGAGCATCAAGTGGGGATCTAGGGGATCTGGTGGGGATTAAGTGGAGATTAATTGGGGATCATGTGGGGGTCAAGTGGGGATCTGGTGGGCCATCGGTCATCATCGTTCTGTCATTACCGTCGGTCAGTCATCTTCGTCGGCATTGGGCTCGTAACAAGTTTCGGCTTGGTGTCGTATGGGCCACTTAAACGTACTGCGCATTGTATGTCAACGTCCATCAACATTGGTCATCGGTCATCGGTCATCGGTCAGCTGCTCAAAGCATAATAAGGCCCACAGCCACTTTACATAGTCTCCACAAATGTGCTGTTAAGCGCTTCATTGACTGTTAAGGGTGACATTCAAATTCTGATCTCCGTACTTGCAAAAAGTTCAAGTGGCGAAGTTGTAACTTCTGCTTCTTCTTCCCTCAATTTTTGTATGAAACTTTTCGTTGCTTCGGATGTCCGTATGGGGCTTTACAAACCAATTTTCAAGTCAATCGGATGAGAAACAAAATTTTTCCGATTCAAACTTTTCCGACGCTTTTCCGGTTGGAATTTTCCAAAACCCCGTCTTAGTACGCACTTTCATCGCTAATGGAAACTTCTGTCCAAGTTTCAGCCTTCTATCTCTTACCGTTTGCGCTCTGCGTTGATTGCCAATCAGTCAGTCAGGACAAACTGTTTTATATGTGGAGTGATATATGGTGACATGACATAAAGCCGATTTAAAAATATCTAAAAATTGATTTTCATAGAAATTTTAAGAGTTATAAAGCGTTATTTACAAAATTTATGCAAAACTTATGAAAAAATTTAATATTTGGTACCTAAATGAGCAAAAGCATAGCCTACACTTATCGATTGTGCTCATAAGAGTAAAATTTGGACATTTTTTTTTAAAATGCTGATTTGAAAACTAAGAAAATCGTGATTATCTACAAAGTTATAAGTTAAATTCAAAAACAGTACGGAAAACACGATTTTTGGTTAAAATTCGACTTGCGCAACCTCTAAACAATTTCCGAAAAATCTGAAAAAAAAACTCAAAAATACTTACCACCTATAAACTTTCAGAAAATGCCTGCGCAAAAACAAAAATTTTTTCAAATTTTTAATTTATTTATTTTTGTTTATATGCGCTCTGGGGTGATTTGAACTCTTGGCCCTTGGACTGAAAAACACGGTTGGAACGACGCCTTAGACGGCTGAGCTACGCAGCGCCTCTGAGGCAAGCCATCTAATGTGTTACTTGTATTGAGTAAGATGTACTTGTATTGAAGACATACACCAATTTTTGCTTGCGTGTAATTCTTAAGTTCGATTTCAGTGCTCTGATCATTTACATACGTGACTGAAATTTGCACACGTTTCGTGTAAATTTTCAACATGTAGCATTTAGCATTTGTAATTCTAAACGTTTGAATAGAAAACCTACACGTCGTGTGTGGAGATTTAGCAGGGCGCAATACGTTTCGTTTAGATTTGACGTTTCTACGCTCGCCGTGCAGCCAATTTGGTTTTCTCTGTGTATGTTGGCACATTCGGCCAATATTTAAAACAATTCGTATAGTGGTGAGTGGTTGGAACGGACGTCTCCTTAAAATGACGCCACCGGGAGATTGAAATTTTTATGGACCGGCATCCAGGGTTGTGAACAGAGCGCTACCAGCAACTTGTGGGTCTCCACTGCAATAAAGGAAAATCCCTCCTGGGCGAACTGAACAATCTTCGTCGATCCAAATCCCGCTTCGAAACAAGTTCCGGTGACCGATCCGAAAATATTTATGACCTGTATATTCTGTAACCCACCGTGAACCAGAGTACATGGGTACTTTCCTGAGTAACCCTATGTTAGTCGAACGCCGAACCAGTGTACGAAAAAAGAAAGAAAAGCAAAGCACATAACAAATGCAATGCACCGTGTTTTTGTCTTCTAGTTTGCACGCGTTTTTGTACATTGCTGGAACATTCTTCGCTTTTGTCGTTTATTTCAGTTTGTGACAGCATTTGCAGTTGCGCGTAGCTACGAATCCAAAGTGAAACTAAAGTGAAGTGAATAATATACAAAAAAGGTAAGACAAATCACTTAATTCATCTAATATCTGAATTTAAAATTGTATAGATCCGATTAATTTGTCCAATGGAATTGGTCCTGCTGAAGACCACTTCCGTAAGGCTATCGAGCTGCAGAAAAAGCGATTGTGTAAAATTAATAGTACATATAACAATAATATAAGTAACGAATGTATATAATAACGTAAATGAAAATATAAATAATAATATATTTTAAGAAATAAAGCTGAATGTGAATAAAAAATCTATTTTTGTTACATTAAATCAGCTTGTGTTTTTTAACGTTTTACATGGCTACCCATTTCAGCACCCTTTACATGGGTACCCATATCAGCACCCCTTACATGGGTACCCTATTCGCTAGTTCGCGTTAAACGGTGTGGTGTCACTAGTCCCCATGTGCGCGGAAATTTCATATAAAAAAGGAAATGATGAAAAGCATTTGTAGGGGTTAGTTGGGTAAGTACTGGTGGTCTTTGAGTAAGTAGTAATTTCGCTACTTACGAACTAGTGCCCGAAACTAGAGGGAAAGTACACACACACAGACAGTATCTCCCAGCGAATACACACAAATACAAACAGCAATTTTTTGTGCAAATGAAACCGACCGCTGTCCACGCATGTTGTCCACCGACCTCCTGTCTGTCGCCCAGGTCCTGCATGTCCACCTGTCCACATCCTGCTGCAGCCAAAGCATTCCACGTCAGGCTGTCCACGTGTGAAAACGTCCATCGCCCAGCCTGCCCTACACCGCTGCTCGCGCATGCTATTTGTGTGCGCCCAATCGACTCTTCAACTACAAGTAACCGATCTCACGTTGGTCAAGCATCCGACTAATTTATCAGATCTAACATTGTACGCAGCCTGCCAGACGATCGATCATACTTATGGAAGTACGTCGCGCGGCTGAATTCGGATCTTCATCGCATCTTTCGTCGTCGCCGATGCTCAGGCACAACGATCCCCATACCTGACCGACCACTAGCAACATGCTACGACTCGAGACGCTCTTTGTTTGGCAATTGATGCCAGCCTGAGTCTGCCTACAAGTTCTCGATCTCACCACGAAAGTCCTAAGCGAGAGGCACCACGAAAGACCACAACGCGTGGCAAGCGAAAGTCCACAACGAGTGGCAAGTGAAAGTCCACAACGAGTGGCAAGCGAAAGTCCACAACGCGTGGCAAACGAAAGTCCACAGTCCAGGGTACAATACTCAGTACTATTGACTGCAACTTCAACCCTGATCGACCGAACTTGCTTATCGACCTACAATCGAAGCAACGACCTCAACGCGAGGCAACCTCAACCCTGCTTGGGCGAACTTGCTTATCGACCCCCATTCGAAGCAACGGCCTCAACGCGAGGTTACCATCGACTCAACTACGACACAATCATTACAGCGAGAAGTATACGCATGCATTCCTCCACATTGGGACTTGTACGATCCTGTAGAAGCTCACCCCGGACATACATTCATCCCAGCTATACTCGAAACTAGAAGATCATTAGTTCCCACATGGTCTCTGGAGGGGGAGTACTGTGGCATCCCTGGCCACCTCTGGTCACACCATTCATCGAGCACCATCCCTAACGCGATAGCAGAACGACAACACGCGCCATCCCTGGCGCTCAGTTTCTGGCTTGGCTTCGATTAGCGCGGGTGGCTCCCGCTTCGCTCGGTTAGACTCAACGATAATTGTTAGCTTAAGTTACATTCAATAAAGTTAGTTACACATTAAATCCTCGTAGCTAAAAGTCTTTGGCTACGAGGTTTAATGTATATAACTAACTTTATTGAATTAAGCTAACAATTATCGCGTCAGGGATGGCGTATGTGTTGTCGTTCTGCTACTGCGCAGGGATGGTGCTCGATGAACGGTGTGACCAGAGGTGGCCAGAGCTGCCGCAAGTCTAGTGACAGCGCTGCCACCCCATGGAAATTTGACCACATCATATCGCATATTCGTTATCAATAACCATCATCTTCCATGTTTATTTATCGAGGAAAGGAAAAATGTATCAACAGTAAAGTTCGAGTTTTCGCACAAAACTCTGATTGGGAAAGCAAAGATCAATAAAAACGACAAGCATAAAAATTTAAATCAAATTTCAGCAAAAGTTAATCGATATAGCCATGTCCGTCTGTCCGAATGAGGAAAGAGATCCCAGAGATGGTAAGAGATAGATAAACGTCCCATAACATGTTTTCTATGTACCTTTGGTAGAGTATCAGTCTTGGCCTAGTTAGGCAGCAAAGCGATGGTAAACTATTTAAAATGTAAAATTGTCAATTTAATTATTTAAAAGTCGAGAGCAAATTCCGCTGCACACAAAAAAAAGTAATCAGCAAAATGAAACTAATTAGCCATCAATTCGAAACTATTTAGTATCAAATTCTCTTTAATACTCCAAGTTTCCAATTGATATTTTCGAAAGTATTAAAATGATATTTCGAGGATATGTTATATTGAACTCTTACACGTATTTTATTTACACAAATGAAATGTAATCGTCTGGAGTGTGCACTTCAATATGGGATACATTGTTCTCTCACTCTTTATCCTCCGTAACCACGCGGATTTGTATTAAGCAGAATACACTGGAATTATGTGCCTCATGCTAAACCCCATACATGCAGAACTTTACGCATTCGCAGAGAACCTGAGTGTAAAGCGACTCTTCCGCAGCTGTCTTCGTTTCGAGCCTCTCAATTTGTGCATCGTTTTGCAATACCACGGCGGCATTATGGCGTGGTATATGTCCTGTCTAAAGAGTTACATTTGTTATTTACATATGAGCTAACCAAAAAAGATTTAAACCAAGGGCAGAAATTTAAAGTTGCCCAAAATCCAAATGTTTGTTAATGGAATAATTGGATACATATTCAAGCTTCTAAATATAAAAGCATTATGGTTTTAAGGTGGTTTGTTTGTTCTTGGCAGAGGCTTACCTACACCTACCTCTTGCTTGCATTTATTCATGTAAAAGAAGGGTATTTTCATTGGCCAAAAAAGTGGGAAAATCAGACGTTTCAAAATTTGACGCTTAGCAAAACTGAAAATTTGTTTATTTTTTTTTATTTAAGATAAAAATCATACTTGTAAGCAAGGCTGCAAACCGGTCCGGCACTGTCAGGCATGTGACCTCATGCGTGGCCGATAGCGCAGTGCTGTAGGATGCCATGCGAATTTGTGACGTTCATGTGGTCCCGAGTTCGATCCCCAGTCAAGGGCGGGGTCAAGAAATTATAAATTTGTTCTTTTTCTGTTTCTATAAAACAATAAATAATAGTACTTAGCTAAAAAATGAAGAGTATAGTAGAGTATAGTATTGGACTTTACTACTTGCCGTTTGTAACTCATTTTTTTTTGTGTAATAATGAATATATATAAAAATACAAGGCTGCAAACTGGTCCGGAACCGAACCTTAGAACCAGTTCAGTTCGGCATTTTTGGGTCCGACGAGCCGGACCATGAACCGAACCCCGAACACTTTTAACTCCTCGAACCTGAACCCGAACCGGGACACTTTTTCGCAGGGAAATACATATAGAAATTCCTTGTAATCTGACTGCTCCTACCGTCGATAATAGAGCGAATATGGTTCGAACAGGAGAACTTTTAAATGACAACTGTCTGCATTAATTTTTTGCAGAAAAGGAATGAAAAATTAAGAATGTAATGTAATGTGAATCAAAACCATTTCTTGATTTGGACGTTGACCAAGTTCCCCCAATAGATTCCCTGAAGGAGTCTATAATTAGTAGACATCGGGTTTTGCATATTTGCATATTTTGAACCGCATGTCCGATTTAAGTTCTGATTGCACACATCTTGTTTTTATTGATCAATGATCTAGGACCGCTAAAAACAATTTTACGTAAATTGCATAATTTGAATTAAAAATGGGTACACTGGGTACACGTCCGCAACGGAAAATGGGGTTTTTTAAATTTTACAGAATGAATTTTAATAATTATGTTTTCCAAACTAGCTTTATAAACAGAGTTTTTTATGCACTTTAATCTGATGAAAAAAAAATACCTTGAATTCACTTTTTTTGAAAAATATTAATGAGAAAGTGTGTAACGTCCGCAACGGCTTGAAAATACTCAAAAATTGTATTTTAATATTATGAGGTGGAAGTAGGTGTTTATAATAGAGGCTGGTTTTTGAGTTTGAATGGTAACATGTTGGAGTTCAGATCGACATCGATTACACAAGGCAACAAAATGAGACTTTCTCCAGTATATTGAAGGGTTGATGGTGATTCTAGATGATTTTCGTGTGCTGAGCACGAATCTGCTTTCAGAAATAGTCCATCACTTCGAGACTTTTAGTAATAAACCAGCAGCGACCAGTAGCACTGGTAGCAGTAACCAGTAGAGAGAACGTTCCAATTGTGTTTCAGATCAAGAACCCCGAGTTCGAATCCCCGCAGAGTAAGTAAACATTTTTAAATACAATTTAATATAATTCGGTGCTTTTGAGAGCCCAACTGGAGGTGGCTCCAATGGGGGAGATTCCTGCTCTTGATTCAGAACAAACTAATTGGCTAAACAATTTAGTTAAAAATAAAAAAAATTTGTTTGTTTTCATATTTAAATTAAAGTGTTCACACTATATATTTTCGAATTCCATATTTAACGCTGAATCAATGGTGAAAATGTTAAAGTCAAAGTATAAATATTGAAATTTCAGAGCATTTTTCCTTGTGTAGGTAAGCACCAATGTACAAATACCTAGGTACTTGACCTGTAGATCTGCAAAAACATCGATAGTACTATCGATATATAAATATATCAAACAATCGATGGTAATTTTTCACTACACTCAGAAAAAAATTCGTTATAAATCTGCCGAAATCAAGCCCATTCGTTGACAAAAGTAGAGTAAACCCGGATTTTTTTTGAACCGAGAACAGTGGTTGTCATTTCATGACCGCAATTTTTAAACCCGTTGTTCGATCTTCATCAACGTTTCAGTGTCGTGTTAATAACATTTTGTGCTCAACAAGGAAACATTTGGTGTCATTTTGCAAACTTTCGGTCTTCTTTTAGAAACATTTTGGCTACGTTTTCAGACCACTTTTGGGCTAGATTTGGGAACATTTTGGGAATATTTTTGGAACATCTGAACATCATTTTGAGAACATCGCGGTCTCGTTTTGGGAACACATTGGGTTCATTTTTTGGAACATTTTGGTTACACTTTTGGAACATTTCGGGCTCATTTCGGAAACAAATCGGTCTCATTTTGAAAACATCATGGGCTCATTTTTTTACATTTATGGATATTGCATTTGTGACGTTTTTATACTCTGTACCAAAGGTACACAGAGTATATTAGGTTTGTGCAAAAGGATGTAATCATCTCCGACCCTATAAGTATATATATTCTTGATCAGCATCAACAGCCGAGTCGATATAGCCATGTCCGTCTGTCCGTCTGTCCGTCCGTCCGTCCGTCCGTCCGTCCGTCCGTCCGTCCGTCCGTATGAACGAAGAGATCTCAGAGATGGTGATAGATAGAGGATTGACATGTATATATTTCTTATACTTGCAGGCAGATCAAGTTTATTTTTAATTTTCGCCACGCACCCTCCCACCCGCGCAATTTGGAAACGTCATATCTCCCACAGTTATGATGATAGATTGTTCGTACCTTCTAGAGATATCTAGTAATCAAAATTATTTATCGATTTGCTGAAGGAATGATAAAGATCGGATGAACAATACTCAAGTTATGAGCAAAAAATGTTTGCATTTGATACATATACATAAAAGATTAAAAAAACAGACTTAAATATACTTAAATCTAAAATACATTTTTCCATTGTTCATAGGATATATATGAAAAGGATAACTTATAAAATAATTGATTGTTTTCAATTCTGGATTCTTATTTGGTAAGCCAATTCATAGGCTTGCAAATGTTTATCAAATCCTCTTACTTTAACTGAAAAACTTAATATGTACACATTTACATCTTCAATAATAAAGTACATAATTCTATGTAATTCAATACATTTATCATAAGAGGCTATATAACACAGTACAACACTAAAAACAAATTATGATAAAAGGGACCTCTGTAAGCATCACCTCATACCCAGTATTTCAAATGAAGCCTCGGTTCGCGTTTTATGTGTACTTATGTACCTGCAACACACAACGACAACAATTTTAACTTAGTTTTTAAGGGTTTAAGATAAAAATCTGAAAAATTCAGCAAATATGGACAGGGTCTTGGGGAACGCCATAAAAAAAATTCACTTCAATCGTACAATTGGTTAAGGTACCTCCAGAAGGAGTTAAACCTTAAATCTTGAATATCTTCAAAAGCGCACGGTAGATTTTTATTAAAATCAATATTTCTGATGGTATAATGGACTATTGCATTTCCCTAAGAGATGGTACTCGACAGCCAAAAAACAGCGAATTGGAGTACCAATTTTATATTCACCCACGAACCACTCCATATGGACTATGAGCTAGACGTAAAAATAGACCGAACTGTGTTTTCAGATTCACAAATTAAGTTTTGGTTCGCGGTCTATAGGCATTTTTGTACCAGCAATTGCCTTAGAACAACATTGACCATTTAGGTTGAAACCAACTTCACCAACATTATGTAATAAATTTTATGAGTTAAGTGCTTCATCACCAGCAGGAAAACAGATCATATCATTAAACGAGAGCGTAAGTTAAAGTCGGCTCTAACCGACTTCGATATACCCGTTACTCATGGAAACAAATGTTTAATAGCCTTCCTGTATACCTGAGGTGGGTCAGCCGAAAAGTATGCAACATTTTTTTAACTCGGCTATTTATTATCCGATCTTGATGAAAATTTCAGGGCTTATAGATTTTGCGTATATAAATGTACATTTTAAATTTGAGATCGATATCTCAAAAATTGTGGGAGATATTCAACATTTTTTATTGTGGGGGCGGGGGCGGGCGTGGCAAAAATTTGAAATAAACTTGATCTGAGTGCAGACAATAGGAGTCTACATTTCAAAATTGGTTGCTCTAGCTCTTCTAGTCTCTGAGATCTAGGTGTTCATACAGACAGACGGACGGACGGACAGACGGACAGACGGTCAGACGGACAGACGGACAGACGGACATGGATATATCGACTCGGCTGTTGATGCTGATCAAGAATATATATACTTTAAATGGTCGGAAATGATTCCTTCTGCCAGTTACATACATTTGCACGACTTTAGTATACCCTTTTACTTTACGAGTAACGGGTATAAAAATGTCTTAGTGGACCTCCAATAAATCTAGCAGTGTTATGCTAATTATACCCGTTACTCGTAGAGTAAAAGGGTATACTAAAGTCGTGCAAATGTATGTAACAGACAGAAGGAATCATTTCCGACCATATAAAGTATATATATTCTTGATCAGCATCAACAGCCGAGTCGATATAGCCATGTCCGTCTGTCCGTCCGTCCGTCCGTCCGTCTGTCTGTATGAACACCTAGATCTCAGAGACTAGAAGAGCTAGAGCAACCAATTTTGAAATGTAGACTCCTTTTGTCTGCACGCAGATCAAGTTTATTTCAAATTTTTAACACGCCCACCCACGCCCCCACAATAAAAAATGTTGAGTAACTCCCACAATTTTTGAGATATCGATCATATTTAAAACATACATTTATATTCGCAACATCTATAAGCCCTGGAATTTTCATCAAGATCGGATGATAAATAGTCGAGTTAAAAAAATGTTGCATACTTTTCGGCTGACCCACCTCAGGAAGGCTATTAAACATTTGTTTCCATGAGTAACGGGTATATCGAAGTCGGTTAGAGCCGACTTTTACTTACGCTCTCGTTTTCCTTGATTTTAAGCATTCAAATACTATTTCACTCAAATAGATCTCTTATTTCGGTAATTAGAACCTATTCAGTTTGAATAAATCGAATGGAGATGAGTAACTGAAGCCGTTGATTAATAAAATGCCATGATTGCTGGAAGACATTTTTCGTTTCTTAACATTTTTAACTCAATAACATTTCGTTTTATGGCAAACAGAGTTGGCTGTCTCACAATTTTCAACTTGGTTTCCAAAAAATTAATATATTTTGCGATGTTTAAGAAGAAAAATATTGAGAGGACCGTTCTGGAGGCTATGGCTTGCTCTACTCAACTTAGTACACTGCGATCGATGTGTGGCCAGAGAGACTTTGGCATTGCTGGAAGGAACAAGGCGGCCATTTCGAATGTTGAAGAAGAAAAAAGTTTTGAAAAATATTCATTCGCTTTCATTTTATGACCAAAAACCGGGTACCAAAACAATTGCGAGTAGTAGGTAGCTTCAATACATTGGAAATAAAAAATATAACATTAAACTTTGTATTGTGTGTTTGGTGTTTTTTTGCTCATGTCTCGGCTGGTGCGCTTTTGTGCTGCAGCTTTTGGGTTTCTTGCTGAGATGTCACATCTGGGAATTTATGATATTTTGCTACTTCAGCAAGCCGAAGTACGTAAACATACTTGAGAAAAACATCTTTCAGCCGCAAGTGTGCGCGAGCTCTTAAATGTCTTCGCCATTTGTAGTGGTTTCCACAGGAGACAATCCGCAAACGATCAAAGCAAGTGATTAGGGAAATCAGAGGTGATATCAGAGGTAATGACTTCGGGAAAATAACGCGCCTAAATGTACCAAGGGTTTCGAAAATGGTGACTTGCTTGAAGTTCAAACTTTGAACCAAGTTGAAAATTGTGAGACAGCCAACTCTGTTTGCCATAAAACGAAACGTTATTGAGTTAAAAATGTTAAGAAACGAAAAATGTCTTCCAGCAATCATCGCATTTTATTAATCAACGGCTTCAGTTACTCATCTCCATTCGATTTATTCAATCTGAATAGGTTCTAATTACCAAAATCAGAGATCTATTTAAGTGAAATAGTCTTTGAATGCTTAAAATCAAGGAAAATTAGCATAACACTGTTAGATTTATTGGAGGTCCACTAAGACATTTTTTAATGATATGATCTGTTTTCCTGCTGGTGATGAAGCACTTAACTCATAAAATTTATTACATAATTTTGGTGAAGTTGGTTTCAACCTAAATGGTCAATGTTGTTCTAAGGCAATTGCTGGTACAAAAATGCCTATAGACCGCGAACCAAAACTTAATTTGTGAATCTGAAAACACAGTTCGGTCTATTTTTACGTCTAGCTCATAGTCCATATGGAGTGGTTCGTGGGTGAATATAAAATTGGTACTCCAATTAGCGTTTTTTGGCTGTCGAGAACCATATTTATTTTAATAAAAATCTGCCGTGCGCTTTTGAAGATATTCAAGATTTAAGGTTTAACTCCTTCTGGAGGTACCTTAACCAATTGTACGATTGAAGTGAATTTTTTTTATGGCGTTCCCCATGACCCTGTCCACATTTTGCTGAATTTTTTAGATTTTTATCTTAAACCCTTAAAAACTAAGTTAAAATTGTTGTCGTTGTGTGTTCACTAAGAAAAAACTAGAACGAATAATTTGAGTACGAACGCTCTTGAAAAAAAAATTAGTCGCTCTTGAATTTTCAAGAATTTCGCTCTTGGAATCGAGATAAATTCGTTCTAAACGTTCTCAATTTTGTTTTTTATAGGCAAGGGGGGTGAGGGCAACTTAACTTTGAGAGAGTAGCGTTGGAGTCGCTCTCGCAGAGAGTGAGGGCGCATGCGCAGTTGGTCGTTGAGAGAATGAGAGCGCAGAGAGTTAGAGCGCATGCACAGTTTGTTGTTGTGTTATAAAGGCAACTGCGTTTATTTATAAGTGTGATTTCGTCGCGTCTTTTACCTTACGAAGGTTAGCTGAGTTCGTTAAACTGCCCGTCGCCTGTGTGTGTTTCAGTCTTTCGAGGTACCGAGTTCAAGTCCCAGAAAAGTAAGTAAAAAAAAAAATATCTATGTGGTTATCTCAAAATCAATCACAACTTAAAACAAAGTTTGGAGGGTGGGGTGGTGGTGTTGGGATTGGTGTGGTTGATAATGGTGAGTGGGACGGGGGAGGTAGACGAGACGGACCACCACGTCGGTCGGGTCGGGTCAGTCGGGTCGGGTCGGTCGTGTCTCTCCCCCCACCCCCCACCCACCCCAAATATTCTTTTTAATTTTTTTATTTTGAGAATTATTCGTTCTTGGATCAAGTACTGAAACTCTTGAATCAATAATTATTCATACTTCGATCAAGAGCTGAAACTCTTGAATCAGGAATGTCGGGATAAAAAATTCACTCTTGAATCAAGAATTTCGCTCTTGGATCAAGAATTTTCACTCTCACCGTACTTTTGAGAACGAATGCTCTTGATTCAAGAGCGAAATTCTCTATTTTTTCTCTGAGTGTTGCAGGTACATAAGTACCCATAAAACGCGAACCGATGCTTCATTTGAAAAACTGGGTATGAGGTGATGCTTACAGAGGTCCCTTTTATCATAATTTAACGGTCTCATGCCGGGGTTTTTAAAAAAGTTGGATTTTGTCGAACTGTGTAATAGTTTGTAATTTGCAAGTGTATAAAAATGTTAGCTTTATAAAATTACCTTATTCAATACTTTGCCTTTAAAGGAACCATTGGTTGAGCCACCGCTTCAAACCGACAGCAGTCAATTATTGATATTAGACGGTATTGATGGACTTTCATCATCGATTCCAAGCTTTAAAAATTTGGAAATTTGATTAAAGGGTGGTGAGACTTACCTCTGTCTTTTTCCATAAGAACAATTTTTACCTAAACTCAGCACGCAAGCCTAGTGGGGGCACAGCTTCTATTAAATCTTCTTTGGTTAAATACGGTAAGCTCTTAAATGTCACTTGAGCAGCTAGAGCAAGCTAAAATTGATTTTGAATTTTTATGTGTACTAAAAAAAGACATTACGAGTGTGCATACATCCTTGTACATACATACATAATATGTATACATATGAATACATATGTACATTGTACATACAACGTTGCTGTCATTTGCACATACAAATATGTTAATACATATGTATGTATGCACTATGTGGATAATTCACAATTTTATTTACACTTATGATATTTACTCACCCTTTAGAAATTAAAGACTTCTTCCAAATTTATTTTCTTGAGAAAATGTAGCAGTTTTTCCTCCTCTTGACTAAGGGCCGATTTCTCATGTTGTTGTTTTTGCAAATCTAGGTGGATTTGCTTCATTTGCTTTGCTCATGTTCAATGCTAACCATCTAGATGAATTTCGTAGCAATCTACTTCAACCTCATTGATTTCAAATTCATGTACATGTTTATGCAAATTAAGTATTTTTATGTATCCGCGCATATGGTCACACTGAAAAGTATTTAAAAACAAAAAACAACTGCTGCTAAAAACAGTAAAGTCTGAATTGTTATTAAGTAAACCAAAAATGGAAAATTGGATGTGCCTTTAATATGCAAGAACACTTGCAGACATTGCTGAAATTACAGATGAACATTCTGATTCCCCTAGTTCATTGCTTAAGCTAAGTTTACACATCCAAATAATTTGGCTAAATTTTTATAAAAATAGCCATGATTAAAGATTTTACAGGACTAAAATCTTAAACTATGGTTCCACGCAATAAATACGCAAATAATTTGATCAAATATGGCCGGAAAGTTCCACAATTTCGCCTATATAGTCAAATTTTCATGAAAATTTGTCCAAATTATTTACCTGTGTGAACATAGGATTCGACCTAATGCTTAATCTCCCATCATAGTAACAAGTCGTTCCAAAAGAAAAACCTTCTCCTTCTCTGTAAAATTCTTGCTGTAATTTTTAAAATTGGCGCGCAATAAAAATAAACAATACTCTGCCGAGTACAAAGGTGCTGCCAACCTAGTATTAGACCATTCCAGCCCTCCCGGTGTGACCGTGGCGCAAATGCCCGAATTTAAAATCAACCTACATGAGACAACCAATTGCGCAAAAACCATCTAGTTGCAAAATCTAGATGAATTTCGCTTTGAGCTGTTGTGGCCGGGGGATCAAGCGGCTTATCGATATACCCATATACCGATAACACCAAAATATCAATACAGGGAAAATGTGTTGGAAAGCGAGGAGTGTTAGGGATGGGGGAAACTCGTCTGTAAGGGTGAACTATTCACTGTCCAGAGTCCACTGACCCGGAACAGTTTAAAATGTGGAACATGACTTTGGAAGAACTAGGCCAAGGTTAGGGCAAGTAGTTCAATCTGGTTGTTGCCGGCGCGCAGTCGCAGTGCGGAAGTTATAAAAAATTTTAAATTAATTTACCGTACACCAGTGTAACAAAAAGAAAAGTAAAAGTCAAATTGTGCCAGAAGAAGGAAGGAGGAACGAATTATCCCGGAGATTCAGGAGATTTTTTTTGGCAGGCAAGATTTTCCATATATCTCGGGTGAGTCTGTTCCTGAAAGGTTAGGAGGACAGGAGGTGACCAGGTTTTTTTTTATTTTAAAATAGCCAACGTACACCAAAGAGCTCCTGAAATTAAGACCAGGCCATATTTGTGGGCCTGGTCGGATATTTTTTGGGTAAAGATATCCTGCCCCAATTCGGAGCCAGACTTGAATTTCTGGAGAGATTGCCAGTACGCTTCCACCCAAATTTTGTTTTCGTGGGCAAGCAACAATTTTTTTTTGCATCTGGCAAAGCACTCGCAACCGGCCACGCTTGCACTCATTTTTAATATTTTTTTTTGTGCTTCAACGCTGGCGGCACTTCCTTTTGGGTGCCCAGACCAGCCACCGTCTACCAAAGAGAGGCCGACACGCCTACCTACCTGGAGGCGGCAACGTTAGTTCATCTTAAACAATTTTTTTTTATATCGTATTTTTTTTTATTTATTTTTTTTTGTCCATATTTATGTAATCTATTTACTTATTAATTTTGTTGTCCATATTTATTTAATTTTTTTATATTATTTATATTTTTAAATTATTTATATTCAATTTTTTTTATATTTCTGTGCATTTTGTTGTTTCCCTGCATGTAGGTTTTGATTTTCTGCATTTTTAAAAAAAAAAAAAATAGTGTCCCTTTAATTTGTCCTTCGGTGGAAGGAAGCCCTCCCATTAAAGAGCTCTTTAGGTAGGGGGTTTTAATTTTGTTTATTCATTTAAATATATTTTTTTTGGAGTTGTCCTATTGGACATAAAACAACTGCCAGCTTGCAGGTTGGCAACAACAACGCCGCAAACCAAAAATTTAATAAAAAAAAAAGGGAAATCAGAAATTTAAAATTATAAAGAGAAAAAAATATGTTTAGTGTTAAGAAGAATTGTCAATAAATTATTAAGTGAATGAAAAGAAAAGAAATGTGGTAGAAGGTTTCAGTATGGGAGGGAAGAAGCGGAACTGATCATGGCAAAGTAAGGCTTGCTCGTCGGATAGTTTGGGGCAGCACAAAAAAAGAAACGTATATGTCCTGCTGCAAGGAATGGGAGGGATGCGCAAAAAGGAGGCTCAATCCATCTGGAGTCCGTCAACTAATGTCTTGTCCAGTTTTTTTTGTTGCTTGTGGTTTTTCATTGTATTAGTCAGCTAAGTACATTTTTGTTCGTTTAATAGTTCGTGTTTGTTTAGTCAGTCAGGATATTTTTATTTGAATTCAAATTCAAATTCATAAGATCCAATTGTGCAGTATTTAGTGTTGTGTAATGTCTAACAGCCGCATGAATATGTTCTGTTAGATATTTATTGTTACGTGTGGTGGGCAGGGTTAGTGGACTCATACCCTGAGGACTGGAGCTAGCTGGCTCGCCCACACCAAAACACACGCAGGGCCCAGCTTGGGTCATAACAATAATGGCGCCCAAATTATAAAAAAATATAAGTGGCAGCACTAAAACCTCCATAAAGGCGGTTAATAGGAATTTCTATCTTTTTGAATTCCGCTGGGCTGAAATCTGCCGCTCGAGAGGTAGTGGTCAGATCAGGGGATTCCTAAAGCATAGAAAATGAAGAAGGAAAGATAGTCACAGACCATATCGGACTTGGTATTGGCATCATAGGGTCCTGACGACATTGCACAGTTTAAATAACAAATGTGATAAGCGATCAGATCTTAAAAGATGCTTAAACCAACTGTGATAGGATTCTGTGATATAGATTAGGTTTAGATTAGGATCAGGGAGGGCTTTGATACGGCGTCAACGGCCAACCAAATGGTAAAGGCGTTTAGCGACTGCTATCGGTTCGGCGACACCGGATCCGACAGGAGATGGTTAGCGCTCGAGCACAAATAGTTAGAATCTAAATAAGGTTATTAGTGCTTAAAAGGGTAATTGCAGCTTGTGATAATAAAGGACTGATAGGATTAGGAAAAGCGAATATAAAATAGGACTTAGGTTAAAAATTAGGGGGTACATTTATGGTTAGTGAGTAAATCGTATATTACTAATTCCTTGTTTTCTGGATCCTGCTGAGTGAGCATTGATCGACCGAAACTCCATAGTTCGGGGTTTCGTAGCGAAATGATGCAAGTGACGGTGGCCAGCACTAGCGGAAATGCGAGTGGCTGAAGCATCCGAGCGAAATGAAGCAGGAACCTGAGGAAAGGGAGGTAATTAGTATCTTGTTACGTGTGTTGACTTCTTGACTGTCGGTCATCTACATTCAAGATGACCTGAACAGTCAACAATGTCGATATATGTATGAACTTATCTGTTATTTATATCTGTTAACAAAGAAACCAGCACAAGACAAATGGTTGTTTAAAGCGCAGAAAGCAGACGAACGTCTGCTACACGACTAGCAAAATAAGCCATGAGAGGGGAAGCTCATTTTCTCCTGTAAAGTTATAAAAATTTATTATTGATTGGTTTCCGTCAAGATAATAGAAATTATTGTTCAAAAAAGGGAAAAAAACTCATAATCCTTTTATATAAAGAATGGCACTTTCAAAGCCATATAACATTCATGGGGTTGATGCGACAGGGGGGGAAACAGAGGGAGCAATAGGTGGCGAAAGAGGTAGGAACAGCGCAATACGAAGGGGAGCTGTTAGCAGGCAGCAGAACCTTGACGACGCATCCACTCCGTATGGCACATACTCCAACATAATCCTTGACCCTATACAGGAGCAGTACAGCCAAGAAAATGCTGAAGCGTTCCGATCAGCCAACAAGAGAGAAATGTTCAATATGATCCAGGCTTCACAGGAACAGTTGAAGGTCGACATGCAGCAGCTGGTCGACAATAGAATCGACCAGTGTATGGCAAAAGGATTTGCGGACCTTATGAAGAAGTTAGATCCTAGGGATAGTGGGTCGACATCCTCAGAAACATCAGCTAAGATGGTTCACTCAGCAGCTACAGGGAATGTAATCACCAGCCATGAGTTCCAGAATAGGAGCCCCTCTAACGACAGATTGCCAAATGTATCCACTCAAAGTCAGAGTCAAAATCCGATGGCTAACCAGAGCACTCGTCAGCCAAATAGATGGAGTCAGAGCAGGGACTATCCTGGACAGAGAGATGGAATGCGGCAGCAATTCCCGAGAGGCGCAGTACCAGTGAATTTACAAAGCCTTCGCAGGGACAATCGCAGTCAACAATTTGTGCCGTTGGATAAATGGGGCTTCCAATTCTCAGGACATACCGGAGGAATGAGTGCGGAAGACTTCATCTTTCGGGTGGAGCATTTACAGAAACATTATAATCTGCACTGGAGTGATCTACTTAGAGATTTTCACCGGTTACTGACTGACGGAGCATCTGAATGGTATTGGCTTATGATACGCACCAAGCCTATAAGCGATTGGGAGGAACTGAAATGGGCTTTGGAACAACGCTACAGCGACACTCGAAGCGATTACGACAGAATTCAGGATATCGCTGAGAGGAAGCAGCAGCCTGGAGAATCACTAGATGATTTCTTCACGGCAATGCGACGGTTGATAGCGTCAGTAGGTATGAGTGTCGAAAACCACTGGATTATAAAGACCGTCAAAAGGAACCTAAGTGAGCCTATGCGACAATGGATCTATCCTATAAGAGTATACACTTTGGAACACCTACGAGATGAATGTAGAGAAGCCGAGCGGGCATTTGCAATGGAAAGGGGCAGAAACTACACTCATCACGTGACTCATCGAGAGCGACAGGAGGCTAGACCAAACAGAGTGGAGGAATTACGCGAGGCTGAGTTGGCAGAATGGGAAAACAAAGCCAAAGAACCACCCATGTATATGGAAGCCCAAGTGGAGGCAGTCTCTGGTGCGACAGCAAGAAGTATACTGGTTTGCTGGAACTGCCAGAAAGAAGGGCATGTATATATGGACTGCGAGTCACCTCAGCGTACCATATTTTGTTATAAATGTGGTCGTCCGAATGTGGTGACACCAAAATGTCCACGGTGCAGTGCGGGAAACGGATCCAGGAGCGAGGCGAGACCGGGAGAGTCACGTTCCAGCAAGGACCCGGTGCCACAGCAGAAAAAATATCAACCTCGCCAAAATTGATTGACTCCAGTACGCTGAGAGTTACAAAAGGGCAGGATATAAGTGAAGCACACGCCCTGCAGGCACACACGGAGGAAGAGAAAGGACTTAATCCAAATATCTCAATTGAGGAGCGATGGATTAGATACAGGACTGCTAAAAATAAAATCTTTGGCACCAATAGGTTGAACGAGATGACGCTAATAACAAATCGGGTGAAGAAAGCTAGAGAACGTTTCAAGCGTCGTAAAATGGAAAGACAAGCAGTACAAAGAACAGTAACAGCAAACCAGGCAGGCCAACAGTTAACCATGGATCGCAGGCCATATGCTTTCTTTTCAATAAATGGTCATAAACTGCGTGGTCTATTGGACTCCGGAGCATCGATAAGCGTTCTTGGGTCAGGATGTCGTGAGTTGGTGGACAAACTTGGGCTGGCATGGAAGCCGTTCTATTCAAATGTCCAAGTAGCCAGTGGAGGTGGTCAAAAGATAATTGGGAAGGCCATAGTTGAGGTAAACTACAAGGAACATATAGCAGAAATTTGCTTCTATCTATGCCCTTCACTCCAGCAGGAGGTTTATCTGGGAATAGTCTTCTGGCAATCCTTCTCGCTGGCTCCCGAACTTTTTTGTGAACCCATCTCAGAGCTGACTCAAGAAGAGAACTTCACCCAAACATCGAAACCGGAGCCGCACGTGCTCACAGAAGAACAGAAGATCAGACTACAGGCAGTGCAAAATACGTTTCTGACTTTTGAAGAAGAAGGGCTGGGACGTACTCATTTAATGAAACACAGCATACAACTAATAGAAGGAGCAGTACCTGTCAAAGAGAGATGCTATCCTATGTCGCCTGCAAAACAAAAATGCGTGTACGAGGAAATCGACAATATGCTACGCCTGGGGGTTATAGAGGAGAGCGACAGCGCATGGAACAACAACGTGACATTGGTGATGAAGCCAGGCAAAAACCGACTCTGTCTTGACGCTCGCAAGATTAATAAAGTCACAGTAAAGGACGCCTATCCGCTGCAGAATATAGATGGGATCCTGAGCAGAATAGACTCTACAATTTACATGAGTAGTGTAGATTTAAAATATGCATTTTGGCAGGTCGAGCTGGAGGAGGAAAGTCGGAAGATCACGGCATTTACTGTTCCTGGACACCCCCTATATCAGTTTGTGGTCATGCCATTTGGCCTTTGCAATTCTGCGCAATGACTTTGCCGGCTAATGGACAAGGTGGTGCCACAAAAACTAAGGGAACAGGTCCATTTATACTTAGATGACCTCCTTGTGGTATCTCCGGACTTTGACTCCCATATAGAAGTACTGCAGCAAGTGGCAGAATGCCTTAGGAAAGCAGGTCTGACTATTGGCCTCAAGAAGTCGCATTTTGCTTTCAAGGAGTTGAAATACTTAGGTTATATCATAGGTGGAGGCGCAATGAGAACTGATCCCAACAAGGTGCAAGCAATCCGGAACATATCCCTGCCGAAAAGTCCTCGCGAAGTAAGAAGTTTCCTCGGTACGGCTGGTTGGTACCGGCGGTTTATTAAGAACTTTGCTGAGATTGCGGCCCCGTTAACAGACACGCTTAAAAAAGGGTCCAAGTTTTGTTTGACCGGGGAAGCACGAAAAGCTGTTGAAAATCTGAAGGATGCCTTGACCAAAGCACCAGTCCTTAGGCATCCAGACTTCACAAGGCGATTCTTCATTCAGTGCGATGCTTCGGACACGGGAATAGGAGCTGTCCTATTTCAGTTGGAGAAAGACGAAAGTGAGCGACCAATAGCGTTTTTCTCGCAGAAATTAAATAAGTGTCAGAAAAACTACAGCGTCACTGAAAAAGAGTGTTTGGCAGCAGTATCAGCGGTCAAAAGATTTCGTCCGTATGTGGAGATGATGCCGTTCACATTTATCACCGACCATTGCAGCCTGAAATGGCTAATGTCTTTGCGAGATCTGGATGGCCGACTGGCTAGGTGGTCATTAAAGTTGCAAGCATTTGATTTTGATATCGAGCATCGCAAAGGATCAGACAATATAGTGGCCGATACTCTATCCCGGATGGTCGAAGAGATCGAAGTGGATCAATTGATCGGGTTCCAGACTACAGAGTTTGAGTCTGAGGAATACACAAATCTGAGATCAGAAGTCAAGGCAAACAAGGAGAAGTTGCCCGATTTGAAGATAATGGACGGCTACGTCTTTAAACGTTCACACACTCAGGACCCGTGTCCAGAACTAGGAGAAACCAGTTGGGAGCTGTGTGTCCCTTTGTCTCTCTCTACAACTCTCATACAGCAAGCTCATACACCTGCAACTCGATCCCATAGAGGAATCGCTAAAACACTGCAACACCTACGACAACGGTATCACTGGCCTGGCATGGCTAGCCAAGTCAGAGATTTTGTCAGAAATTGTTCGGTCTGCAAAGAAACGAAGTCGACGAACTGTGGACCAAAACCCAGTATGACCGGGGAGACGATCACTTATCGGCCCTTCCAAAAAGTTTATATTGACTTTTTGGGCAAGTATCCGAGGTCCAAATCCGGAAATGCGTACCTTTTTGTTGTTGTCGACCACTTTTCGAAATTTGTTTTTCTGAAGGCAATGCGAGAAGCCACTGCCGCTGCAGTAGTTAAATTTTTGACGCTGGAGGTTTTCCACACGTTTGGAGTGCCAGAGATGCTGCACTCGGACAACGGCAAACAGTTCGTGGGAAAGGGATTCATGGCAATGATAGAAAAGTATGGCATAAGACACATCAAGACTGCAGCATACTCTCCTCAGTCGAACGCGGCAGAGAGAGTCAACCAATCTGTTCTGAACGCTATCAGAGCGTATCTGGAGGAGGATCACAGAGATTGGGATCTGTATTTGACAGAAATCGAGGGTGCTCTTCGGAATGCGGTTCACCAAGCAACAGAAGTTACGCCTCATTTCGCGCTATTCGGACAATATATGTATACCAGTGGCGCCGACTACCAATTAGCGAGGAAGCTTCAAGCCTTGGAAGATAATGAGCTAAGATTGCTACCGCCAGAAGACAGAATGAGCCTACTTCGACAAAAAATCAGACTAAACCTTCATAAAGCGCACGAGACGAGTGCCCGCTACTTCAATCGAAAAACTCGGGATGTGAGATTCACTCCGGGGCAAGAAGTATACCGAAGAAACTTTGTCTTGAGTGATTTTGGCAAGAACTTCAATGCAAAATTTGTCCGAAAATTTGTGAAGTGTAGGATAAAGAGGCTAATCGGTAACAATATGTACGAAGTGGAAAATCTTGATGGGAAAACGACCGGGATTGTTCACGCGAAGGATTTGAAGCAGTGATGCCCTAATACTTGGAAGAACCTATTCAACAGGGAGTGACAGGCCAACGATGAGGTACTGCAAGAAATATGAGAAATATAAATCGGAAAATGTAATGCCTAAGGCACATACTTACTCTGTCATGTGGAATCTTAAAAGCAGTAAGACAAATGTTCCTGTAATGTTCCAGTTGGTCACTGTTGCTCTGGATCCGCGAGGTCGGTTTTACGTTTCGGTGTCGGAGGCAGAGTCCAGGTTCATGTTGGGTGTGGGTGGTCCCCTCGTAAGGCGCTGGTTCCGAACATCTGGGCCCTGAGTTGTTCCGGTATATCTGTCCTCAATTCTCTAATACGGCTCACTTTTCATTGTCATCTAAAAGCGTGTGTACGCTACAGATGCCAAAGTGTTGTTGTGGCCGGGGGATCAAGCGGCTTATCGATATACCCATATACCGATAACACCAAAATATCAATACAGGGAAAATGTGTTGGAAAGCGAGGAGTGTTAGGGATGGGGGAAACTCGTCTGTTAGGGTGAACTATTCACTGTCCAGAGTCCACTGACCCGGAACAGTTTAAAATGTGGAACATGACTTTGGAAGAACTAGGCCAAGGTTAGGGCAAGTAGTTCAATCTGGTTGTTGCCGGCGCGCAGTCGCAGTGCGGAAGTTATAAGAAATTTTAAATTAATTTACCGTACACCAGTGTAACAAAAAGAAAAGTAAAAGTCAAATTGTGCCAGAAGAAGGAAGGAGGAACGAATTATCCCCGAGATTCAGGAGATTTTTTTTGGCAGGCAAGATTTTCCATATATCTCGGGTGAGTCTGTTCCTGAAAGGTTAGGAGGACAGGAGGTGACCAGGTTTTTTTTTATTTTAAAATAGCCAACGTACACCAAAGTGCTCCTGAAATTAAGACCAGGCCATATTTGTGGGCCTGGTCGGATATTTTTTGGGTAAAGATATCCTGCCCCAATTCGGAGCCAGACTTGAATTTCTGGAGAGATTGCCAGTACGCTTCCACCCAAATTTTGTTTTCGTGGGCAAGCAACAATTTTTTTTTGCATCTGGCAAAGCACTCGCAACCGGCCACGCTTGCACTCATTTTTAATATTTTTTTTTGTGCTTCAACGCTGGCGGCACTTCCTTTTGGGTGCCCAGACCAGCCACCGTCTACCAAAGAGAGGCCGACACGCCTACCTGGAGGCGGCAACGTTAGTTCATCTTAAACAATTTTTTTTTATATCGTATTTTTTTTTATTTATTTTTTTTTGTCCATATTTATGTAATCTGTTTACTTATTAATTTTGTTGTCCATATTTATTTAATTTTTTATATTATTTATATTTTTATATTATTTATATTCAATTTTTTTTATATTTCTGTGCATTTTGTTGTTTCCCTGCAGGTTTTGTAGGTTTTGATTTTCTGCATTTTAAAAAAAAAAAAAAAAATATTGTCCCTTTAATTTGTCCTTCGGTGGAAGGAAGCCCTCCCATTAAAGAGCTCTTTAGGTAGGGGGTTTTAATTTTGTTTATTCATTTAAATATATTTTTTTTGGAGTTGTCCTATTGGACATAAAACAACTGCCAGCTTGCAGGTTGGCAACAACAACGCCGCAAACCAAAAATTTAATAAAAAAAAGGGAAATCAGATATTTAAAATTATAAAGAGAAAAAAATATGTTTAGTGTTAAGAAGAATTGTCAATAAATTATTAAGTGAATGAAAAGAAAAGAAATGTGGTAGAAGGTTTCAGTATGGGAGGGAAGAAGCGGAACTGATCATGGCAAAGTAAGGCTTGCTCGTCGGATAGTTTGGGGCAGCACAAAAAAAGAAACGTATATGTCCTGCTGCAAGGAATGGAAGGGATGCGCAAAAAGGAGGCTCAATCCATCTGGAGTCCGTCAACTAATGTCTTGTCCAGTTTTTTTTGTTGCTTGTGGTTTTTCATTGTATTAGTCAGCTAAGTACATTTTTGTTCGTTTAATAGTTCGTGTTTGTTTAGTCAGTCAGGATATTTTTATTTGAATTCAAATTCAAATTCATAAGATCCAATTGTGCAGTATTTAGTGTTGTGTAATGTCTAACAGCCGCATGAATATGTTCTGTTAGATATTTATTGTTACGTGTGGTGGGCAGGGTTAGTGGACTCATACCCTGAGGACTGGAGCTAGCTGGCTCGCCCACACCAAAACAGACGCAGGGCCCAGCTTGGGTCATAACAGAGCAAAAACATGAAGTGTATAATCATAGCGTTCGTTTGTTGTAATGTAGTGTGACCAGAGTGTGGAAAGAAAATTTTACCAATAAATGCGAAATCAATTTTAATTATGCCAAATATACTAAGCATTCTCTGGTCGTACTCATCACAACAAAATCAAAAACGCGCTCCACCACTGCGTTCATGTTTTGTGAACGGATGTGCCATTTTTAGTAACAAAGGTTATTTATAATCAATGTGTTTTTCCGTGAACGACGGGCTTGTTTTTTTTGTGAATGAAAATTCACGAACGAAATCGTTCAAAGAGAAGTCCGCTTGGGCTGGGTTTTGGACGCTCGTTTTTTTCTTAGTGTACCGTTAGGTTCCCACCATTTTTCATTCTTTGACATTCGCTAGCGTTGAGAAAGCAGATCGATTGTTAGACTTGGGCAAAAAAATTTAAAAGATTACAATAGATAGGATACAAAATATGAAGATAATGAAATAGTTAAACGAGGATTCACTGGTGTTGGCGGCTCTGAAATGGATAAATAAATAGTAACATCAAATACCAATGGTAAGTATTCTTCTTTTATGTAGATAGATTTAAAACAGGCGGACTTAGGCGCAAATTCAACAAAAGACAAACTCATGTAAAAGACTGCAGATTGCCAAGTGCCTCTTTTGCGACCAAGTCTGTATCAAGTAAATGGCAATACATCGAATTTAAATGACCACATTAAGCGGATGCACCCAGCAATGAATTTAGATGATTCACAATGCTCGTCTAGTACAATAGTGCCATTTATAAGTCAACTATACAAAGATCACTCAATTCGGAAAAAAAAACCTGATGACGCTTTGATTAAGTTTGTAGCTTCTGCTGTTCGGTCGTTTCCAATAGGGAATCCAGAATTTTATTGATTTTGTTAAAGAGCTTGATGGCAGGTACATATAACCATCAGCTTCAAAATGTGCATATGGCTTAACCGATATTATCGACAATATCGACATTTTCTCTAAAAAACATCGAAACATCAAATAGCAGCACTATCGATAGTTTTGCAGCTCTAGTGACCAGTTGTGGTAAGCTTCTGTGAAATGTCACATTGCCTTAGACTTGAAACTGTAAAGGTTTAAAAGATTTTCTTGACACCATCACTGAAATGCATTCAAGTCAGCTTGCAATTTATAGCGAGAAACCAAATCTTTCACATCATCAGCGTACATAAGTACACGAGAGTGATTCAAGACTGAAGGAAGATCTTTTAAGCAAGCAATTTCTTCGTCATATATAGGAACCATACCGTAGCCCTTGCGTAAGATTTTGCAGCCAGTTATCAAAGATTTAAGAGTACTAGGAAATCACAAACATTTGCATACATGTTGCTCAAACGATTACTTTCACCTTCTCTCATATTCTGTGTATTTATTTGTTTTCATTTGGTTTTTTTTTTTAATTTTTTTTTGGCAACTATTACGACAGTTAATTGTTAAGCTTAAATAAAAGCATAGAGTCGAGCGTCCAGCCGCAAATGCACAATTGGAACTTGTTCAGTTACTTTCGCTGAAAAATGGAGAGACCGTCTCCGATGTCTATGTCTTGCTTTGACACTTTGGCGGACATTTGGCGGGTTGGTTTGACACTTTTGCGCATGCGTGTCGTGTCAAGAGTAACGGCTCTCATATTTCAGTGTTGTTTCAATTGTTACTATTAATTTGATTTTATTTTCTGCATTTCGACGGCGGCGTTGACGACGGCGACGACAATTGACTTTAAATGTCTTGGCATTTACCAAAGAGAAAAGTTACAACCACTATGAAAGTGTATTTCGTTTTCTTCATTTTTCGATAATAACCATCACAAATTGATGAAACTTTCCCAAAAAAAGACTGAAAAGCGCACTGCACAGAATATGCGATTATGTAATGATTATTAATTATTATTAATCAATTAAGTACAGTTCATTTGCAATGCTTTCAGTTTCAGCTGCACGGTGAAAACACTCTCTCACAACCAAAGTTCGATTTAGTCCTGCTCTTCTGCTTCAATTTTCATTCCTCCTCGTCCTCCTGCTGACCGCACAAGGCGGCACAACAGCACAGCAAACAAATGCAGGGACAGCAGAGTACCAACATTATACAAATACAGCAAAATACAAACATGAATATCACACCTAATATCAGCCACAGGGCAATGCCCAATCCTCCTGATGGTTTCTTCTTCATTGTAAAATAATAGTATTCTTTGACATTAAATTTTGATTTTGTGTGAGATATTTTTTTAAAGATATTTAAATATGGGTGGGAGAGGCCTGCTTATTTTTCCAATTTAGTCTAAGGGAGTCTAATGTACTGGACCGATCGTTATGTAATTTTCATTCATATTCGTAACTTCACAGCAGCCATTTTCTTCTTTTTATGAAGATTTTTTCAAATATATTGAAAGTACGACAGTGGTTTGGTAAGTCAGTTACTTTTTGAATAAAAGATTTATTTCCGTAAAAGAACATTATATCGGTTAACTGGTAATATATTCTACAACAACCGCCTAAGAAACGTGAATACGATTCTTCGTGAAGTGGGTCGGAGTTAAATATTCAATTTAGCAAAAAAACATATATATTTTGGTAACGTAGCAACAACAGGTCCTGTGTTTTCTTTAGTTGCTTCAAGAGTAAGTTTTAAGGGTTAGAGTTCACCAACAAAAGTTCACTCTTCGAGTGTAACATCTATTGCAAAATTTTGTTTATTCTAATAATTTAACAAATAAGAAACGAAACAAAGTTAAGGACCATTAGTTCTAAAAATATATTTATAGCAGGTCTGCAAACCGATTTTAAACCGAACTGGTTTGAACCCGGAATTCCGAAATATATTTTAAAGCGAACCAAACTTCAAACCGAACCAGAGCGATTTTTTTGTTAGCAGAGTCCGACGCCTCCCAAACTCGCTCTGCGGCAGTGTCTCTCTCCAACACACAGTGATACATGACTTCGGCAAGCATTCGGTGTGAATTGGCGAGTATGTTCGTGGCCCAGGGGGGGCTTTCGCTGGGGAACTCTGATATAGAGCGACAGAGTCTTAAATTAGCCATGGAAGTACAATGTCGTTGTTTTAAAAATCCTGAATAGAAGTATACAGTTAATGTTAAGGTCGGCACCAATTTTAGCCTAAGTATTTAGATCCTTCAAGTTGATTAAATGAATAAGCAAAAAGTTAAACGAAATATTGGTATTGTTTTTAATAGACTACAAAGCTTTGAGCTTTGACTTCAATCTCACTTTCAGAAGATGACGATTTAGAAAGTCATCTCCGAAATGTTTTAGACTTCTGATTTTCTTAATAATTATCAACTTAATGTGCTGGGGCAAAATGTACATTTTCCGCCATACAATTTTATATGGGCACATGAGATGCCAAAAATGTGCTTTTTTTATACCCTTGTAGAGGGTATATTATAATTGACCAGATGTTTGTAACGCATAGAAGGAAGCATCTCCGACCACATAAAGTATATATATTCTTGATCAGCATGACGATCTGAGTTGATATAGCCATGTCGGTCTGTCCGTCCGTCCGTCTGTTTCTATGCTATCTCCTCCGTCAGTTTTAAAGCTATCTTAACCAAACTTTGCACGAAGTCTTTTGGTACAAATACGCTGCACATTTGTCGGAACCGGTCAGATCGGATGACTTATCATATAGCTGCCATAGGAACTATCGGTCGAAAAAGTAGTTTTAGTTAGAAAAACTTTTTTGTTTTTAATGGGAGCGTCTTTTTACTTTTCAGTTATGAATATTATCGGCTTCCACACAACTTTGGGAAGTTTGGTCAAAATCGGATGGATTTATTGTTTAGCTGCCATATAACAAACTGTCAAGCAATTGGTCGAAGTAGTGGCGAAATCAATTGCTGAGTTTGGGAAATAGCTCAGCTAAGGATGTTCGACGAAAATCATTTAAAACCTTAATTTATATCAATTATACAAGCTACAAGGGTATAGTAGTAGTAGTATTATGTTGTTATCAAAATAGAACAAAATAAAAAAAAAAACTTAAAAATCTTCGTTTATAATTTGTCGCCGATATTTGGTGGCTTCTGCTAAAAATGCTGATAGGATGCGATTGACCCAGGTTGTGAGTCAGCTTTTTATAAGTGGACCTTTCAGTGCTCTGTCTAGCTCGGTTTATAAAGATTTGACGCTCTTCTTCGCAAAGCATTACTATGACTTCAGCTTGTGTATGACGCCATGCTTGTATATTGTCCCAATCAAAGTTTAGCCTGCAGTTGTTTGAAATAGTGGACCAGTCGTCAAAAAACTGAGTTTTCCCAAGAAGCAGTTGACTCATTATTTGCTCAGGCAGTCTTTTCTCCGGCATGTTCATGACCTTGGCTACATAGTTGAAATGCAGTTGCAGTGTATACGTATACAGAGTTGGAAGGCCAGTTTCTATATAAATCGCGTAATTTGGCGTATTCTGCGGTAACTTGAAACCTTTTTTGATGAAAAACGTCAACAAGCGTTCAACATCGTCGAATCTAAGAAATCCCCAAATTTCAGCAGCATAACACATGATCCTTCTTACAGTTGCCTGGAACACCTTATATTTGCAACTTGGCTTCACGTTGTCTCTACTCAGCTATGTCCTCCATGTAGAGTTTATAGCAATTTTTGCTTCTCCAGGTTTCCCTTTTATATGATCTGAGAAATTCATATTATCGGATACTGCGACGCCTAAATATTTGTAGGACCGCGCTTTCTCTAGCGTTCTTCCATTTATTTGCAGACATTCCCCATCTCTTAGCCTGCTTCTTCGTGCTCCAATGGACATAATCTTCGATTTTTCAGTATTTATTTGCAGACCCCACTGCTCACAATCAACAAGGGTATATAAACTTCGATCGAGCCGAAGCTAGCTTTCCTCCATTTTTTATAATTTATTTTGTTTCAAAATTTTCTGTCATCTTATGTAAAATGTGCATTTTGAGAAAATGTACTCGCATTACTCGTTTGTCATTCGATTGTTCGATAGTTTTTATTCGATGGTCGATCATTTTTGGTAAGTTAATTTGTAATTAATTTGTACTTTTTAATAACTTATCAATAATTTCAATAATAACACAATGAATTGCAGAAAGTAGAGACTTCTAATGTGGTTGCAATTGGACTCAAGAGACCGCAGACCTCTGGTCTGAACAAAACAATGGTTCGCGTCGCCCCAGAAATATTTCTAACATTTATAGAGACAAATTTGACATGGATAAACTTTAAATGCTTTTCCACATTAGATATTCGGCCCTGTTCCGAATTCCGAGTCGGTTTAAGTGTAAAGGTGGTTTTTTCTTTTTTAAAATTTACAAATCGATATACAAGGTGCGAAGAATATCTGTGGTTACTAGATCAGGTCGTCTCTTTTTGACAAATTGATTCCACTTGACATGGTGCAATCGGTTTCAACTGCTTAAGCAATTCCGATTTTCCTTAAACCGGATCTTGTAACAATAGATATGATTGTGCACTTCCAAGTAACATTGAGCGCGTTCACCAGCACAAATCGATGACAAAAAATCGATTATTTTTGTTAGATTGTGCTGGTGAACGGGCATGATGTGCCATCATGATTGCTTAATTTCGTGATTGTGTTAGATGTCAATACATCGTAGCAATAGTTTGTTACTGTCAACAATAAACAAACAAGAAATTTAATGAAGACAACAACAAAATGAGTCAGAAAATGAGTTTGTTTTTGTTAAATTAATTGTCAGAGGACGTGCTTTAGCAAATTTATCCTGGAAATTAGTGCAAGGCTTTGCTGGTTGTTGCAGAGTAGAAGAGGTGGGAAAGGCGGCTCCTTTAAAAGATAAAGCGCAAAGTTATAGAACAGACGAACTCAAGGATCATTTTAGGATGTCCCAAGCATCGTTTAAAGTACTCTCAGTTCATTGCCATTAAAATACTTAATTAGAATTAACATTTGCATACCCGCCATGAATCGCGTGGCCCAGGATGAACCAATTGCCAACGTAATTCTGGATATAAAACAGCGTTATGTAATTTGGCTGCTGGCAAAACAGGAGTCCTTATTAGAAATTGTCACATTCGACAAATGAAGAAGATCTGGCCATCGGATATTGGAGTTTGTTGTGTACATTCCCGCCGGGCTTACAACAAACATCAAATGGCTAACAAATTTTTATTAAGGAAAAATCAAGGAGGATTCCAGGAGCAGGAGGTGCTATTGACGACGGTCATTCAAATTTAATAGTCTAAATTTTATTTAGCTGATTGTTGCATTTAAGATTTCCGACAACTAAAATTATCGATTACTTTGTTGCCTGAAAATTCTATCAAACACTTTCACCAGCAGGCAAACACTTTTTTGTTGATTGATGATTTATGTTAGATGATTGGTGTATGCGGGTGAATGCGCTCATTGTTTAATTGGAATTCAAATTGTAAAAGTTTACGCGGAAACCGACTCGGAATTCAGAACAGGCCCGACTATGTTTCTTTGTAGCAGCAAAATAAATTAATATTTATCATCAATGTTTTATTTGAATTCTTTGTTGGCAGCCATTTTGTAAATTGTGAAGATGCAAAACGCTGAAGCAGAACAATGAGGACAGGAAATTGCATTTTCAGTAATGACGATAACTTTTTTGAAAATGTGCTTCAGTGAGGAAGCCATATTATATGGGCACTTGAGGTGACACTAAAGTGCATTTTGACAAAATTTAAGTGCATTTCTCGTTAGACATTCGATTGTTTGATTGTTTCTATTCGATAGTCGATAATGTTTTGGCAAGTTGACATAGTGGTCATCGCGTCAAATGGCAGAGGGCTGGAGTTTGCAATTAATTTATATTTTTAATTAACTTATCAATAATTTCAATAATAACCCAATGAATTGCAAAAAGTAGAGACTCCCATCTGTTCCACATCTGGTCTGAACACGTCAATAGTTTGAGTGGCCCCGCAATAGTTCTAGCATTTACAGAGAAGAATTTGACATGGGTGAGGTTTAAAACCTTACCATCATAAGAATTTTTGTTTCAAGCAGCGAAATAACTTAAAATTAAATATCTAACAGGCTTCTTTAACAGGCTAACTGTTCCGGTTTTCACATATTTTTTAGATTTCAAAGCCAAATTGAATGATTTTATTTTAGTGGTTCTGGTTTTCGAACTATTTGCATTTGATTTGCAATTCGAATGTTTCATTTCCCAAATGTTTCCTTTGACTACTTTTTCACCTCAATATGCTGCAAACATAAAAAAAAAAACACACGAAAATGTCAAAGAAGTTGATAGAATTTTAATAAAGATGTTTAAGATGTCGTTTTTATTTTTAATGGCATCTTATGGACATGTTACAAGCGTTTCATAAAAAAGTGAAAAAAATTAAGTGCCCATATACTTGTACGTGGGAAAATGTACATTTTACCAAAGACACTCCATATATAGATTACCGCATCTCATACAATCTGTTTAATTTTTATACCCTTGCAAAGGGTATTATAATTTTGCCCAGAAGTTTGCAACGCATAGAAATATTCATTTCCGACCCCATAAACTATATATATTCTTGATCAGGGCGACGAGCTGAGTCGATTGAGCTTTGTCCGTCCGTCTGTCTGTCTGTCTGTCTGTCCGTCTGTCTGTCCGTCTGTCTGTCCGTCTGTCTGTCCGTCTGTCCGTCTGTTTCTACGCAAACTAGTCTCTCAGTTTTAAAGCTATCGAGCTGAAATTTTGCACAGAGTCTTCTTTTTACTGCACGCTGATAATATGTCGGAACCGACCGGATCGGATGACTATATCTTATAGCTGCCATAGGAACCATCGGTAAAAAAATGGGTTATAGTGAGAAAAACTTTTTTGTTCTTATTGTTAGCGTTCCCAAACACGGTCATTATTAATATTAAAAGCTTTCAAACAGATTTGCAAACTTTGGTCAAAATCGGATGACTATATCTTATAGCTGCCATAGGACCGATCGGTCGGAAAATGGGTCTTACTGAGAAAAACTTTTTTGGTTTCTATGTTAGCGTCCTCAAACTCGTCCCTTATTAATATTATATGCTTTCAAACAGATTCGCAAACTTTTATCAAAATCGGAAGACTATATCTTATAGCTGCCATAGGACCGATCGGTCGGAAAATGGGTCTTACTGAAAAAAAATATTTGTTTTCAAGTAAATCGTTCTTAAGGTCGGTGATTATTAACACTAAACGCTTTCAAACTAATTTGAAAAATTTGGTCGAAATCAGATGACTATATCTGCAGGCTGCCATAGGACTTATCGGTCGGAAAATGAGTCTTAGTGAGAAAAACTTTTTTGTTTTCAATTTTATCGTTCTTAAACTTGGCGATTGTTAATTTGATATGTTTTCAAAAAGATTCGCGAAATTTGGTCGAAATCAAATGTTCATCTGACGGAAAATCGATTTAAGTTAAAAAAAGTTTTTGATTTTTATCCAAGCGTTCTTAAACTCTGTCATTTCAAAAACAGCTTTTGCAAGGGTATAAAAACTTCGGCACAGACGAAGTTAGCGTGGCCTTCTCGTTTTTTTTTTTTTGGCTCTTAAGAACAATCGTTTTTGTTCACATGCGTCATCTATAATATCTATAAATCTTTGATTGTACCCAAAATGCAAAATGCAGTTGTAGTGAGGACAGCACTTAAGAAATTTGGAATATTATTTTGTATATTTAGCAATTAAATGATTTTCTATTTAAATTGGGTGAAACGTGAGCCGAACCGAGGTTCAAACCAAAACCTTCACCAGAAAACCTCGAACCTTAAAATTCCGAACATTAATTATTGTTAAATTTTGGTTCGAGCCCGCTAATCGTAGCTCCGAAATAAATAATTGGGTTTGCAGCCCTGATTTATAGTTAGCACCAGTAAGCTTTAATGCAGGAGTCGGCACAAAACACAATCACATTTTGGCATTGCGTATGTGTGTCATTTTACTCGGCGGCATTGTTGGCAAGGCAGCAGTCCTATTTTCTCCCCCAAGTCTCTAACACCAGAGCCATTTATTCATTCGCTAGGGGACGAGCATTTTTTCTCTGCCAAATTCGTTCGTTTTGGCTTCCAATAAATTTCAAATAAAAATTTGGAGTTGCCTTTTTTCTGACTGTTGCATACATTTGCACAAACTAAATATAATCTGTGTACAGAGTATAAAAAGTCCATTGAATAATAATACGAGAATGCCTAGCTAACTTCGTCTGTGCCGAAGTTTTTATAACCTTGCAAATGCTGGTTTCAAAATAACAGAGTTTAAGAACGCTACACTCAAAAAACAACTCGCCCTATAAAGTGCCGCTTTCGACCTAATTTTTAGAAAATCGCCATTAAATAAGGGCCAAAGGCGACTTTGAGAAAATGCTTTTCTAGAAAATAAAAATTTTGTTCTAAATTTCACGCCAATTTTTCTAAAAAACTTAGACAAATTTTGCTGTTAAGCAGTATGGTCAGTAAAAGACTTTAAGAAAAATATAAATATTTGAGGGGGGGAGAGAGACGATCACCGACCGACCGACCCCACCCCACCCCCATCATCATCATCCCACCCCCCATTACCCCCACCCACCCACCATTTTTTCTACATATTTTTTTTACTTACTTTACTACTGGGACTTGATCCCAGGACCTCTCACAAATGCTGAACACATAGCCTTAAGCAAGACGTATCGTCAAAACCATAGTTAAGAAAGTACGCAGTTGGTCAAGGCCTGGGATCAAGTCACCGCAGGAGCATTTTTTCTTTTTTTTTTATTATATATATTCTTTTAGAAAAACCACTATAAGATATAGTCATCCGATTTTGACCAAAATTTACAAATCTGTTTGAAAGCATGTAATATTAGTATGGGCCGAGCTCTGAAAACAACAAAATTTCTTTCTCTCTGTTTTCGACCGATGGCTCCTAGGCAGCTATAAGATATAGCCATCAACAAACAATTTGTGTCCTCCATGGGTTATTCAGGCTGTAAACTAGTCTGATGAAAATTCAGAATTTTATTTCAATTACACGTTTTACATTTCGATTCCCCGTTGAATGCTCAATTTTTACAAATATAAGTCGATGATTTAGTTGTTACATTTTAAATAAGTTTTTTACATATTCTGGCAAAAGTGGAGATTTCAAATATGGGCAAAGGTCATATGCTACATGCCGATCCCTTTGAGCCGGTGAGTCCATTGATAACTTTGGCGGGCTTCTTCATCCTCCTGTTGATTTTGATAAGCACCTTCTGTTGCATTGGTTATTGCTGCTGTTTTGGCTGCAACGATGATGAAGGTTATTAACTTTAACTGGCATATGCCAAATTTCAATTAAACGAGAAGAAATTGTGGACAAAAATAGTGTTTTGTTTAATGTTAATCATTTTTTTTAGCGATATTTGTGGGAAACGTATTATTTTTGTGTTTGTGCTTTTGGGCTGCAGTGATTACTTTTTCCGTAGCACTCATATGCGCCCGCCTTGGCCAAGACCTCCAGCACCAGCTACACCTCCGTCGATAACACAACAACATAAGCAGCAGCAAGCGACGCACTGTGGTTCGTTTTCTTAAAACTTGTGGGAAAAATATAACATTTTTAAACTATTTAAGATATCGGCATTTAAGATATTGCACTCCCGAAAAAGGGTAACAAACTCGCCAAGTTAAAACTAATGATTGTTAATAGAAATTGTATTATGATACATAAGGCAAGGCAAAAAAATCCAACTTTTTCGACCATCATGAATGTTTTTTCCGTTGCATTTGGGTTATGCTGATTCGAAATCTTTACATGGCAACATTGCACGTAAAGTTAAAGCCATAAAAATTCACATTTTCACTTAAATTCATCCAATAATATTTTTGAAAATTCATGATAGTCTTTAAAACATTTTATAAGAACATCATTATCATATCATCATATCAGATCATATTGCTGAGAAAAAAGTACTTTCTCATTTATACCAACTGCCAAAGCTAATAAACAGAGTGCCTGCTACTCAGGTGAGTGTAGTGAGTGCATTTCTGGCACTAATATTTGTATTAACACACCTTAGATAAAGAATATCTTAGGGTGTGCTTACACAAACTGGCAGATTGCAATATTGTTAGGTGTCAGTTGCTTCCGTACATGTGTGAACGCCTGCCAGTTGACATATATAGTATGTTCAGAGAAATCTGCTCAAATTTCTATGTATTCGACTCAGCCTGAACAGACTGCCAGATGTCTGACATAAAAAACTCTGGCTTCCTATAACGTCCAAACACCCTTTGTGATTAATCGTGGTAATTATTTTTTTTTTTTTTTTTATTTTTATTTATTTTAGAGTTGACAAAAAAAGGCTGTCAACGAAAACTTATATACGTTACAAAAATTTTTATGAGCTAATGAAGCCTATCAAAGAAAATCTAATAAAATTACAAAATAAACTAATAACGACTCCGACACGGTGGGGGAATTTTATTTGCCCGTCCGGCCAGCTATGTGAATAGGGGATTCACAGCCAATTGTGGTCAGAGACGTTATTAGAGCTAACAAATAGCGGGTGATCCACTAAGAAGCTTTTTTTTTAATTATCTATAAATCACAAAAAATGGAATTGGATGGTGAAATCTTTATTAAGAACTATCTCTGACATTTACTGTTTATACCCGTTACTCGTAGAGTAAAAGGGTATACTAAAGTCGTGCAAATGTATGTAGCAGGCAGAAGGAATCATTTCCGACCATATAAAGTATTTACATTCTTGATCAGCATCAACAGCCGAGTCGATATAGCCATGTCCGTCTGTCCGTCCGTCCGTCTGTCTGTATGAACACCTAGATCTCAGAGACTAGAAGAGCTAGAGCAACCAAATTGGAAATGTAGACTCCTATTGTCTGCACGCAGATCGAGTATATTTCAAATTTTTGCCACGCCCACCACCGCCCCCACAATAAAAAATGTTGAATAACTCCCACAATTTTTAAGATATCGATCTCAAATTTAAAACTTACATTTATGAAATTTTGATCAAGATCCGATGATAAATAACCGAGTTAAGAGAAAAAATTTTCGGCTGTACCACCTCAGGCACACAGGAAGGCTATTAAACATTTCTTTCCATAAGTAACATTACTCGCGTAATTCGAAAGATACCCGTAGCAATACTGGAAAGAGTGATCCAAAATTGGACCATCCGAATGGACCATTTACGGCGTTGTAGCGGTCAACACTTGAATGAAATTATCTTCAAAAAGTAAATGTCACAGATAGTCGTTTTAGCCCATAATAAAGATACCTCCATCCAATTCCATTTTTTGTGTTTTATTAGTAATTTAAAAAAGTCTTTCTAATGGATAACCCTGTATTAGACAACCACTTTTTTTTACAGGCTGTGCATTTTGCTGATCCTTAAGAACCAAGACTTAATATTAAGTACAACTGTACGCATAACTTATAAACTGGCGGTCGTGTGCTTTTATTTTCAAATTTTACTATCATTTTGTCTGTTCTGACCTCAGTTTTAGATTTGGGTTTTTTCTATAAAACAAGGAAGAAAAAATATATATCCACCATTCATTACCAGGACTCCAAACGGTATATCAAAAAATACAACACCCCAACATCTTCAAAAAATTATTCTTCGAACTTTTTTAGAAAAGTTACGAACAAAATTATTACTTATTGATCTGTAGCCTGGTTCTATGATTGATATTCAAAGAGGTTACTAAAACAGTAGGGCCGACTACGGGGCGGACACACACACAAAGCTTCTGCGACTTGGCGTTGGTTGCTGATGGTTCTGATTCTATAGAAATGTTGTCATAAGGTAACCAACTGAAGACAGGCAAAGACTGCTGATGATTTAATCGAGGTGACTCATAAAATAGCTATGTGGTCAACCAGCCTTCTTTGTGGTGTGTGTGTCTTATTTTAGAAAAGTTTTTATGAACAAAAACATAACTTTTTGACCAGGGGCCTGCAAAAAGTTCTATGATTGACTGTTTCAAAAAGCTAAATAATTTGACACCGATTGGAACATTCGCCATTTATGTTTAAACGAATCTATATTCATTTCTAATAAGAAAATACACAGAAAATTCAGTGTATGTTCTCGAGATCTACTTTGAGGGGCTGAAGCGGGAACAGCATGTGATATTCAGAAGAAGGTTCGGACCGGAGGTCCAAGATTTCAAACATTGTTGGCGCTTTAGGCTTTACACTAAAGAAATAATTAACAATTATTTTAACGGTCAAATTGTTGAAAAAATGTATGATGATGACGAGTTAAGGCAAAGACACTACATATATAGAAACCGCATCTCGTACAAACTTTTTTTTGGGATCCAACGTCGGCTCCCAAGAACAATCGTTTTTTGTTTCACATGATTCATCTATAATATCTATAAGTCTTTGCTCTCAGCTAACACCCATGCCATATTGTTACGGCACTGCTTTCGGGCTGACACCGGCTAGCTAGTCATTTCAGGGCGGTATCTTAACCCTAGCTCGCAGCGCGTACAATCACTACATAAAAACTCCTTACTAACAAAAAACGGCTAAACGACAATATTTCAAACAAAACTCCCTAATAACAAACAGCGCCATCTTACGTCAAGCGTGGTAAATTTCAATACATATACGTATATTTCTCGTGAAGGCAGAGAGAAGCAAAAATTGGGATCCAATGTCAGCTCCCAAGAACCCTTAGGAAACCTTTTAAGCTCATGGTGCTGTTCAAGAAACTACGAAAAACTTCACCGAATCCGTTCTAATTTCGGCTTTGGACTGAAATACTGCCCTGATGATTTCCAATTAAAATCTATTGTCAGTTTTGCCCAATTCAACAATTCAAAAATTCGGTATCCATGCCACTGTGCGACGACAGCAACCACAGCAGCAGCAGCAACAGGTTACGAGCCACAGCGCAGCGGCAGCAGCGTCGGGCCAGTCTCAGTTACCAAGACCTCACCATCAAGTGCTTAAGGAATGGTAAAACTTACCTGGTATGTCAGTTCAAGTTGAGCGCTCGAGTTGTACGGTTGTGCTTCGCGTTGACGACCCCACAAAAAGAACAAACAACAAAAAGAAGAAGACCCACGAAAAGCACTAAAAGGCTTAGGGGAAAGATACGTTTTTAAGTGTTTGTGAAGTGAATTGTGAATAGAAAATTCCCATTTCTTATATAAATAATTTCTATATAAAATAAACAAACAAAAATATAAATAAAAAAAACGTTATTCATCCCAGAAGAGTTCTACACACAAAAAGCTACAAAAATGGAATACCGGTGCTTAAGTAGAAGTTCTGTCAAAGTAAGTGACCCCAATAAGCACAAAAAAAAAGAAATATATAAAAAAAAACACACACAAGGAGAAGCCAGCTGCAAGAGATCTCTTACCCGTCGCGCTCTCCTCTGCGTCTTGAACTTGGCATTGTTCTCGTCGTTGTCTGTATTCCTTTTGGGAAACCAGTATGGCATAAAAATATAAGTATTTCTTTTTTTGCAGTCAGAAAAGGCACAGCCCAACCCAACCCAACAGACGAGAGCAGACAACACCTTCGGTGTGTGGTCCACTAAGTACTTTCGGGGTTGGGCAGCGCTCCTTAGGAATTCTAGACGACCCATTTCTTCTGCATCTTTGCGCTGGCCAATCACTTGTGCAAAATTAGCACCTTTCTTTGACTTTCTTTTTGAGTCCGTTGTGGTCTTGGCCTTAACGAATTTTTAATGGATTTGCTTTGGCCAAATAACTTTTACTAGGCTGTATTTTGTTGTTGTTGTTGGCATTTTGTTAGCCAGCTCACGTCCAAGCCTTAAAGAAAAACGTGTGTGGGTTCGTGTTGGGGGATATGGCGGGAGTTGGTGACATACGAAATTACTTTGTGTGGATTTTTTTCTTTCTTTTTTGGAAATGAAGAAAAAGATGTGGGCAGAGTATGTGGGACAAAAGATCAATAAGGATGGTGTCGAAATGAAATTGGTGGTGTTTTTTTTTTTTAGAAATTTGTTGAGTGATCTCAGAAATTTGTGTGGGATGGAATTTCGGATAAGCCCATTTAGTTCGGGTTTTCTAATATATCAATAACTAAGCGAACCTTTATCGGGAGCAAATTTTATCTTTGACCAAATAGATACTAAAGAATCAATTATCAAAATTAAACTATTTATTGATACTATTAAGTGTTATTTTTTTCTTTTTTATAATACTCAAATTCATTAATTGATATTTACTTTGATATGTAGACGATGCTTTTGTGTATTACATTAGCTTAGGATCAAACTAATTATATTTATGATCAAAATAATAATGAAATGAACTGAAAAATGTATACTTGATACTAATTCCTATTTTATTGATACATTAATTGATCATTTATTTGTATTTCAATTTATTTATGAAAGGGAAATGACAAATTAGCTGTCAAAATTTACGAATATAAGACCTACAGTTGTCAACAATCGGTATAAATCATTATTAAATCATAATATTTGAAACTAGATGTACCAATATGTAAGCAAATTGACCGCTACTGTTAATTTGGCTCAAAAGGAAACAACAGACTATATGGCCATTAATAAGTTTATGAAGTAACTTAACTCCATGGCAGATTCTACGATCCAAGTAAGGCTTTTTAACCAACTCAACGATGTCCTGGTATCTTGCATACTGAGATGACCAAACGTGACAAACATTTTACAAAAGCTGAAAGCCCATTGTCTTTGCTCACTAAGTATCAGTAAAGTACCTTTACATATTATAGCTAAATAATACGAAAAAGTTTGTTCCGGCATGGATGTACGGGCCAAGGAAATACACTGACAAAAAAAATGCGAGCTAAAATCAATGTGATGGAAAATTGATTTGATCTCGACCTTCGGATTAAAAATACAATTGCGAGTCGTTCTTGATTGTAATTGAAACATGTAGAAAAGGATTGAAATAATCCTAAAACTCGTGTATCAATCCTAAAAGCCTCAATTCAAGAACGAATCCTACTTGAAAATGAATCTGGTAACTAGATAAAAAGGAGTACCGAATTTCAATGAGAAAGCGAAAGAGCAAATATAAACCAAAACTGAACTGAGAAAATCTCTCCCGCTAATACAGTAAGCACAATGGGTAAAAATGGGTCTGTCAACTTAGCGTTTGTTTTTGCAATCGGTTTTTGCACTTATGCTGCCTTGGAATTCCCTATCAGTCTTAAGTTTTGCAAGTTTTTAAAAAATTACGACGAAACAATGAGCCTCCATTGTGGTATCATTTATACTTCGGGAGTAGCAAATAATAACAAACATTTTTAAATGAAAATGGGTCTTAAACGCATCAACATCTTTGTACGGCGTAGGATAACATTCACCACGCAGTTTATTTTGTATGTTTGGAAATAAAAGGAAATCATTGGGTGCTAAATCAGGGCTGTACGGCGGATGACTCATCAATTCGACGATTTGTCCGGTCAAAAAGTCGCTTGTGTAAGGTGATGTGTGAGAGCTCGCATTGTCATGATGGAGAATGATTCGTCTACGGCGGTTAGTTTTGCGTGTTTCTCCGAAGACTTCCGTCAAACAAATGGTCGTGTACCACTCTGAATTGACCGTCCTATGTTGCTCAAGCGAAACAGTGGCCACATGACCCATTCGGACGAAGAAACAGGCGACCATTTGCTTCGCAGTGCTTCGTGTTCAAACAACTTTTGTGGGACTGGGCTCGTCTTGGAACACCCACACTGTCGATTGCTGTTTTGTTTCCTGCTCTTACGCATATATCCATGATTCGTCACTTGTGACGATCGTCTTTTGAAGCACCGCATCCGTATTTTTTCAGCATTTCTTTGCACCAATCCACACGAGCCATTTTTTGAGCGATTGTCAAATTATGCGCCAATGCTAACAAAAACACTTATATATATATCTAAAATTTATTTATAACGCTGCTTTTTTCTGTGTAATTTCTCATAATGGGATATAAACGAATAAAAGGGCAATTTATTAACCTTCAAAAATAGTTTGATGATTTTAAAATAAACAAACCAAAACTAAAGATGCACACATTTTTCAAAAATTACCTTTTGCCAATAAAAAAATATAACTTTTTGTGATTTTTCCCAATAAAAAATTCTGAATTTGATTGTTGAACTCAGCGGACGGATTTACATATGAAATTTCTGTCGAATGATCGTCAACTAATGTTATTGCCAATAACTTATTGGCATGAAAATGCTCTCAGAATGCGGAAGAGAAAATGCGTAAGGAGTTCAAGCTCTGGAAAACATTAGCAAATTAGTTGGCCTTGTCAACATGGTGGAGGTATTACCTATATAACGAAGAGAGGTAGGGTAAGGAGAAAATCTTAAAAATTCATTCTTACATCTAATTAGAGATGACACAAATATTATTTTCGTCAAAACTCTTCAACAGTTGCTCAAAAGTTTTCAGCTTTCAAAGCTATTCAAAAATATTTGTATTGTTTTGAAGTATTGTGTAAAAAAAAGTTTTATTTTTTCTGAGAATAGGCCTTAAAGTGCTTTTGTTGGCACTCAGAATTGTGAGGAAGAAAGTCAGACTAAGCAATTAAAAAGCTAAAGGGGATCGATGGATGTGCAGCACCTCCAAGTCGAGTTCAGAATTTAGCGAGCGGTAGGTCAAGTTTATTTTGACTGAGCGTTGGGCATAAGAATCAAGAAATATATTGGTTAAGTTCAATCAAATTGGCTTGATCCTGGCCTAAACTCAGATGGGCAGAAATCTCCAAGTCTACACCCCACAGGTGATAGATATCTTCAGGGGTGGAGGGAGAATCGATTAGAGACCTTGGCAAGTATGAGTGTAAATCACACACAAGAAATGGTCGTTAGAACATTAGAACCAAGACAATTTTGTAGTTAGCAACGCTCGGTTAATAATTGTTCATGTTCATGTTTAGCTAAATGCATAACGAACGGCGCACTTGTTCTCAGCAAAAGCTTTGCTTGCAATCGAACCGATCTGCTTGTAACAGTTGAAAAATATTTAAAGTCCATAGAAGAAAGGCAGAAAGTAAATTAATTTTCCCATAAATAACTGTGAACTTGACCCATATCTCATTGCTAAACCATCAAAACCTGTACAAACCAATAATCACTCCCACCTTCAATTAGCGGGATTCCTCAGATGTTAATTTCTTTAAACGGATTTGGCTGGTATGCCCCCAATTAACCCAAAATGTTGACCAATTTATTTGCATTACTCTCCAATTCTTTGAGTCACGCACGAGTCGAGAGGCACACATACACTCACAGTTTGATGATTCAAAACGAATTCCCGAACCAACCCTATAAGCCGCAAGCAAAAGTTATAATAAAAAGTAGGCTAAACATATTCATACTTTGATTTGGTTTTTTGGTTTGTTTTTTATGAGTCTGCGTTTGGAGCCGGTCTTCGGATTCAGACATTGAGACGCGCACACACACAACGAAAGGTGGAAAGATTCCCATTCATGCGTATTGGCCTGACGAGAAGAACCCAACCTTATAAAAAACAATTTGAATTTTTTGCAAAAAAAACGTTTAAAGCGGGAATTACAAACTGTAAAACAAAAGAGCTAAACAAAAGAATTCTAGGTCAAAATGTTTCTTTTGTTTTCGTACTTATTAGAACAAAGAGAAATATTTTTGTCGAAAATTGTCATTAAATTCTTTGTTAATTGTCAAGTTAATGTTGCATTCGGCATAATGAGGGAAATTATCGTATAATCTGATAGCGTAATGAGTAAAAGTGTTAGATGGGTTCTAATTTTGGTTAGCGAAATTGGTGGTGGTGGTGTGTACCCTCATTTCCACGTTCCCCCAAACAATCTGGACAATGGTCGTCTAGTCGCGCATGCGAAGTAGCAATCTACCAGAGCCAAAAATGAAAGCGCCGCTGTCATCGTTTCTCTCTTTTTTTTTGTTTTTTGGTGTGGGGGAGGGCAGCTGGTTGAGGTTTAGTGTCCATGCACTTGTTTCTCTGCCAAGCTGAATTTTGTGGTCGGTCTGGGAAAACGTGATCTGCATAGCCGCGCGCAGAGGAGAAGTAGAAGAAGCAAAAAAACCCATTGAAAGTTTTGTCGCTTCGGGGTTATCACGCCAAAGCATGGAACTTGACTGTTGTTTTTGTCGCGGAACGGAATAAAAAAACGGTCTAATGGGCAACGGTGTTGAGAATCAGCAAGAGATTTCCACTGCTGCCAGTGCATGGCTATTTCATATGCTTTAGGCAAAATCATGAGACAAGTCTAGAATTTGTATTTATTTATTTTTGTTCTCCGATTGCAAGGATAAGAGACGACCTATGATTGGTAAGAACTAAGACAGATTACTATGGTCGTCTCGTAGTTATTGCATGGATTAAGAAAAATAAATAAATAAAGTATGCCTGGGCTTCCTTTAACCAATTGTGAGCTGTAATCATTGGCATCTTCATATAATGTAATAATCATGGATTCTTATATCGTTGAGAAAAAAAGGAAAGCTAGCCTCACTTTCTTTGCACATAGATAAATAAACGGATCTATTTTGCTAATTGACAACTTGAACTTACGACTTATGCTGTATTTCCGTCTCAAAGTCGTAATAAGCCGAGTTTGAGCCTGATTTTAAAATGATAGTGCTCCGCTCAGCACTATAAAATTATTTTCATTCGGTCAACATATTGCGAAAGCACCATAAGTTCTGGAAAACAAACTGAAGTGATTCTTTGAACCGAACCTTTTTCTACACAAAGGGGTTTCGGTTCGGGAGTTTAACAATTTAGAAGGTTCGTTTCTGGGCCCGGTTCGACGGACCCAATGTTCTTCGTTATGATTTATGCATCGCATCGTTTTGAAGAATTATCTTCTCCTTAATAAATATCTAATTAAATTAGCAATTCTGTCAAGTTACTGCAAATGACACAAATCTGACCCAATTGACAAATCATTTAGATTTATATCAAACAAACTTCAACCCACTCATATCTAGTATTGTGACTCTCAAAAGTCAAAACTTTGTCAAAAGAAGGAACATTTTGAATAAGTAAATAATAAAGTGTTATCCATTAAGAATTTTTTTTAAATTACAAATAAAACATTAAAAATGGAATTGGATGGTGTAATCTTTATTGTGGGCTGAAAGAACTATCTCTGACATAGACTTTTTAAAGATAACTACATTCAAAATAAAATTAGACCTGTAATTCTCAAGTTGGAATTCCATGCATGATTAATATAAACCGGACAGCTGAAATGTCTTGCTTAAATATGTTTTTATTCAAATCAAAGTGCATATTAATTGAATTTAATACAAAATCGGCATAGTAAAGTCATATATGATTGTTGTATAGACTTATACACTTTTGCACGGTTGTAAGATTTCATTTGTACTAACACGCTCAGTGTGAGCGTTCTATCTTTTATTCAGAATTTCTTATCCCTTAGCTTCTAACTTAACTAAGGCAGTATTTGTAAGATAGCTGCGTGTATATAAATATAAAAATGCATTCATGTGAGGAATACACAGATGCATATTAAGTGGTAGGGACCAGATAACCTTTTCAAGTGGTTCCCATGGTTGATCCTTTTCAAGTGGTGTGTCTGCTGGGCTGGGCTGATTCTCGTCACTCTCTATTCTCTATTCTATTCTATTCTATTCTCTATTTAATACTAGTATATAAGGTGGCATGTTTATGCCATAGGCGACAAAGGCTAACGATTTAATGTTACAAAGAATGATTGGTTTATCATATGTAACGCAACGTTAGGATCGTGGTCGAGTGTCATGTTCAAGTTTGAACAATTGTAATAGTTTTTACTCTGCGATTTTTTCCTGAGTGTATCACGAACTTTAGCAAATAACTTGACATTTTTAACTGCTTGCGATTACATGCGTTACAAAAGTAATACACAATTACGTTTGATATTAATTTTTTTTTAAATACAATAATGAAAACAGTAGACTCTACCCACGACCATCTGCACCACAATGCTTATTGCTTGCTGAGTGCTTAACATACGACGGCTCTTTGCTGTGATTTGAAGCACTGCACAGTGGTTTTTGTTTGGCCTTTTTTTGGAATAAACCCAAACAATTGTTTTTTTTCAGATTTTAAATATTAACTGGTTTTTAATATTTACATACTCCCATTAGATAAAAATCAAAACATATTCAAACTTTGTGGCAACACTGTTTTGTTGACGGGCTGAAGTCAGCTGTTTGTGTGCCACGTGTTTTTTGTCAAATTGACAGCAAATATTTTCCAACTTTTAGTGCGTCTGCTTAAAAAGTTAGAAACAAAATAAAAATTGTAAAAATGCAAATTTTTAGTCCAGATATTTAAGATTATAAGTTGATAACGCGTTTGTCATTTTTGTTTTCGGTTGCCCAATTGTGCCGCGTGTTGTTAATGAGTAATTTTAGGTTGACCCTAACCAGCTGTGTTTTGTGGAATAAAAATTCTGTTCAATAGCGTAAAAACCAACAAAGTTAGCTCAAATCGGCCAGATCGTCCATGTCGAACCCGATTTTGTAAGTCGTATTAGAAGCTAAAAATACGAGTACAAACCAAATTTCAGCTCAGTAGCATAAGAAACAACAAGGTTGGAGCAAATCTGCAAGATCGGTTATATGGCAGCAATATAAAATATTGGTCTAAATTGAGTGAGTAGTCTTTGGGGTCTAAAAAAGACCCGCATACAAACCAAATTTATGGTCAATATCTCAACAACTAGAGTTTATGCCAAAAAAAAGGCAAAAAAACCAGTGTGCACTGCACACTGGGCCATCGGTCCGAAATTTTGCCCACAAGTGCCAATTTTTTGTTTGGGAAACTGGATAAAACGATTGTCGGAAAAAATTTGAAATATATATAGCAATTTTATGGCAAAATGTGTAACCTTTTCAATAAACAAAAAGAATGCAACAGCTGCCGGAGTTTGATTTTTAATTTTCGACTATGAACCAGATATCAATAAAAACGAGAAAGGAAAGCTAACTTTGTCTGTGCCGAAGATTCATTACACTTGAAAAAGCTCGCTCCAAAGGTTAGCGATTTCGGCCAAACTTCGCAGATCAGTTTGAAATCACGCAGATCAGTATAATGACCGAGTTTAAGAACGCAAACATTCAAAACAAAAAAGTTTTTCTCACAAAAACCCATTTTTCGAACGATCGTTTCTTTGGCAGCTACAGGGTGGTCCATCTAGCGTTTGGAATTTGACTTTAAAAACGTCAAATGTCATTCGGAAAGCGACTAATATTTAGTAAAAACTTTGACATTTTCAAAATGGGTCGCTATTCGCTTAAAGAAAGTTTGGAAATATTAAAAACATATTTCCAAAACGGTGAACTCAAACTGTGCGAAATTTAAAAATAACATTTAACAAAAACAAGTAGGAGCGCTGTAGTCGAGTTTGCGGACTACAAAATACCCTGTTCAATTGAGACACACATACAATCACAGTGACATACAGAAGCGCATACACACATACGAGCGCACACAAACACACACACGCGCGCTCAAACGCGGCCTGCGCAGGCAGCGCTGCCTGCATGAAGGGGCCGCCGTGACCGTGAATGGTGAGCGCTACCGCGCAATGTTAAGAGATTGGTTCTTCGAGGAAATTGAAGCGGAAGACTTGGACGCTATTTGGTTTCAACAAGACGGCACAACGTGCCAACGTGCCGAAACAATTGAAAATGTTCTCAAAAATTAGGTGGATCGAATGGTCTTCTTTTTCATAAATAAATGACATGAACCAACCTTTCCAATAAATGTACAACCTGTGAAAAATATCGAGTTGTTTCTTTTTTATAGCAAAATTAAATTCCAATTTTTTAAATGAACCACCCTGTACAAGAAGTAGTCATCCGATCCGGGCGGTTCCGACTGATTAGCAGCGTGCAGCTAAAAGAAGACTCTGTGCAATATTTCAGCTCAATAGCTTCAAAACTAAGGGATTAGTTCGCGTAGAAACAGACAGACGGACGGACGGACAAAGCTCAATCGACTCTGCTCGTCATGCTGATCAAGAATATATATACTTTATTTGGTCGGAGATGATTCTTTCTATGGGTTGCAAACTCCTGGGAAAAATTAGAAAACGCTTTTCAAGTGTATAAATATAAAGAAGTTTCCATAAGTGTTTACATAATAACTGAAAAAAACTCTTTAATTTTTGGATGTAGTTACATTTGGCAACTTTGCGTTGAGAGTGCCCAAAAGTACCCCTTGCGATTCACTTGCAACATGGCTTAATGTTTTCTTTGAATATTGCACTATAGCTGGAGGTATGCGCTTTTGCGCGGTTTTGCATTGGTTTTCATTAAACGCTTTTAAAATTGTATTCCTATTTGAAATCGAACATCATTATATTATACAATCAGCAGAAGAGTATGCTTTTGTTGTCAAAGCATCGGTTTTTGCCCATAAACTCTGAGCTAAACTATTTTCATACGGATGTATTTATATGGGTTAAAATGTGTAGCATACTTTTAGAAGCACTGGAGGTAAATTGATAACACAAGGCCACCAAGGTCCAGTATATTGAAGGGTTGGTGGTGATTCTAGATGATTTCCGTGTGCTGAACACGAATCTGTTTTCAGAAATGGTCCATCACGTCGAGATTTTTAGTAATATGAGCTTAAAGTTGCAAAAAATGACCAATTCTTCCCTTTTTACACCGGCTTTTGTGAGCAACCTATACTTTTGTTTTGTTTTATATTATCGTAAGTTACTATTTCTTAACTTTAAAATAAACTATTCCAAAGAAATGTAAGATTATTTTCAGCGAAGGTCCACCACTTTGAATACATATAATAACATACACAAATTGCCTAAAGCCGAAAACTATGCCTTACAAAAACAGTCCAAAAGGCTAGTAATTTTTATAGAATTACAATGAAAATTATCAACAACACCCATTGCATACTTTGGGGTAGCAACAATATAATAGATTTTTTGTGAAAACGGATACAATTACTAAAAATGTTATATCTTCATTGAAAAAAATCGTAGAAATGTTTGGGATAGATAATTTTAAAGTTAAGAAATATTAACTTATGATAATATAAAAAAAGTCAAAACAAAAGTATAGGTTCCCACAAAACGGGTTTAAAAAGGGTAAATATAGGCGTTTTTTGCAAACTTTAAGCTAGAATTACTAAAACTCCCGACGTGATGGATTATTTCTGAAAACAGATTCGTGTTCAGCATACGAAAATCATCTAGAATCACCAACAACGCTTCAATATACTAGAAAAAATCTAATTTTGTTGCCTTGTGTAATTAATAAAATTTTTATTTTTGTTTTCTTGTTTTAAGTAATGAATCTAAAGAGCAGGTAAAATATATGGAGGAAGCAGTGAAAGCAATGAAAGCAGTTACATTGACTGAAAATCCTTGACGAGGTGAGCAGTTAAAGTCAGTACCAGTTTGGGTTATCAACTCATAATCGACTTATCAGACTGGGACAGTTTTTTTTACAAAAACAATTGTTAGTTATATGTACTATTGGTAAAATTTGGATCGTCAAATAACAGGTTTTTATTTCAAAATGCAAAAACCAAAAAGTTGAAAAAATTTATTTTTTCCTTTTTATATTATGTACGCTAAGTTCAATCTTTTAAAAACATTTTGTAAAAAATTGTTGTAGAAACGCCAAAAAAAATAGATTTCTAGTATTAAGCGCTAAGATGCAGCCACCCGTGTTCACTCCTCGATGTTCTGAGCTCAAATCTCAGACAGGGTAAATAAGAAAGGGATATAAAAAATTTAGCCACAGCTTAGAAGCGGGTTGGGTGACTCCCTTCCCATCACCCAAGCAATTTTCAATGCTAATTTTTTTTTAGGATTCTATATAATTACATGAAAGGATTGCAGGCTGATCCGAAGAATTACCAAGAATTTATGAGCTCAACTTTTCTGCATGGCACATTGCTTTCCATAAAGAGGATGATAAAAATATATTTGTTACTGGCCTCTGCCAAGTGCGAATGATTTGGCAGACGGTTGTCCACCCTTATATATTATATATTATGTATAGATCATTCAGTAGTGGAGAAACACACATTCTAGCCGACTCTAGTCAGTGAAATGAATATCTCGAAAAATTCTGTAGCTTCATCCAATGCTGACTTGTCTTTGTCTTTTGCAATTTGTTATCTGATGCAAATTACAAATATCTTAATATTTAGGTATGTACTTTAGGTCATAAGCACTTCTATGAAATGATACGAGCAGAACCTTTTCCTTCATCAGCATTTGGTTCAACTGAGAATTTTCAAAAGGACCGGTTCGGTTTACAAACATGATTTTTTCCAATAGGTGGCATTTTCCAAGCGAAGTGTGATACCACACACAATCACACGCTTTTTATCCTTTCAACGAAACGCAAAGTCAACGTTTGGTCAAATGCTTAGCACCTTTTTCACTTGGCCACCTGTTGCTCTGCTCCACTCACACAAATGCACAAACAAAAGACTTTCGGGAAAATTGTGTCAGTCAAGCGCACACAAAACGGCCAACGCCACTCTCAATTCGTTTCAATCACCAGAGACATTATCACTGACATCCATTGAGAATGTGGAACTGGCCTAGACAAGCGACAGAAAATACCGACCAGAACCAGAGCCAGAGACTTGAGAAGACAGGGGGGCTGTGGGCTATGGCAATGCTTATCAATAAACCAGTTCTAAGACACAAATTGCGTGCAACGGTCGCAGTGGGCTATTTGTTTGGCTGTCAACAACCACAACACAATCTCTAACTAATTTTCACTCTTGAAGTTCACATTAACTTGAGAGAATTTAATTTCGTTTATTACTAAACGCCAAAGTCGATGGCTTAAGCCAGGGTGACAGAGAAAGAGGGAGAGAGAGAGGGAGACAAAGATGTGGGTCGTTAACCTCGTTATAACGGCACCTGATATATGTATGTACCCAAAGCCATGCTCTGGCTCTTGACAGTTTTGTTGGCTGTTATTTTTTTGCCGCCTTTTGTTTGGATTCTTTTCTTGAGTTATGTAAGCCTAATGACCGGGCAAAACTGTGAAAATTGTCAACACTTGAATGGGTTTTTGATTAAAGCATGAATTTGAATTTTTTGTACAGTTTTTGGTACAGTCATTCAGCCTTAAGAAAGTAGCCTCATTAGACTCAGGTAAAGGGGAGCCAATCAAGATGGCAATTACCAGGTACCATATAAAAAAATAATTTTTTCAAACGATGTACCTACCTTTTTGTTGACAGGTTCAAATGGCAATGGCTGGCCATAAAAACGGAAAGTTAAACATAAGAAAAATCGAGCTTAATGAGACAACTACAGAATTTGACAAAAGGCCAGACAGGCAGACATCAACCAGCCGGGCCAAAGGCGGTGAGAGTGGCCCATCCATATCTCAAACCTGTCTGACTGTCTGTCTGTTTGTCTGTCTTCGCGTGTGACAAAATAACCAACTTCATTAAAATTTTCTTGTAATGAATGTGAAAAAAGAATTAAATAATAGAATTTCGCTTTCATTTTCATTTCCCACACGCAATGGCCACTTGAAACTGAAAAGAAAGTTCATCAACAAAAGAAAAACATATTTTTTTTTTTGTTCAATTAAACAAATATCTAAAAAAAAATGTTTGCTTGAGTTATTTTTATCATTTAATCAGACATGCGCAAATTTTGTGTCGACTTGCAATTTTAATTCGAATTCGAAAACTGGTTTGCCAGTTAGAGAAAGTGAAAAGAAAACTGAGAAGTGGTCATAAAAAAGTTCAAACCAAATTAGAAGTCAACATTATTGTTGTTGTTACTTTCACGCATGTATGGGGGCGATTTATGAGCTGAAATTAGTTTGCTTATGGATTAACATTTTGGGGTCAAGCATGAGGAAAAAAAGTAAAAAAGAAATTTGATTTACCAACTGAACAATTTGTTAGGGTTCTTGTGCATATTTCGTAGAACTTGAAAGAGTTCTCCTCTAGCCATGGTCAGGTTCACAAGTTCAAACGACAAAAAAAAAACTGTTACCACATAGCCAGACAACTTGTATGACAACATTTCTTCAAGTGCTTTTGCATGACTTGGCAATTTAACCGTTATCGATAAGAAATAGTGAAATAGCTTAGCTCACGGTGGGGGGGTGCTCAACAATGTTGCAGCAACAGTGGTGCGGCAGCAATGTTGCTGACCTTATATTACAGCAATGCACTGTGGAAAGTGGCTGACTTTTATGTAGGATCTGCGGAAAATCGCTATAATACTTTATATTAAGCTCACATATTAAAATATTTCACTTGCAGAATAATTAAGACATTGTTGGTGTACTGGCAAAATAAAAAATATTTAAAGTAAAATTTAATTTGTTCTTAAAAATCAAATAAAATTAACTTCATTTAAATTAAAACGCTTTACGTCAAAAATTTTTACAAATAACAAAGTGAGTCGCATGTTTATAGCTTTGTAGAAGATGAGAAATCTGCACTAACTATAAAGATTAAAAAATTTTGATTAAAGTTTGGTATATGAATCATATAAGTATGAGTCAAACTTATTTATTTTATGCGCATAGTAAAAAAGTAGATAGCTCAAATAAATATGTTTCTTATTCCATCACATGAAAGGAAAGTATGTAATATGAGGGTAACCACTGGTATTTCAGCTTTCGTTGAAAGTTATTGAATCTAGTATTAAAAGATGCAGGCTGAATATACCTGAATATAGGTATTTCCACAGAAATGTTCACCGAGACCAAAAAATGGAAAGTACTTAAAAACACTATTTTTTATCATATTTGAATGGGGCAACAATCAAAATGAACTAATAAAAGCCAATATTAAATTTATTCATAACCCATTTCGGGATTTTCGAATGCAAAGCCCCGCAAGCTCCATTTTTCTCATTTGGATACTTTTTGTTGCAATAAAAATGCCTTTAGATTGCATTGATTTTTGGTCTCTAACATATTTCTATGGGTACAAAGAGTTTAAAAATAATGCAGAAGACAACATAAGAAACTATGTGATTGCAATTAACTGTAAGTTTTTGCTTTATTTTATAACAAAAACAACATAAATATAATGATGAAATTACAGTAACGTCACGTCAGATACTTATTTAATTTTTATTTAGTTTATAGTTTAATAATGTTCTGTTTAACTTTAAGAAGGCCTACTTAGGAAAGACAATAAATTATCTTTTATTACAAGGAGGAGTGAGATGAGAAAGTATGATAGTGCAAGTTATAGTTTAAGCAAAGGTTTCGAAAGGGTTTGTAATGAGCGTAGTTTGTCAGGCAAGGCTGTAGATAAATAGGATAAAAATTTCTAGTAACGCGTTGTGGGCAGCAAGACTTACATATATTAGATAACAAAGCGATAGAGTCGATTACTCCTGACAGGAGTTTATGAATAAAAAGGACACCATGGCCAGTTCTGCGGTTCTTAAGAGAAAACAGGTTGGTTAGGCGTAATCTGTCCTCGTAAGGAGGAAGATGGGTAAAAGGATCCCAGTTTAAGCCTCGGACAGCGAAAATTAAGAACTGCTTCCTGAACCGATTCCAGTTGATTTTGAAATTTTTAGTAGTAAGGAGACCAGACACACGACCTATATTCAAGAATTTGTTTCACTAGGCCGATTTTTGCTGTAAAGCCGCCTTTGGACAACGCATAATCTTAAGTTTCTAGGTTTCTAGTTCATTTGGCAGTCATTTCATATGTAACACAGTTCGCTGAGTCCAAAAGTCAAGTCCAAAAATTTTTAAGTGTGGCCGTTTTTAAGAAATCGCGTATCAGCTCTGGCATGAAGAGCCGGCTGCTGCTGACTTGCAGTAAATAGACAAAGACTGCTGAAGATTGGACTGGGAGGTTCTTGGAACAGCTGCCTTTCTTTCTTCCTTTCTTTATTGGCTAATCATCCTAATCGGTAGTCACAAAAGTTATTAAATTTAGTAATGAAACATTTAGATTGCCTACTAACATTGATAAATAGCTAAAAATATTTTATTTATTTTTTTACTTTTAGTTTCAATGGTTAGTAGTTCGTAGGTGGGATTTTACTTTAATCCTAAACTGCGTGTTTGGTTTGTTCTTCTTGACACACTGAAATTTAGTTTCAGGTACAGGTATAAAGGTTCATGAGTCCAAACTATTTTATGTAAAAGAACTAGACTTTTTACGTCCATCCACGACTGCAGGGGTAAATTAAATATAATATGTTAATAGAAACATCGGATATTCTGACAGTTCGTTTTCGATTGTAGATGTAACGTGCTATATTATTAAATGCTACCTGAAGCTTCCTTTGGCTTTGTGAATTACTATTGTCAAAAACTTCAGCTCTATAACAAAGGACACAAGTAAGCTAAGTCTTGGCTATCAGCAACCAAATTCTAACAGGCAGAAAGTGCATGATCAGATATTGGTTTCTGAGGATTCCGTACATCTTGCCTGTGGCTTTGATTACACTGTGACACATTTTTGAATTCAAAAAAGTTGATATCGTCGACACCAAAATATTCTGAAAGGGTGTGATGGTAGTATGAAAACCCTGTCTTGGTTTGGTCTGATTAGCTGCCGTTTTTTTTTTTATTGCACTTTTAACTTTTCAGCTTTAGAGTTGGACTAACGATTCCATATTTCGTAAATTATTGTGAATTTAGCTTTTAAATCTTTAACAAAGTTGTTGCTCTTGGTTTGGCCTACAAAACATTTCTTTGTAGCAAATCAAAAATATGATATCTTCATACTCAAAATTTGAAAAGTTGAAATCCCAAAAAATCCAAGTTTTGACCACTTTTCTACAGTTTTTCAACTTCATCTTGAAGCCCGTTTCAAATTTGGACAAGTAATACAGCACAAAGTTGTAGCTTAAACCAAAATAAACAAACCGTTAGAGCGAACCAACTTCATTTAGTTACTCTTTCATATAGCTACAGGCCCAGAAGCCCGTACAAATGCCATAAAAACTCGAAAAAACGAACATTTTCGGTAAAAAAGTAAAAGAATTAAATTTTTTATTTACATTTTTTAAGTTATGTTTTCTTACTATTTTCTTGATTTAATTTGTAGTAATTGTTTTGTAACAATCGAAATTTTTGCCTCTGTCGGCCAATTGGTACCAAAAATGATCATTTTTCGAGTTTTGGTTCCAATTCTACATGCTTAAGGGCCCGTAACTATACGAAGGTAAAATCGAATGAAGTTGGTATGTTCCAATTGTTTGTTTATTTAAGTCCAAGCTACTTTTTTGTCCTGCATTGCTTCGTCAAATTCGTTACAGTTTTCAAGACAAAGTTTAAAAATAGTACAAAATGAGGGGAAAACATGATGATTTTGAGTGTAAAGATGTGACTTTTTTGACTTGCTACTTAAGAATGTTTTGTAAGCCAAGATCAACAACTTTGCTAAAGATTTAAATGCTAAATTCACAATAATTTACGAGATATGGAATCGTTAGTCCAACTCTAAAGCTGAAAAGTTCAAAGTGCAATAAAACAAAACGGCTTCCTCTAAGGGCCGTTTTCTCATGTTGGTGTTTTTGCAAATCTAGGTGGATTTGCTGCATTTGCTTTGCTCATGTTCAATGCTAACCATCTAGATGAATTTCGTAGCAATCTACTTCAACCTCATTGATTTCAAATCCATCTACATGGTTATGCAAATTAAGTATTTTTATGTATCCGCGCATATGGTCACACTGAAAAATATTTGAAAACAAAAAAAAACTGCTGCTAAAAACAGTAAAGTCCGAATTGTTATTAAGTAAACTATAAATGGAAAACATTTAATATACAAGAACACCTGCAGACATTGCTGAAATTACAGATGCACATTCTGATTCCCCTAGTTCATTGCTTAAGCTAAGTTTACACATCCAAATAATTTGACTAAATTTTGATAAAAATAGCCATGATTAAAGATTTTACAGGATTAAAATCTTAAACTATACTTCCACGCAATAAATACGCAAATAATTTGATCAAATATGGCCGGAAAGTTCCACAATTTGGCCTATATAGCCCAATTTTCATGAAAATTTGTCCAAATTATTTACCTATGTGAGCATAGGATTCGACCTACTGCTTAATCTCCCATCATAGTAACAAGTCGTTCCAAAAGAAAAACCTTCTCCTTCTCTGTAAAATTCTTGCTTTAATTTTTAAAATTGGCGCGCAATAAAAAAGACAAAATTCAGCCGAGTGCAGAGGTGCTGCCAACCTAGTATTAGACCATTCCAGCCCTCCCGGTGTGACCGTGGCGCAAATGCTCGAATTTATAATCAACCTACATGAGACAACCAATTGCGCAAAAACCATCTAGTTGCAAAATCCAGATGGATTTCGCTTTGAGCAAAAACATGAACATGAGAAAACGGCCCTAAGACGTCAAAGCAGAATTCCAAATAGCTTACGAGATATGGAGTTGCGAATTCCAATCCGAAGCTGAAAACTTCAAAGTGCAATAAAAAGATAACGGCAGCTAACCAGACCAAACCCAGCGAAGGTTTTTGTACTACCATCATAACATTTCAGAATTTTTTGATCCCAACTCGATCAACTTTTTAGTGTTGCACAGTGTTATATGGTCTTTCCATGTGAGAGATGAACTAAATGTAAAACACAAATTGCTGGCTCGCTCGACATACTCTATTGGAGTGTTATTAATTGTTAGCCGTTGCATGCTGTCAGTCCTAACACTTTTGTGTCTGATAACGAAGCATTTTGACTTGCATGGCCCATTTCTTCCCAGCCCAATCACTTGGACACATTCATTAATTTCACACAAGGGTCTACTAAAATATAACCAAACGATGCATGTTACCATTTCTTAAGAACACATTTTATTGGTCAGCATCTCTATATATTTAAAATCTTATAAAATTCTATCGAGTGGTTTTCCATTAATTCCATTTTCTAAGTTAGACATCTATGGGCGGGGTACTAACCGCTTGTCCATTGGAGGCGGGAATTAAGTATAACAATTGTGGTGACTCCCTTCATCGTTGGTGAATTTTCCAAAATTTTAGCTCTCACCTTTTTTACCAGCAACTGATGTTGTAGCTGTGTGTTGCTAGTATAAATGTGCCCATTAAACGCGAACTTGACGTGACCAAGAAAAACTGGGTATGAGGTGTTGCTCCCTGATGCCTCTAGTTTCATAATTTATTGGTCCCGTTCCCAGGCATTAAAAAAAGTTGAGTTTTGTGGCACTGTGTTACACAGTACAACACTAAAACGAGAGCGTAAGTTAAAGTCGGCTCTAACCGACTTCGATATACCCGTTACTCATGAAAACAAATGTTAAATAGCCTTCCTGTATGCCTGAGGCCGAAAAGTATGCAACATTTTTTTAACTCGGCTATTTATCATCCGATCTTGATGAAAATTTCAGGGCTTATAGATGTTGCGAATATAAATGTAAATTTTAAAATTGTGGGAGATATTCAACATTTTTTATTGTGGGGGCGGGGGTGGGCGTGGCAAAAATTTGAAATAAACTTGATCTGCGTGCAGACAATAGGAGTCTACATTTCAAAATTGGTTGCTCTAGCTTTTCTAGTCTCTGAGATCTAGGTGTTCATACAGACAGACGGACGGACGGACAGACGGACAGACGGTCAGACGGACAGACGGACATGGCTATATCGACTCGGCTGTTGATGCTGATCAAGAATATATATACTTTATATGGTCGGAAATGATTCCTTCTGCCTGTTACATACATTTGCACGACTTTAGTATACCCTTTTACTCTACGAGTAACGGGTATAAAAAACCCCGGCATGGGACCCTCAAATTATGATAAGAGGGACCTCTGTAAGCATCACCTCATACCCAGTTTTTCAAAAGAAGCCTCGGTTCGCGTTTTATGGGTACTCACAATAAAAAATGTTCAATAACTCCCACAATTTTTAAGATATCTCAAATTTAAAACTTACATTTATATTCGCGATATGAATAAGCCCTGAAATTTTCATCAAGATCGGATGATAAATAGCCGAGTTAAAAAAATGTTGCATACTTTTCGGCTGTCCCCAAGGGGGACTCAGGAAGGCTATTAAACATTTCTTTCCATGAGTAGCGGGTATATCGAAGTCGGTTAGAGCCGACTTTAACTTACGCTCTCGCTATTTCATAACTGATTTCAAACCAGAGTGAACCGTTTTAAATGCGGTTCAAGCCATATCTCAGAAATGATTAAAGATATGAACTGGTTCCATACCAGTTCCGAACCAGTGTAGACTGGTTCAGAGAAAGTTTAAGCTGGTTCAACGCCAAATTTGAAATTAAAGCTTACAGCATTTTCGATCCCGACCATTCGGCAGTCATTTCATATGTAACACCGTTCGCTGAGTCTAAAAATCAAGTCCACACATTTTTAAGTGTGGCCGTTTTTAAGAAATCGCGAATCAGCTTCCGCTTTGAAAATGCTTCGGGAAGCGATTCTCGGCCGGTTCAAACTTGATTATAAGCAATCTCATAAAGGTATCGAACCATTTTTAGAATTTGTGAACTTTTGGGCCCACACACGATTTACGACTAGCATTGATTACTGGCTTTTTGTGAGCCACAGACTTTAGTACTTTTTCTAAAATGATACACGCACACGAAAGAAAACTGAATACTTCCGTGTTATAAAAGTCGGTCAATGTGGCCGGTTGTGGTACAGCGGATACTGTGTGTGCCTACTGTGCCAGAGAACGTGCGTTCGATTCCGCCTCGGAACAGTTAGAGATAGGCTTAATGAAGATTCTTACTCATAGCGCAATGTCTCACAAACATTGATTCACACCTAATGTTGCAGCAACAAGGCGCCAGACTTTGCGCCACAAATTTCTAAGACAGCAACTAGAAATGCTCCGTTATATTAAAAAAAAAAAAACTCTTGTCTGCGTTGAGTCTCAGCATAAAATTAATCAAAAAATTTTCATATTGTTTTTAGAATTTAACGGCACTTTGTATCATCAGCCTTGCCCTGCTCACAGCCGCCAATGCGGCGTTATGGCCCAGCTATAGCAGCGATGATGCGCCCCCGCTTAGCAAATGCGCCGGTGGGCGTGGTCTGAAATATCTATCCGGCGATGCATTGACAGATTCAACCGACTGTTTGGGCCCCAATAATGCGCCATATCCCAGGTGCGACCCGATGACGCCGTTAATGACAGCGGCGACATTGCCAACTTTCTTTTCTAACGCCTCTTCTCTTTGCCATCGTTTGCAGTGCGGCCGTTGCTCGCACATTCTCCAACTGGAACGGAAATTCGCGACGTGGACGTCAGAGCAAATTGCCCAACACACTTGATCCCGCAATAACCACGAGTGCATTGCTGAGGGCCTACGATGAGGTGAACAACAATGAGGCGGCGGCTATCGGAAGCAATCGTTATGGTAAGTCGGTCAGAGCTAATGATGGTTGGAGTGTGAATGGAGTGTGGCCGCAAATTGATAGACTGATTGATTGATTGATGGATCGAACGATCGAACGATTGATTGTATTTACAGGTCGATCGCTGAAGAATTCAACGCCGGCGCAGTGCAAAAGCGATACACCGGCGCGCCTATGCAAGACGCGATATAATACCACAGCGCCAATGTATGGCGTTAGCTTGACCTCGGGCCAGCCAGTGACCATAGTACAAAAATTCCCCGATCTGCTACAGCAGGTGGTGTTCGAGGTGTGCGAGTAAGTAGACAATTTTTTTTTAATTTACGCTACTTTATTAAGAGACTTGATAAATCTTATTAGATAAATTCAGACATCAGTGTTGCCTGTTTGTTTTCTTCTGCGTAAACTTACTATGTCGATTGTGAAGTTGAAAATATCACCTCGGACAAAAAATGAAATTAAAACGTGTCCATTTTCATGCGATTAATTTCAAGCACCTTCGACGTCATTAACCTTAACTAAGCTTAGGACTTTAGCAGCTATATCTTAATTTGAAATTTAATTTCGCAATATTTTCTTAATATTCTTCTTCCTCTTTGCCTTAATTTTATTCTCTCAATCACTTTAAGGGCCACTGCTAATAGTGCCCGGCAGTCGTTTTTTTTTTGTACTCCAGTTGTTCACGACAAAAAAATAAAAAATTATTTGGCTTTACACAGCCCAAAGGGCCACAAGCCGAGCTTCTCTCCAATCTCTTGGCTTGTGTGCTTCTAATTTTCGTACAAGAGAAAGGGACCTACAGATTAACGCCAAATCCGTTCGGCAACATTTGTAAATCTTTTTCATGGCTAGTTACTTAACAGCTGGGGCCAATAGTTTTAATAAATAAATAATTTTAGTAAAAGTTTTTAAGCATAAAAATGTATAATTAGATGATCCGAGACGGGATCTAAACCATAGCACAGCGGGAACACACACAAGCTAAGTGTTTTTTTATATTCAGGCATATTTGGATGATGTGGAAAGCAGAAGTCTTGGGCAATGCAAAATTTTTAAATTTCTCCAATCGATGTTTTTATACCCGTTACTCGTAGAGTAAAAATGGTCTACTAAAGTCCTGCAAATGTATGTAACCGGCAGAAGGAATCATTTCCGACAATATATATATTCTTGATCAGCATCAACCGAATCGATATAGCCATGTCCGTCCGTCTATATGAACACATACATAGATCTCAGAGACTAGAAGACATAGAGCAACCAAATTGAAAATGTAGACTTCTATTGTCTGCACGGAGATCAAGTTTATCAGGACTGTTCCGGTTTTCACTTTCGACAAAAATTGTCGAATTCGAATTTGTTAAATGTGCTGTTGTATAAAATTGATTAGGTTAATCAGATTAAATTGTTTTAATTTGAATCCATCGAGTAACGAGTAAGTAGAAACTAAAGGTTAGATACAGGTTTCCTTGGTTGTTAAGGAATTTTTTTTTTCGATATTTTTTTATTAGCTTAAACGTTCTATTAGAGTCTTTAAAACATCCTGTAAAACTTTGAAGCAGATCCTACAATATGTTGTACATCAATAAACAAAATCATTTACCTTCGTAAATGAACAAAATTTTCATCGACCCTCGTTTTATTCAAAATTCCACGTTTATTCTTTTTTATCAAAAGGTTTTAATTAAAGTTATAAAATATTCCTAGTTTTTCACAAATTTGATTTTGAAAAAACTATTTTATTTGAAAATTTAATTAGATATTTTTTTTTACCATGTCTGATGCACTTTGACCGATATTTCTCGATAACTGTTGAACCGATATTGATAATTTTTCGGTGAAAGCTAACACCCAAATGCACTAGATCCATGTTTGAAATCCATTAAAAATAACTTTAATTTTATCGAAAACAGTTGTCGAAACTTTAAACGCGATTTTCTCTGTTTTTCAAACATGTTCGCACAATAACTCAAGTTTTTCTAGACTGATTTTGATGAAATAAGCGCCAATCGTCGCAGAATTAACGACGCTATCGTGTGAACCTAGATCATCGCCGAAAAAATATTTTTACTATTTTTTTTGTTCACTGGACTAAAAAATAAAAAATGAAAAATTATTTATTTTTTGTCGGATGCAGTATACTCCCGAAATCGTGCGAACATTCGCCTTACCAAATACAAACAAGAAAGAAAGTCGGTCAAGCCCAACTATAACATACTCTGTAACCTTACACTCGCATTTGCTCACGAGTCAATCGGCCAGCTAACACCCCCCACCCCCGCCACCCGTAACCTCAACGTTCAGTTCAAGAGAAGCAATCTTAGTGAGAGAGAGTGAGAAAGAAACTATTAGAGCGCACCACGCGGTGCGCTCACTAAGTTTCTCTCTCTCGCACTAAGATTGCCTGTGTTGAACGGTTAGGGAATGTTGCTGTGGTTACTGGTGGGGGGGTGGGTGGTGTTAACTGGCCGTTTTTCGCTCATAACTTGAGTATCGTTCATCCGATCTTTATCATTCCTTCAGCAAATCGATAAATAATTTTGATGACTAGATATCTCTAGATGATACGAACCATCTATCATCATAACTGTGGGAGATATGACGTTTTTTCCAAATTGCGGGGGCGGGAGGGTGCGTGTCAAAAATTGAAAATAAACTTGATCTGCCTGCAATTATAAGAAATATATGTCCCATACATGTCAAACCTCTATCTCTTACCATCTATGAGATCTATTCGTTCATACGGACGGACGGACAGACAGACAGACGGACAGACGGACATGGCTATATCGACTCGGCTGTTGATGCTGATCAAGAATATATAGACTTTATAGGGTCGGAAACGATTCCTTCTCCCTGTTACATACTTTTGCACAAACTTAATATACTCTATGTACCTTCGGTACAGAGTATAAAAACAGATTGTAAAAATCTTTACTCGTTTTCTTTCCGCGATTTTTAAAAAAATTATTTAAAATTCGGCCGTCTAAACTAGAAGGCCCCCTTAATAAAAAAGTGAACATGTAAAAAATTCCAATTCGCTTTAGTGAAAACCGGAACATGGCTGTATTTCCAGTTATTGAAAGGCCCACCCCCGCCTCCACAATAAAAAATGTTGAATAACTTAAAACTATTTATATTCGCAATATCTATAAGCCCTGAAATTTTTATAAAGATCGTATGATAAATAGCCGAGTTAAAAAATGTTACATACTTTTCGCTGTCCCCCCTCAGGAACACAGGAAGGGTTTTAAACATTTCTTTCTATGAGTAGTGGGTATATCGAAGTCGGTTAGAGCCGTCTTTAACTTACGCACTCGTTTTGTCGTGTTTTTGCTGCTGACGAAGCACTATGGGTTTTTTGGACTTTGTTTTGGCATAAATAACAAATTGAAAGATAGAAACTTTTATTTTTGCACATATACATATATTAAATTAAAATTTTGGTTTTTGATTATTTTAAGTTTCGACCACGCCTACACGCTCGCCCCCGAACGTAGCCATTACAATAATTTGGAAATTCATAACAAATTCAATTTTCCCTGGATTTGATGAATTGTGTGCATTTGTACGTTCAGAAACAATTTGTTTTAGATAGGAACATTTCGAATTACTGATTTGTTTTAAATTTATTATTGTTAACTCAACAAATTAAAAACATCATTCCTAAAAATATGTTTTAGACTGTTATTGATTTTTAATTGAACGATTTTTGAAGTTTTTGTTGTGTTCTAAAAATGAATTCTTAAATAAATTAAATTAAGTCATGTTAAAACAGCTTAGTTGGGCTACTTACGACAAACATGAACTTAATTTTCTGCTATTTTAAATTATGCTTGGTCCGAAGCAATCACATCAAGTTCACGTCGTTATCTTCTACGTGATCTTTATGTTCGGCCTAATCATCTTCAACATTATTTGTTGAATAATTAAAACGTGGTGACTGCAGCAGCGCGAAAACTTCATCTGGTGTGTTAATATTGTCGTTCTTTTAATTAGATACTAGACAGCAATGGGTTCGAAGTATCTAAGGCTCTGTTAAAAATATCTGTCATGTTGTCCTGTTGACTGCATTTTCTTGCAAGTCGCCTTCTATCACTTATAATAATATAATTTATTTCGGGACTCGGATGCATGCTCCCTAAGACAGCCAACAGGGACCAATTATTTGTTGACCATGTACGAGTACCTTGTGAACAGTAGCCGAAAAAAAATTAAATGACCCATTCCTACTGATACTATTTTTAAGTGTAGTTTGGATTGGTGATCTCAAAAATCGATTTCAAAAATTTTTCATTTTTTTTTTCATATTTTCGGTAGGTGCACTTACATTTTGTGCCATATCTCAATTCATAATTGTCAGATGGTGTCAAACAAGATATGAATCGAAAGGTCATTCAATTTTTTGAACCGATCGTTCCTATGGCAGCTATATGGTATAGTCATCCGATTTGAATCAAACTTGGCGGAATTGTGTGGTAGCATTGATCAGTAACAAGTTTGAGAGCGATAGCATTGAAATTTTCCTATTAAGACTTTTTCTCTGAACTAACTTTTGTACGGCATCTTTACTATATAGTTGTCAGATTTTCATCAAACTTAGTGGAATTATGTAAAATCATAGAAAACTGAAAATGAGAGGTTTTGGGCGTTCGTAAAAAGCTTGGTTAAGATAGCTTTTAGACTGACGGAGGAGATAGCATAGAAACAGACGGACGGACGGACAGGCGGACATGGCTATATCAACTCAGCTCGTCATGCTGATCATTAATATATATACTTTATGTGGTCGGAGATGCTTCCTTCTATGCGTTGCAAACATCTGGACAATTTGAATATATCCTCTACAAGGGTATAAAAACGTTGCCATGAAAAATGTTTGAAATCGATTTTTGAGATCACCAATCCAAACTACACTTAAAAATAGTTTCAGTAGAAATGGGTCTTTTTGGCTGTAAACTAGTGTTATTATGGCCTACCTTTTCACAAAAAGTTTTAAACTTATATGAGCTAATTTTGTGCTCGCAGGAAATGGTAAATAAAATTATATTGAACCTTTTTAATAATTGTTCATAAACTTTTAAAATTGACGATAATACGAATGCATTAGAAAACGCCCTTCTGGCTGTGTTGCCGTTATTGGAGTTTCCGCTGTCACTTGGTCTAAGCTTGTCCAAACTCAGCCCCATTTCCTTTTAAAATGTCGTTTGTAATAATTGTTTTCGCGCCATCATACTGACAAAAATGTTTAACAGCTCCGCATAGTCCTCTGGCAAATTTCGATTTCTTCGAGAAGGGACTAATTGAGGCAAACAAATTAAGTTACATATTATTCTCAACGCTTTAGTTAGTGATTCCACATTTAATTGCCTGAGCCCCTCTCAGGGCCTTGAAAGTTCTACTCCACCAAACACAGATTAACCTAAATAAAATACACATCAATCAAACACGATACACGAGGACAAATACACATAAAATTGACGAAAATGTTACTAAAGTATAGTTTTACATACCCGAACTACGATTTTTCATTATTAAAAGTTGTATTTGTAGTTGCATTTGGGTAAAGGAAACAATCAAACTTTTTCATGTGTTTCGCCAAAGCTACCAAGTGCATAATTAGCTGACTTTGAAAATGTACGGCTTAATCAGTGCGACCGTAAAAAGATTTATCAGAGCGCCACATTTCAGTGTCACAGTGGCACAGCGCAATGTGATCGGCCCATGCCTTGTCACAGAAATCGTGTTTCACAGGAATGAGTACTTTTCAATGTGAACACAAGTACTCATTTGGCGTCACAGTGGTTCTGTGACCGAGGGTAGCACGTTTGTGACCACAATTAATTGAACAGCTGATCCAATGAGTTAGCTCAAAATTAGCTCATTTGAACTATTTTTTCCGTGCCAAGCATTTCGCACATGTTCGTTTTCCTGTCACATTGCGATAGCTTTGTTTTCTTTTTTTTTCGACTCAAAAATTTTGATAAAGGTAAATATATATAATATAATACGTATATGAACGTGCGAAAGGCAATAGAGCTAGTGGCGTGTGCTGTTATTGCGTTGTGGGAGCTGGACGAAAATGAAGATGATGATGAACCCAAGCCAAAGCGTTCTTGCTGGGTCGACAAAATTAATTTCACTCGAGGGAAAGAAGGCATGTTTGCCAAGTTGAATGCAGAGTTGCGAAGTATTCCGCATAAATTTATAAATTATGTGCGCTTGGATGCAGCCACTTTCCATCAGCTCTTTTGTTGGGATAAAGTAAACGGCGAATTTTCGTGAGCCCATTTCACCTGGGAAAGACTAGCAGTGACACGCTATTGGGCTTCATGATCCAGACCTCTCATACAAGTTTAGAATGTCAAAGGCAACAATATGTGAAATAATTCCGGAAACAGCATTGCATGCACTTATAAAGTATTGGAGACGAGTAATTGAATATGTTTATTTATTTGATATGTGAATATTGAAGTAGGAGTGGTAGCACTTAATGCCAAAGTAAGTATCTTTAAGATCCTCCAGAACCTCATACATTCAAAGAGATTCTCCTCTAATTCAATTCGCTTAAATGTATCGAATTGATATGAATGTGCGGCTTGAGTAGCATCGGTTGGTCGTGTAGCTTGAGTTGCCGTAGTTAGGCCGAAGCCTCATATTAACAAGTAGGAGCTTCTCATGCTTCTGCATGTTTGTTAACACCCTGTTAACACATATTAGGAACTCCAAAGCCACGTCCGGATGCTCATCTTCGAATTAATCTTATCCAAGCGCCCCAAGTCTGCAAAATTTATGAATAAAAATTAAATTACATGCGGGCTGCTTTTGTATTGAATTGCAATCTCACACGAAATGTGTTTCGCAAACTGTTCCACTTGTCGCCAGCGGCTTTCTTGGTGACGCCAAGCTGATCTGCAACGCTGCTCTAGCTAAACTCCTTAGCATCACGATTTTTATAATTGACGCTGGTCATATTCCAGAGGCATTCCGACTCCTCGATGGCTTCAATAAGCTTTGGGATCATATCGGCATTCCACTGCATTAATTCTCTTCGATCATTCTCTTTTGGATTATTGTTGATATTGTATCGTGGATCTGGCTCAGTGCTCATAAACTCGCTTAATGCTCACTTTTGTGCGCAATGTGACCTCTGTGACGCCAATGTGAACACTTTTGACATTGTCACAGTGTGACGCTATGTAAACCTAGCCTAAAATCTAGTCGCAATTTTACGAAAGCGTTCCGACACCCTTTTTTTAAGTTGTTGATACCCATCGGTATCGATTTAGTTTAGCTGAGTACTATGCTTGAAGCATAAACAGTTTGTAGTTCATTCGGGGGCTAAATTCATCACCCTCTTTTAAAAATCCACAATACCTTCCAATGGCTCCGCTCCTGAATTTTTTTTGAGCCCATACATTGAGAAAAAAATCCATCTAAAACCACATTGAAAATCTATTTTTGAAGAAGCTTGCGATCTGAAAAAAACAAGTAAGAGCGCTGTAGTTGAGGGGTTGAAATTTTCCAAATCTGAAACAAACTTGATCTGGGTACGGTATACTATACACCTATGTACATGCAAAAATTTGTGTCTATCTTCTTATAGTCTCCGAGATCGACGTGTTCATACAGACAGATGGACAGACAGGCAGTCAATAATAGGTAAAAAGTTGATCAAATGAGACAAATTGTCTGTTCTGGTAAATTTTTTCGAACAATAAATCAGTTTATCCAACTTTTTATACCCGTTACTCGTAGAGTAAAAGGGTATACTAAAGTCGTGCAAATGTATGTAACAGGCAGAAGGAATCATTTCCGACCATATAAAGTATATATATTCTTGATCAGCATCAACAGCCGAGTCGATATAGCCATGTCCGTCTGTCCGTCTGACCGTCTGTCCGTCTGTCCGTCCGTCCGTCTGTCTGTATGAACACCTAGATCTCAGAGACTAGAAGAGCTAGAGCAACCAATTTTGAAATGTAGACTCCTATTGTCTGCACGCAGATCAAGTTTATTTCAAATTTTTGCCACGCCCACCTCCGCCCGCACAATAAAAAATGTTGAATATCTCCCACAATTTTGGAGATATCGATCTCAAATTTAAAATTTACATTTATATTCGCAACATCTATAAGCCCTGAAATTTTCATCAAGATCGGATGATAAATAGCCGAGCCAAAAAAATGTTGCATACTTTTTGGCTGACCCACCTTAGGCACACAGGAAGGCTATTAAACATTTGTTTTCATGAGTAACGGGTATATCGAAGTCGGTTAGAGCCGACTTTAACTTACGCTCTCGTTTTGTACGTAGAGCAACAAATATCGGCCCCTAAAAGACCGCATCCGCTGTCGAAAAATATTCGTTAACCTGAAAGCTCTCTTATTCCGACCTTTTCGGTACATTTTCCCCAATTTAAAATAGTTTTTTGATTTATTTGTACCCTACCCTATTTTTATCAAATTGCAAAATCAAATAAATTCTTGCCAAAGTCTTGTTGCACTGAGTGTCAGAGAATCAGTCACAGTCGGTTGCAGTTTGATGCAGAGCAACACTTTAGGGCCCACGCAAGAAATTGTGGGCCCTAACGTGCACGTCCCCTACCCATCTTAAATATCTCGAGTCTGTGCTTGACCCCATTCCCACCCCCGCCCCAAATTATAACAAAATTTTAAAAAACCCACTTCAAGTTTTTAGCTACATTCGATTTGTAATTGCAATTTAGTCTTAAGAAAATCAGAATCCGATTTCTGGCAGCGTTAGCTGCTTTAACTTTTCAGAAAACTATCTGGTGCAAGTGGTAAAAGTGTAATTCACAATTGCCATATTTACTCAATATTTTGTTCCCAAAAAAAAATTAAATTTTGGCAAAATTTTCGGGTCGCTGGCCTGAAGCGCGATGGAGCATGAACGATTGTGTCATACCGTAAAATTAAGACATTCCTAATCATTACTTCCACCAGTGAATGTTATTCAATGTTGCATAAACATTTGACGGTCTAGAAGATTGGTTCCCATTGGATACCGCACTTGAACAACACGCAAATTTCGTGTCAATTGGTGGAAAATGCTTAAGAAAAAGTTCAAAAGACTGGGACAGTCGTCGAGTCTTATATACAGGTATTAGACCTTGGACTGTTTATATGTAGATATCTAGAAGAGCCCAAAAATTACATAGCAATCTTCTCAAAAACCGACGTGTAGCTATCATACCATTAGATAAACGTAATGCGGCCAATTCTTTCTCTTTCCGCACATCAAAATCAAATAGCGATTTCAACTGTTTGGTAGGTAGCTCAATTTAATTGGCAAAGAAATTTTGGATAATGGTTCAAGCGTGTATCGACTTTTATAGAAAAGGCAGATAACTACAGGTAGCGCAGCCGCAAGTTCTCTGACTTTTGATCGAATGTTGGAGCAGAAATGCTCTTTTATACTTTCGTTAGAAAAGTCCATTAATCACTTCAATTTGAAGTGTAGAAAAAAACTGTGGAAGTATCTATGTATTTCCCTTAAGATAAGATAAGGTTTAATATTGGGTATGTAGGAGTCCCCTAGTCTTGTGAAACCGTTCTATTTTAGTTGAAACATTGTGTTATTTCGAAAAAGTTTCAACTATTGGAAACATTTTCATTTTTTTAGTGTTGCCGGATATTTTGAAAATATCTATCAGGTCTGTCCCCATTTAAGAGTAGACTTAAAAAGTAAAACGTTGTATTTCAGAATCGATTTCGGAGGTATAACTTAAAAAAATTAAATTTAAATCAAACTGTATGCTTAATACATTTATGGATACTTAAAAACCTTCACAATATTTGACTTATAAAAATTAAAATATTTGTTAAATGAAAAGTATAACCGTTGACATAAAAATTATCAATTACTTTTTATTCTACTGACTTAAAGGCAAAACTTTTGAAACCAAATATTTTGATCGTTTTTTCGAAAACGGGAACAGCTACCAGTTCCGATTCCGCATGATCTGATCGAAATCGAAAACGGGGACAAACCTGTATATCTATATTTTTTTCGATATTGAAAAAGTATCATTTCGATATTGATATTTTGATGTAAAAAACATTGATATTTTTTTTAAGCAGGTCTATTGAGGTGCCATTTGACAATTTTTAAAAACTTCTTTCAAAATCTACCAAAAACTCCAAAATACGGAAAAAACTGATTTCTCGTCTTCCAGATAGTTCATATATAACAGGTTGACAGAATTTACTAAATTGTAAATTTATCTGTCATGTAAATTGAATTTACTGTTATTTTATATTATAGTTTTTGTGTTCTTGTGTGTTCCCGCTTAAAGGTATGTGAAACCATAACATGACTTCGAGCCGGGAAAAACTTGTAGTTTGATTCCACATGTTTACAAAATAAGGCCAACTTTTTTAACAGAGAAGATATCAATAGCTCCTTTATATTTTTGCTCGCTGAATTCTAATCAATTGACTGTTTTCCTCCAGCACGTCAGGCTTACGAGATATTTGCATAAACGTGTGTTTGCGAGGTTTCTTCACATTTGTTGGTCCTGTGGCCACAATAAGTGTCCTATTCCAACCAAATTTGTTTTAATGTAAGCTGTATTGAGTGACTTTGCACAAAAACCAAACGCAAAGCTTTGATTTTGCTCATAAGATACAAATTGTATTTGATTTTAATGTGGAAAATGTGGTTATTTTTATATAAAATCATTTTTTTTCCCAAGTATAAAAAATTCTAAAAAATAGGTCAGAAAAATTTTTATAAATACTTATGGATGGTCTTTTGTCTCCTCTAATTTATCATATTTTCAGTTTTTTTGAAATCATAACCTTCAATATGTCTTTAAATTGACAAACATCAATTTAAAATGACTTTTTAGTATCCACTCTTTTGTTTTCCAATAATTAATTTGTTATTTTATGCAGTAAATATTATGCAAAAACAGTCGAAAATTTGTATAGTTTTTGGGCTATAATTGAAGGCGCGATGATATCGAACAACTGAAAATATAGTAAATTAGAGGAAACAAAAGACTATCAACAAGTAATTTCTGAGAATTTTATTAATAGCAGCAAATTTTTTCAGAATTATTTAAACTAGGACAAAAATTGATATTATCATACAATAACCACATTTTCCAATTTAAAATCAAACAATTTGCATCTTATGAGAAAAATTCAAACTTCCCGTTTGGGTTTTCTGCAACGTACAGCTTACATTAAAACAAATTTGGTTGGAATAGGACACTTAATGTGACCAAAGGACCAACAAATGTAAAGAAACCTGGGGGAAAACGGACAATTGATTTGAGTTCAGCGGCCAAAAATACATAACGAACGATTGCTAAATTCTCTGTTAAAAAACCTTGTAAACCTGTGTTATTATGCGCAGATAAGTTTGAAAACATTTAATTTTAATAATGACCGAGTTAAAGTGCGGTAACATTGAAACCAAAAAGATCGTTTCTATGGCAGCTACAAGAAGTATTCATCGGTTCCGACATATTAGCAGCGTGCAGCCAAAAGAAGACTCAGTGCAAAATTTCAGCTCGATAGCTTCAAAACTGAGGGACTAGTTCGCGTAGAAACAGACAGGTGGACAGACAGACGGACGGACAAAGCTCAATCGACTCAGTTCGTCATGCTGATCAAGGATATATACTTTATGTGGTCGGAGATAATTCATTCTATGCGTTGCAAACTCCTGGGCAAAATTATAATACACTTTTCAAGTGTATAAAAACAGAAGTAGCGCAAAACTGAATCCAGCGTGATATATCGATAAGCCTTTTACCATTTAGCAATATTTCACCATCCGTCTTACAGTGTTGTTTAACGCGTTGCACAAGTATTTCACAGAATTGTCAGTTACATTTAAATTCGAAGAATTTATGTTATAGCTGCCATATAACAAACTGGCCAGTCAAATGATTAAAGTAGTGGTCAGAGTAGTTGCTAATTTGGAGAAATTACTCAGCTTTCATTCTTCAACGCTAAAATTAAATAGTGGAATGAAAATTATCTCAGAATTTGTGTTATAGCTGCCATATAACAAACTGGCCAGTCAAATGATCAAAGTAGTGGTCAGAGTAGTTGATAATTTTGAGAAATTACTCAGCTTTTATTGTTCAACGCTAAAATTAAATAGTGGAATGAAAATTATCTCAATCCCTTTTCTATTTAAATTATACGAGCTGCAAGGGTATATTAACTTTTTTTCATTTTTCGATAACCCATAATAAACGATCATTAAAATTTTCCTTTCAGATCCTCCGAATGTGATGTGGTACGCGGTGAGTGCACACAAACGTATGTGCCCTATCTGTTTCTGGTCATACCACTGGGTCCAGTAACGCTAACCGGTCAGGATTATGTGCTTGTTGAGAGTGGATGTGTATGCAAGCCCAAGTATTCAACGGGAGCCGCCCAGGAGCCCAACATGATACCATAAACTGATTCGCGCTAGGGGGTGTCAACAAACATAAAATCACCCACCAGGGACACAAATTTAAGCAATCAACAAAACAGCAACCAAAAGAACTGAGCGAGTTTTGGGGCGGCAGCGTAAATGAGGAATTATTTTTTGTAGCGAAATCAATTTTGCAAAATGTTATTAAATGTTTTTTTCCTTCAATTCTCTCTTCTTCTTTAGCTTTATCTCTTTTCCTCTGTATAAAATTGAAATGCAATTTTGCTCGAAAAATAATAATAAAAAAAAAATTGTAGTCTTAAGTCTAAACTTAAAGAAAAGAACAAAATAATTAAAATTAAATTAAATTTAGCCCTGAAATGGATGCGTTTCAAAAATTATAAATAAAATAACACAACATTTCGTGAGAAATGCTTAAGAAATCAAGGGGTTTTACTTAAATGGGAGGAGTTTTGAAGAGAATGATGAAAAGAAAAGGGTAATCAAACTGAAATGGAAACGTTTTCAACGTTGTTTCCGGAAACTTTTGACATATTAAGCTATGTGTGTAATTTTATCGACGATTTGGATGCCTAAATCTTACATAAAGAAAGACAAAAAAGCCTAATTATATCGAATTCTTATTTCCAAGGGAGTAGCCAGAGGGAAATTCACGTTTTCATTGACATGTTAACTTTTCCGACATTATTTCTACGATTATTTCTCATTTAATATCGAATGCATCTTTTAGTTTTTAAATGCTAAAATATGTAATTTGTAAAATGTTTTAGAAACGCTTAGGCACCCTACCTTTTTGGAAAGCTGGCTACTCCGTTTGTTTATTTCCGCTTTTTAAAATAAAATTCAATTTATATCTTATAAATTAAACATTATTGATTTTTTTATATAGAAAACTTTAGCATTTGTAATTTTTGAATAGTTTTTTGAGTCTTGGCATTCTTGACATGTCGGTGAACTTCTTCACATTGATATTTTTAGTTTAAAATTAAGGTTATGATCCCAATTTTTGTAAATTTTTGTCAGATTTGTGTATCTAGGCCGTTTATTTTTGAAAAAATGGAACCAGTAAAAATCGATTGCATAATAAACAACTGTTATCCAACACTGATTTTCATTTCGATATCAGTAATTAAATCACGAAGTCACTTCCTCAGCGCTCTCACGATAATTACTTAACTATCGATATGTCGACTAGTTACTCAGGCCAACGCTGTTCTCATTTTGGTCCATCACTAGTGCAGACCGTGAATTAGGAGGCATTTTGCGCAAAAGAAAACGAAATTTTATTATTAATATATGAGCAAAAGTTAAAGTTGAGAAACCGTAACCAATGTAATTGGCTCTGGCTTTGATAAGAAGTAGTTTTGTGTAGGTGCAATTTAAGACGCTGCCCGGCCATTCATAACACACACACACACAAACACATACAGAGCCACACGGATTGTAAAATGTTTGGAAAAACGTGATTTTCTCTTGAAACTAAAACCAAAACCTACAAAGTTAAACTCCAATAACCATTATTTTTCATGTGCGGTAGCCACATCCAACGAATAATTCAATTAAAAATGATTTTTTGAGGGTAAGCCTCGCATAAACACACATATATGCAAACGAGTGCATGTGTTTACGTGTGTGTGTGTGTGTGTAGACAAAAATTGCCGGGTTACATATTTATTTTATTGAATTTTATTACTTGTGTTTCCAGTTACCAAAACACAAATGTTCAGCCTTAAATTGGCGGCAGTTTGACTAAAAATTTAACTCTTGAATTGAAGGAAAATATTCAAAGCAATCATTAAACATGATGTTCACCGTAAGTAATCGTTCATTGTGGAGGGTGAAGAAAATACCCCACATTCGTTAATCGATAAATCTGTTTTTATTGTTGTTGTTGTTTAGGGCACCAACCAGCAGCAGGATACGCGATTCAGTGACAAGGAGAAGAAGCTGATGAAACAAATGAAATTCGGCGATTGTTTAAACAAACGTGTCGATATGTCCAAGGTCAAGCTTGATGTACTGCGTCCTTGGATTAGTAAGAAAATCACCGATATTTTGCACATTGAAGACGATGTGGTTGTGGAGTTTGTTTACAATCAACTAGAGGAAGAGAAATATCCTTGCCCCAAGAAAATGCAAATTAATATGACGGGATTTCTGAATGGTCGCAATGCTCGTCAGTTCATGGGTGAACTTTGGGCCTTGCTTCTGTCCGCCCAGGAAAGTGATTCGGGGATACCAGCCGAGTTTATCCAACAGAAAAAAGATGAGATACTCAAGCGAGAGGAAGAGCTGGCCCAAAGGCAGCGAGAACGTTCCCGTTCGAGATCACCACCACCAACTAGACGAGAGCGTCAGCGCGATTTGCAGTCAAAATCTCGTTCACGTTCACCCAAGGCTGCCAGTGGCAGTCAGGCAGCCAACAACGGGTCAGTGCCCAGCGCAGCACGAGAGGCAGCCGCCAATGCTGCAGCACGTATACGCAAACGTGGTGGTTCCTCTTCAAATGCTGCACAAACAGCAACCTCGGCTCCCGCCTCATCCTCATCTGCGGCTCGCCCAGCATCGCGGGAACGTGAACGTCGACCACGTTCGCGTTCCCGTTCCCGACAACAGCCGCAGAAGCAGAAATCTCGATCTAACTCTCGAGAGCGAGATCGTCGGCCTCGTTCACGTTCCCGTCAACAGCAGCAGAAGCAGAAATCTCGCTCTGTTTCTGCAGAGCCCACACCTGTCAAGACTTTAAATGGACGCCATTCGGGGGATAAATCACCTGTGCAGCAACGGCAGCCATTGAAGAGAAAGTCCTCGCCACGTTCACGTTCTCCACGTTCGCGTTCGCCACGCAGTCGATCCAGGTATGAAAAAAAAAGAATTTCCAATCTTTGTTAATTTTTCTATAATTATTCAGTCCACATTTTGAAATTCTACTTTTAACTGACTTAGAACTCTCAGATTACTGAATCTGCTGGATCTAGCCCTGTGTGGTTAGAGATTTTAACCAAAGTGCGATAAAATTGCAATCGATTTATTAAAAAAAAAAACTAGCTCACCTTTATCTCAATTGTCAAATTGTGATTGAAGCGAATTTGTAATATTTTATCTTTGCATTAAACTCATTTACTTGTCTAAGCGACCAGCGAGTTAGAAACCAGAGTAAATTCTTCTTCAACAAAGTTTTTAAAAATCTAATTGAAGCTGGACGGATCCAACGTTCGATGATTAAACCAATTTGCTACCAATTTAGATGTTTGCCAAGTTAAGTGTTTAATTGTATTTCCAGAACTTGTACATTGCTTTTATTATTCCCCATTTGCATATGGGCATTTCCATCGAAAGGCCATGCGGCAGTGCTTAAAATTAAATTTAAAAAAAAAAGTATTAATCATTTGTGGGTAAAATCAAAACCATTTTTAAGAGACATCAATGCACAACATTGTAAAATTAGACACATAGGAATATTGTCTCGCTGAAATCGGCGTTTGAATTATTGCCCGCGATTAACTTCAAAGCGAAAAATTTACCACATTCAACCCAAACACAAATTACACAAGGCAACAAAATCCAACTTTTTTCGACCTCCATCCACCCTCAGTTTCCAATATATAGATGTGACTGTTTTAGTGACCTTTGTTCTAAGACAAGATATAGATAGATAGATTGTTTTTGTTGTACAAATTTTTGACCGTTCTCGATATACAAAAGGAACAAAATATATAATAAAACAAAGGGCATAGCCGGATTTGTGGGGGAACCGACCCCCCACCGATATTAATTTTTTAAGAAGGCAGTTTTAAAGTACATTAACCGATACTACTTCTAGTACCAACCTTGAATTTTTAACAGCGGTTTTTATCATTTCAATCAAAAGCCTTTTTCGGGCCATCTATCCATTTAAGAATTCCAATTTTTTTTTTTTGGTCAAAGCTGGCATGTATAAACTCCCATAGCATAATTTTTTAGATTTTTAACACCATTTATTTAAGACTTCTAGTTGAGGTTCCACTTTCGTTTTTTACATTTTCAATTGTCGTTCCTAGATACAATTTCTGTAATTTTTCCAGAACTTTACAAATTGTGGATGGTGGTTAAAATTAATTAAAACAATAATTTATTAAATTATTAGAATTAACATCGTTGGGGCCGGTTCTCTTGCAGAATAGAGCATCTTCCAATAAAGTGCTGCATGTTCTCTAGCTCCTTCAAATTGCAAAGTGAGCACAGTCCATCGTTGACCGTAGCATACTGCATAGTTTAAATGTTCTCTGATCTTGCCATTTTTACATGCTGATTCTTGCTTTCCTCTGTTATGGCTGCGAGAAAATATACATTTCCTTTTACCCATTCGGAGTGAGTAGCATTTCCACTGAGGGTGATGTTGTGGTCCTGTAGTTTTCTTTTGAGAGACGCGTACCACCCAAATCCCTGTCGCAGCATATACTGCGCCAAAATATGCGATAGTCTGGTACTGCTGTACTCGAATATTTTTCGATATATATCGGAGCTGCAGATTAAGGCTATAAAAATATTCCTCTTCTAGTCCTGCGTATTTTCCGGTAATTTAAGTATTCGTTTGACGAAAAATCTCTGCAGCTGATCCGCTTCCTCGCTGACTTCACCTCCCCAAACTTGTGCCCCATAGCAGAGAACGGCTCTACTGATGGCGTTGTAAACCTTTCGTTTTACGCTTGGATTCAGGCTATCATTGCTCAAAAATTTATCTCATATGGAGTTTACGCTGTCTTTAGCTTCTTTTAACCTGCTATCTACATGTTTTCTAAAGCTCATAGTGGGTGTTAACACGACTCCGAGGTACTTAAATTCCAAGACAACTTGCGCGGTCTCCGTCTGAAAGAACCACTATCTGTTGCTACCAGTCTTCCTCCTTTTCGAAACACCATAATTCGCAACTTTGAGGTGTTCACTTCCATACCCCACATAGTGCAGTAGCTTTCGAGTCTTCTTATCATGTCCTGTAGTGTCGAGGGCTGATGTCTTCCGTGTACATGAGAAACCGTATGTTGATGTTTCAAAGCATAACTCCACCTTTCAGGTGCTAGTGTATGTCATTCAAATAAAACGCAAAGAGCAGCGGGGACATGAGGCACCCCTGTTGGACTCCATTGCGTGTTTACAATTCTTCCGATAGACTCTCACCTGTCCATACTGAGCAGCAAGTCTTTAAGTATACGTTTTCTATTAATTTAATCATTTCTTAGTTTTCCGTTGTTCTCAACCCATGTTGCAAGTCGTGTGCTCAGAACACTCATAAAAAGCTTCGCCGAAGAGTTGATGAAAGAAATTCCACGATAGTTCTGTAGGCTATCTATGTTGCCTTTTTTAAAATATGGAAGATTATGCTCTTTGAGAATGATTCCTTTACTTGAGCGCTGTGAAAAGCTTTGTTGAAAATGTGGACCAGCAGTACCAGCATTTTGCAAAAATTCATTGGTTATTCCATCTTCTCCCGGTGCTTCATTGACCTTGGCTTTGATGAGCGCACCTTTAAGTTCTTCCATAGAAATATCTCCAATATTTCCAAGGTATTGCATAAAGTGTGCATTTTCGATATCTCTCGTCATTTTGAATTATGTGGCCAATATACACTCAAGACTTGGTCTGCTTACCACTTAAAGCGGTACTCAATACATCAACGCTTCGCACAAACGCCCAACAGTAGTCAGCAATCATCGCAGGGCTCCACTTTCCTTGATATCTTTTTTCCATGGTGTCTTTTTCTGGGCTCCCCATGCTCCTCGCTAACATCGCCTATATTTTCTGAAAAGAAGTCCAGGTGCGAGTGAAGAAAATGAATCTTCAAAGACATGTTGCAACCTAATTATTGGAATGCACTTAACCTTTCGTTTAACATTGATGCAACCTCTGGTGATTTGTAATTGCCAAGAAAGTTTTGAATTACGGCTACCACGGAGTTTCAACCTCTGACTTCTATTACATTAAGGGACATCTGGAAATACATATCTTTTATTTATTTAGAAATATCTGGCCCAACTAATATGCCCTCCTTAATTTTTGCAGTACTAATGGATGGAAATTTTGAAAATAGGTATTTAAAGACAGTTCAATTTTTATCCAGATTTTTCAATTCGACACGAAGTTTTTCACAATGCCCAATTTAATATGAAAAGTTGGCATTATAATTGATTTCGGATCTACAAGCGGCTCAAATTTCACACTTTCGCCCCAAAAGCTTTATCGTGTAATGACCCGGCGTCTCCTCTCCTCCTCAACTCCGATTTAAACTCTCTTCACACCTGGTGCTCGGTTAATAGACTTTCTCTCAATCTCAGCAAGTGTAAATGTCTGACCTTTAGTCGTAATCAATCATATGAGTTTGAATATATGATTGATACCATCCCATTGGAACAAATCTATAAACAGTACATTTCAGTATACACCTTATATGGGTGCCTTGACATCGCAACATAGAAGGAAATGAGTCTGCGGACAAACTGGCCAGAATAGGTCCCACCATCAAGATCCTTTCAGAGAAGAGCACGATAGGGATGCCTATGGCAACATATAAGCTTCATACAAGAGCTGAAACACTTCGTCGCGCTACGAATCGGTGGAAAACCCTTTCCTCCTGTGCAGTAGCGAGGCTTACGTGGCCAACATTCGACCAAAAACGTACTAACACAGTTTTAAGTCACAGAAGAGACCACATATCACTTCTGGTGGGGACCCTCACGGGCAGACCCGCAGCACGTCTAAGCGTCACTTACCATGACTTCTGCAGTAGTTGCGGATACGAAGAAGAGGAGGAATCGGTACAACACCTTCTCTGCCATTGCCCCGCCTTGAGTAGCAGGAGACTCAGGACAATTGGTCAACCTCTGCTACTCAACCTTTCGGAGACATCCGGGCTGAAGATCCCAGCTCTACTCAAATTCATTCTGCCCACACAATGGTTCAGTAACGAGGACCCCCCTCGCAATGGGCCCAATGTGGCCTAAGCGACTTGTCGCTCTCAGCCATCGCAACCTAACCTAACCTTGGTTTTAATAGTCATACAACGGTCATCGCAAACAAGGCAATGGGAGTTCTCGGGTTCGTTAAACGATGGTCCAAGGAATTTAATGACCCCTAAGTCACTAAGCAACTGTATGTTTCCCTAGTGAGACAAATACTTGAATATGGATCGTGTGTCCTTCTCCTTACTACTAAAAATTTCAAAATCAACTGGAATCGGTTCAGGAAGCAGTTCTTAATTTTCGCTCTCCGAGGCTTAAACTGGGATCCTTCCACCCATCTTCCTCCTTACGAGGACAGATTACGCCTAATCAACCTGCCTTCTCTTAAGAACCGCAGAACTTGCAGTGGTGTCCTTTTTATTCATAAACTGCTGTCTGGAGAAATCGACTCTATCGCTTTGTTAACTAAAATAAGTCTTGCTGTCCCACAACGCGTTACTAGAAACTTTTTTCCCATTTACCTACAGCCTTGCCTAACAAACTAACGAACCCTTCCGAAACCTTTGTTTAAACTATATCACTCCTTGTTTGTAATAAAAGATTATTTCCTAAGTAGGCCTTCTTAAAGTTAGACAGAACATTGTTAAAATATAAACCAAATATGTATACGGGGTTTAGTGACCTGTTTTGATTTTCGTCAAAGTTTTACATCTGGCTGGCTCAAGGTCTATGGTTGATTGTTATTCTATATAAAAAATACAAATCAACGGATATTAATTACAACATTTTGGACTAGCAATTAGGTATGTCCGTATAATGATCGCTGTTTCGAGAATAACCAAATTCGCTCATCAGCTGACTTGTTTTCCTGTTCACACTTCAAATCAACTTACCAGTTAGTATTTAAACAACCTCAAGCGTCGTATAAAGACATAGGAATTCCAATATTCTAAAACTAAATAAATAAATAATGTTTATTTCTGGCCCGACTATCCCATTCACATAAAAAACAGCAATGTTTAGTGTAGACAGTCTGCAATCCTAGAATTAATGCTACTACATTTAGATCCGCGCAAATATACCAAATCGAGGTATTGTACTTAATAAGTGAAAGAACGTTCTTAATAACATAATCAGGCCTGTTCTCGTTTGCGAATTCGATTGATCGGAATTGGTATGGGTAGTGATTTCTAAGAAACGATTAAAGAATTTGACCAAATTCTTCTTGCCGTCAAAAGGGTCAAATGAAGATAAATGAGCTTCTAAAGTTAAAAGCCGAAAAACACGGTCGGTTTTTGAAAGCAGGAACAATTCACAGTTCTGATTCCGTTTGAATGGATCGAAATCGAAAACGGTAACAGGCCTTTATAGGTTTCTTTAAAATGAGGACCATATGCTAAGGGTATCGAAGGAAGCGTATTTCCATTATGGACTAGAACAGCTTTCAGACTTCGATACATCAATAAATAAACGCCAATCAATGTCGTATACTTTTGATTCTTTTGTTTAAACAGTATTTGTAAAACATTACTTCAGAAAAAAATTCTTCAAATCTTATGTGCCTATTCCGATAAATTCCATACTGTAACAAACTGTAAATTTTATAAAATGTTGGCTGGGTCAGAAGAAGTCAACACTTGAAAAAGGGACATAAAAAATAAGAGAATGAAAGTGTACCCAGCGTATTCGCGTATTTTTCGAGTCCTCTGTCTGATTAAAATAGTCATTGCGCTCGTTTTATGATCATAAATGATACTTTGGTCGGGAGAAAATAGTACCCTAGTCGCGACTCTTCTTGAATAGTTGGTTACAACCCGTTTTTCTAATCAGTTTCCAGTCTCAGATAAAGTGTCAGAAGTGACAGAACAGAAATGGATAAAATTCTTAAATAAATATCCGCCAAAGTAGTTACCCAGCTAATTTTTTGTTCAGATGCTAGCGTGGTATTATAATAAGGGTCCGAGAAAATGCCGAGAAAATTTTCCCAAAACTAAGTGCTCGCTTTGCAGTCTAGTTGTTGCACTCAGAACCGAAACTGTACCTGTACAATGTTTAGGTCCTTTTCGGTACCAACAGTAAAGGTTCTTGAATACCCGTATACAAAAAACTACAAATATGAGTTCCGGTTCTGGTTCTGAGTTTTAATCGGTTCTTTTCGGTATCCGGTTCCAATTCTGGTTTCGGTTTGATTTCCTGCTTTTAGGTATTAGATATTGTGTGGCTTTATTAAATTTAAATTACGAAAACACACTTCAACTTTCAAAGTTACTTCCATTTTTTGAACCGTGCGTTACAAAAATTTGTGATCAATTATATCGCTTGAATCCCACTAAACACTATGTATAAGTAAAAGGTTTCTCTTTTGAATATAACGTTCGTCACGCGGGATTTACCCTGCTAGTTGTCTACAATTAAACAAGCCAAAAAAAGCATACCTCACGCTATAGTAAAATGCTTAGAGAAAATAAAAGGCCATGTGCTAGCCGAATTGCGAGGGGCAACCCTGGACATTCTTAACGCAAAGCTATAAATTTTTTCCACTTTTTATGTAAATGTTTGGGTCTTAATTCATTTTAAACGAGAAGACCAAGCTAACTTCGTCTAAGCTGTTTAAGTTAAGCCATGTTAAGTTTAAGAACGCTTACATAAAAATCAAAAAATTTTGTAACTAAAACCCATTTTCCGACAGATAAACATCTGATTTCGACCAAATTTTGCGAATATATTTGAAAGCTTATATAATAAGTAATCAGTGAGTTTAAGGACGCTAACATTAAAAACAAACAAAATTTCTTACTAAGAACCATTTTCGACCGATCGGTCCTATGGCAACCATAAGATATAGCCAACCGAAGTCGATCGACTTTTTCAAATTATTTGAAAACAAAAAAGTTTTTTTACTAAGACCCATTTTCCGACCGATCGGAACTATTTCATCTAAAAGATATAGTCATTATATTTTGACCAAAGTTTGCAAAGCTGTTTGAAATCATATAATATTAATAATGGACGAGTTTGAGGACGCTAACATTGAAAACAAAAAAGTTTTTTTCACTAAGACCCATTTTCGACCGATGGTTCCTATGGCAGCTATAAGATATATTATATATTATAGATATATTATAATACCCTTTGCAAGGGTATAAAAATTGAGGAAAGCTAACTTCGGCTCGACCGAAGTTTATATACCCTTTGTAGCTTCTATAATTAATTAAATTAAGGCTTTAAATGATTTTCGACGAAAATTCTTAGCTGAGTTATTTCCCAAACTCATCAATAAATGGCGTCATTTCTTTGTCCATTTGCTTGCCAGTTTGTTATATGGCAGCTATACGATATATTCTTCAGATTTTGACCAAACTTCCTATAATGGTGTGTAAATTGATGAATTCTCACTAATATTACTTTTTCGACCGATAGTTCTTATGGCAGCTATAGTCTATAGTCATTCGATTTGGATCATACTTGGCAGAATTGTATGGAATCATATAATATTGACCAGTAACAAGTTTGCGAGCGATAGAATCGAAAACAAATAAGTTCTTCCTACTTAGACTTTTTTTCAGAACTATATTTTGTATGGCAGCTATACTATATAGTTGACCGATTTTCATCAAACTTGTTGGAATTATGTAAAAGCATAGAAAACTTTTAAATTCGAGGTTTGGGCACGTTCGCGTTGAAGTCAAAAAAGTTTTTTAACTAAAACTACTTTTTCGACCGATAGTTCCTATGGCAGATATAAGATATAGTCACCCGATCCGGCTGGTTTCGACAAATGTGCAGCGTCTTTGTACCAAAAGACTTCGTGAAAAGTTTGATTAAGATAGCTTTAAAACTGACGGACGAGATAGATAGAAACAGACACACGGACTGAACTCAGCTCGTCATGCTGATCAATATACTTCCTTGTATGCGTTACAAACATCTGGACAATTTTAATATACCCTCTTGCAAGGGTATAAAAATGAAATTAGACCGCCGACCTCGGCTTTAAATTCACGCGGCCTAATTTCCATCCCCCTCCTATTTGATTCAAAAACCTACAAAATAAATTTCTTTTTAGTGGACATTTAATTTCGAGAATTAATGTCGTTTTTTTGGAAACTATTTCAGGCCAACACTATTAATTTATGGTTTAATCTCATTGTAGATCCTTAAGCGGCGGCAAACGTTCGCGTTCGCGCAGCTCATCTGTGCGCAGTCGTCGTGGTGGTCGAGGTCGTTCAAGCAGCATTTCCCTTTCTCCAGAACGCAACCAGGATCAATTCGAGCATCGTCGGAATAAAAATAGTGTCCAAAATAAGCGACAGTATCGCAATAATCGCGGAGATTCGGCCAGTTCCATGGAACGTGATCGCGGCAATGACCGTGGCCGACAATTTGGTGGAGGCGGTGGTGGGGGAGGGCGACGCGGTAGACGATTCTCACCGCGCCCTGGCCGCAGTCCAATGCGTCAGGATAATGGAGGAGGCAGCGGACGCTTTGGGCGCTCGAATTCCAGGCGTCGTTCGCGTTCCCGCCGTTTGTCCCGCTCACCCATGCGTTACTCCAGATCGCCTAGGCGGTACGTAAAAGGAAATTATTTGGATGGAAGCAAATGTTATCTGTTATTTATTTAGCTTCAACAATCGTCGTCGCTCGCCCATGCATTTCCGTGGTGGTGGCGGTGGAGGCGGACGTGGCGGTGGTCGCGGCGGAAACCAACGTCAGATGTGGCAGCATCGTGGTGGTTCACCCAACCGTGGTGGTCGCATTCACTGGCAAGCCAGGCAAAGTCCCAATGGCGGTGGTGGACCCGGTGGAGGGGGCGGAGGACGTGGTGGTGGAGGCAGTGGACGCTTTGATCGTCGTCAATCCCCCCCACAACGTCGCTTCTCCAGAGACCGGCGGCAATCACCTGCATCGGGACAACAATTCCGTAAATTTTCGCCACCCGCTGGAGGCGCACCAGGAGTAGGTCGCCGCTTCTCGCCGCAACAACGTCGATCCTCTCGCGATCGTCGCCCCAATTCACGCGAACGTCGCAGCTCTCCTGGGCCCGCGAGTGGTCCTACCAATCGCTGGGATCATCCGCCGCCCGCCGCGCGGCATCAGCGACGCTCCTCATCAGAAAGTTCAGGCAGCCGGGGACGTCCACAGCGTGCGCAGCGTAGTCCCAGTCCACCAGCGCGTCGTGGTCGCAGCCGTAGCCGAAGCCGCAGTCGTTCGAGCCCACGGCCCAGTCGCAAAAGGGAGAGCCCTGCTGGTAAGGACTTGGGGTGCCAAGAGGCTACAGTTCATCACTTTAATTCTTCCTATTTGTTAGATCGATCTTCGGTGGAGTTCAGCGGTCCAGCTGTGAGCACCATTGATCTGTGTCGCGAGGAAACTCAGCAGTTGCGCAAATCCAAAGCAGATGCGGTGGAGCCGCAGCAGCATGCACCTCCACAACCACAACCAGCTGCTGCAGTAGTCACAGCTGTGGGAGCAGCAGTTCGCCGCAACAACCAATTTGCCAGTTTGTCCCGCACTCCATCACCGTTCCTTAAGCCGCATGAGCGTTTGGCAGCCGTCTCCGCCCTATCCAAACAGGCACCAAAGAAATCCCGCAAGCAGAGTCAAAGCAGCAGCTCGGATAGCAGTGCCGACAGTGATGATAGCGATGAGGATCAACAGCCACGACGCAAGCCAGCGGCAGCATCTGCCGGAGCAGCTGTACAAAAGAAGCCACCCACGGCAGCAGCAGCCGCCCCAGCCCCGCCATCAGACTCGCTAGTGTCTAAATCCAAATCAAAGTCTCAACGTAGCTCGGATAGTTCCAGCAGCAGTGAGCAAAGCGATGACGATGATGATGAGGACAACTCCAGCAGCGAGGAGAGGTTAAAAAACAAGAAGAAGAGGGAAAAGGTAGACAACAAACGACGCTCGGATAAGAAACTGGATGAATCATCCACACGCAAACGTAGCCATAAGAAATCCTCACGCGATGCTGCTGCTGCTGCCAGCGATTCAGAGGACGAGCCTCTGCCCAAAAAGAAGCGTAAGAAATCAAAAAAGGCGGCTGACTCTTCCGATTCGGATTCCGATGAGTCCTCATCGAAGAAAAAAAAACACAAGAAACACAAAAAACATAGTAAGAAAAGCAAAAAACACAAGAAGCATAAGAGGAAGAGCAGCGCTGCTGGCAAAAATCGTGGAGATAGTAGCTCCCAAGGTAGCAGCGATGAGGAACAGTCCACAACGACGGCAACTACAGCAACCAAGCGTAACGGCAAGATGCCTCTGCTACTGGCCGGAGCCGGCGGCGCCATCAACGAGGATCTAGAGAAGCAGCTACGTGAGCGGGCTTTGAAATCCATGAAAAAGTTGGACTGAATGCAGGAGATACAGACGTAAAGTAGCAATTAATAAAAATATATAACTAAACAAAATAAAAGAGGAAAAAACATTCATTAAATTGCATACATTTAGGGGGGATCCCCCTATTTATACCATGTATTTCATACGTTTACACACATTTGTATTATGTACAAAAAAACCAACATACAATTTGCCCATAATATATAAACTAATTAAAATAGTAGCCCCTCATTGGTTTTATAAACAAAAACATATTCCCCTCCCCTAAACAAAAACAACAAACAAAACAAAATCATACATAAAACGAAAAACGTTTGGTAATTTTGAATGATGCCACAGTTTAATGTATAAGTAGGTTTTACAGAATGTAATTAAATCAAATGCTTCAATCAACATCCAATTTTTGCGTATTGTGAGCGAGCATTAACTAAATTTATGAAAAACAAACAAGAAATAAACACAATTGTAAAATTATACATGATTTCAATTAAAAAATTTAACGCATTTTTTTAGGAACTGAAATAGTTAGATGCAAGTGGAGCTCCTTCGGTCTCGATCAATTTTATTTATTTCTTGCGTCGTAGAAAAAGTTCTCGATAATGTCAGTCTACCAAACAAATAAGATCTAGATCTTATATTTGTTATTCTAGAATTAACTTGGATAAATCGATTTACCAATCTAATTTGCTGCTGCTTTTAAATTCTAATCAGCATTTTTAATATTGATGACACTATTCTAGCTTTAAAAATATCTAATAAATTCAGCAAATTTGGTCCCAAAACCCGGTTTAAAATCGCAAAATTTTTGCGAAAGTAAAAATGGGAGTATGGCTGATAAATTTCAAAAACATTCCGAAATTTGATTTTTTTTTTGTGGTAAATATACAGCAAAAATATCATTTCTGAAATTCTCCTAATAGGCAGTGATTGGAAAGGTACCAAATTTTCTTACCTAGGTAAGGTACAAGGTAAATGTTAAAAAATATACCTAGGTAAGCTAAAAGGTATACGGAATTTCCAGTACCTAGGTAAAGGTAAAGGTACTAAAAAGGTACTTTTAATTTTAAGAGAATAGTTAACAATAGAATATTATGATTTTATATGATGTTTTATTATTAAAATGTATCTTATATGCTATGTCGATATTTTAACATAACAACAGCTTCGAATATTTCGTCACCTTGCCTGTTTCTTAAAAGTCTTCAGAATCCTTTGTTTTTGAACTCTCATTGACAACAGTTTCAAAATTTTCCATAATTTCTTCAACAAGCCAATCTTTCATACACTGTACAATTTAGTTGTTTTAATATGGCTCAATTTAAATTTTGAAAGTACAATAGTGGACAAAACCAAAGTCTTTGTCTCCCTCGAAGTCAAGTTTTCAATTAAAGAAAATCGCTTTAAAACTCATTTTTAAGAGCATATTTAAGTGGATCACAATATTTCAAATTATTCAAGCATTTAAGTTTATGTATTACTAGAAGTAAATTAGGTAGAAAAATCCTAAATAACAACGAGATTCGCCCTGCAAAAGATCAACATCCTTAGCGAAAATTTCAGTAACATTATTTCATGATGGCATGGAAACTGTTCCATCTTAAGGCGCAAAGAACTATTAATTTAAGCTAACAAATTTTCTTAACTTCATCTGCTGTTACTGTGGATCTGTTATCAGCATTCCAAATTGCCGTTGCTTTCGTTAAGGAAGAATTGTAGAGCCTGTTCAGTATCTTTCGTGACAACTAAGTTCAAAGTGTGTGATGCACATCCAAAGTGCCTTGGCAAAATATTTTCAGCAACAGCTGAACTATCCGGGTTTATTACGTTTATATCGGACTCTTCTAAATACTGTACAGTGTACACTATAAATGCTTTACTAAGTTGAATGAATTATCTGCAACTGTTCCACATATATTGGTATTTCGAGGTCCGTATTTGCTATGAACTTCAGCTGATATAATGTAGCAAGAATTTCATGTGTGTGGGGAGAATCGCATACGTTTATATGTGAGCACGAGAGAATGACGATGTAGATTGCTATCTATACCTATATACATATTCGCCAGTTACACCAAAGTAGCTTTTGTTATTGCAACTCTAGATATCGGCAGTCGAACAAATAAAATGAGTATTTTGAAAAATACCAGCGATATTTTAAAAATTTCTCGATTTAAAACCGGTTTTCAGTAAAAAATTGGTATTAAAATCGCAAAATTTTTGCGAAAGTAAAAATGGGAGTACGGCTAATAGTCCGCCTTCCTCTTATCTAGCATATCTAGCGTATAGTTTTTGCACATGGTATGTTTACCGGACGACCAGCGAAAGCCACAAAGAGGTTCCTGAAACTTTTCTTTTCAACATGGCAGAGCGGGAACATCTTGGATATAATGTAATCGGAGCGATAAAAAATCACGTACGAAAAGTACCTAGTACCTTACCTATTGACAAGGTAAATGAAAATTAAGATCTAGGTAAGGTAAAAGGTACTCGTATTTAAAAATACCGAGGTAAGGTAAAAGGTACACAAAATATGTATCTAGGTATGTACCTAGGTATTTGTACGTAGGTACCAAACACTGCTAATAGGCTATTGCTAAGTCAACTTTCAACCATGAATCAACCAAAATCTTATATCAGTTCGGATTTTTTCAAGGGAGTATTCTAGTTTACAGGGACAAATTTTGAACATTTTTTAAAATTCAATTAAAAAAAACAAAAAAATTTGTTTACCATCAATTTTGCGATTCTACGTTAATTAATATTTCAATATTGCAAAAAAAAGATTCTAAACAAACAAAAATTACAATGAGCGGAGATAACAAAAAGTTGCCTCCAATGGGAGTGGGCGTGGCAAAAATTTGAAAAAAACTTGACCTGCGTGCAGACAAAAGGAAGACATTTCAAATTTGGTTGCTCTAGCTCTTCTTGTCTCTGAGACTTAGGTGTTCATAGAGACAGACGTACAGGGCTATATAGACTCGGCTGTTGATGGTTGAAAATGCTTCCTTCTGCCTGTTACATACATTTGCACGACTTTACTATACCCTTTTTACTCTACGAGTAACGGGTATAAAAAGAGTGGATGTCATGGGACGCCCGGTACGAGCGAAGCCCTTTACGACGATAAATCAGATGGTAAAATTTAATACTGGCGAAAAGACAGTTTTTTGTATTTGTTTGGATAAACTCAATCTTGAAACAGCAAAGAATAGAAATAATTTTGAACAAATTTTGGACTATAATTTCTGAAATATAGGAAAACAAAATTAATTGTTGGACCATCGTTTGTTGTAGACTGGTCATGATTGTGGTTCATTGTCTAACTGAATTTATTAAAGGAAAGCCATTTCTTTAAGGACTCAAGCAGAATTGTGTTTTTTTTCTGTCGGAGCAATGGCTTTCTGTCTGTCGTTTCAAAACGACATAATTTCGATTCCAAATGTACTGGGCGAAATTATGTCGTCGGAAATATGTCGCTACGCCTATTTTATCGCAGTGAATTAACAACTTGACCTCATAGCAGCAACTCTTCAATTAATATTCAATTCAATTTTGCTCTCCCTCTTTTTCCCCACCAACTCTTTCCCGCCACCCTCTTCCACTGGTCCTCCACTGTTCCCTACTGTCCACTGTTAACCCACTGTTAAGTCAAAATTTTTCTCGTTTTAGTTCTTCAGTCAAACGTCCGTAAAAGAGCTTCGCTCTAAAAATTTGGGATGGCCAAACAAAGAGCGAATAATTCTCAAACACAATGTGCTCTGCAGCCAAAGTTCGCTAAAATTTGGAAATACAAATTGAGTCACTAAATGAGACCTCTTAAAAAAATGAAATTCAACAAAAGAAACATCTTCCGAAGCTCTCTTCTAAAAATTGGGATCTTATTTCCTAATAAAAATCAAATAAGTCCCCAAAAATTTGTTTTGTGGTCTGATTTCATTTCTTCTTTTGGTGTCTTATTTCATTATGAAGACCCCAATTTTCTTTAGGAAATAAGGCCGCAAAAAAGGAAATAACACCCCAAATTTTATTAAAGATCGTTGTTGTTTTCTGTATAATTTTTTGAGGCCTTAATTAATTTTTTTTTGGGCCTTATTTCGCAGAGCCGACTCGTGCTTCTTTTCCTTCAATTCGTCATTAAGTACAAGTGAACTGTTCAGCACAGAGCATAGTGGTCGATTCTGCCAATGTGGCAGGCAATAAATGCAAATTTTAAAATTCAAATCTTGTTGATGTTCTTAATTTTCTTGAAAACTAACATCCCGCCAATATTTATTCCGATTTTTATATATTTTTCTATTCGATAGTCACGATGTCGTGAGCGTGCAAAACTCACGATACTTTTCTGCCCATACCTAAAAACATTTTACCGCCTTTTTAATTTGTTTTGTTTTGCACTGAGAAAGTTAAAGTTTTGCGATTTGTTGTAAAGTAAGACTTTAAATTGACAATAGTCGGTATGTATTTAATAAAAAAAATTTGTGTTTGTCCTTTTCTTATATGTATTAGTGGTAAATCGGTGTCAAACTTAACATTTCTTTTAGAGTATATTTACATACAGAAGGTGAATAACATTAATTAATTTTACTTAAATTTTATTTCTAAATAAATTTGAATGTTTGTATTAAAAAAATTTTTTTTATAAATAATTCAAAATTTTTTTAATAATTTTTTAACATTAACATTTAAATTTAAATTTAAAAAATATTTTTTGTTTGAAAATTTCCTTTGTTTAAATACAAATTTATAAAAATAGTTCCAAAAATAATACTTAATTATTTTATATGTTGTTTATTATTGCCTGCTAGATTGGCACAACCGACCACTGTGAAGAGGCTGCTAAACACAATCTATGTAGGTTGTTTAGGTAGAGGGAGGCTACCACCAAGTCGGTTAATTATCAATAATGTACCCATGCAGAGTATGCAATAAAATTCAAGTTTTTGGGGAGAATAATTTCTGCAAATCTCTCATGTAAAGAGCATGTTGAGTATACAAAGGACAGGATTAAACCTGCCACCAATCTGATGGCTAGAGCCACCACGATAAAAAGTGGTCTCACGCCAAAGATGGCCACAAATTTCTATAGGGCTTTTGTTAGATCCAAAATGGAGTATGCTTTTACAATCGCCAATAGCAACAAAAATCTTGATAAAAAATTGAAATCGGTGCAGTCAAATGTATTAAGGAGATGTGCAGGTCTTCCACCAAATACGGCTCAGCATGTTATCTACTCTCTGGTAGGGGAGTTGCCACCTCAAGAGAGAAGAGAACTGCTTACAGCCAGAGAAATCTTAATCTTAAAACAAAGATGCATAATGATGACCTGTATAGTAGGATTTCTGCTAGCTCAAACAAATTATCATACAGACAAATTTTTCATAAATTTAAAGACATCTTTGATGCTACAAATACCAGCACGGAATTTGTAAAGCATCAGAATATGCAGTGCCATACAAATATTTTTAGTCAACCAAAAGAAAATCTCTCATCCATTCAAATAAGGAGTATCTATAATGAAAAAATTTTTCATTTAAGGCAGCAAGGCTTTACTGTAGTTGCAACAGATGCCTCGGTATCGGCAAATATGGTTGGGTTAGGCGTAGTTTTTGATGGAAATACAGAAAAACTTAAGTTCAAGATCAATAAGAATTTTTCATCTACTTATAGTGAGCTAATTGCCATCTTTATGGCATGCAAACAGTTGAAAGGACTGGGATTAAGCAAACTTGCAATCCTAACTGTCTCCAAAATCGCAGTTAAGCTTTTAAAGTAAAATGAACCTACTGAAAATTTTCTTGTAGCCAAAATTCATAATCAGCTGTCCATATTGGGCATCTCCGACTTTCAAGTGGTGTGGATCCCTGGACATGTTGGAATAGAGATTAATGAAAGAGCAGATGCTGCGGCCAAGGAAGCTGTTCTGTCAGGGGAGGAAATTCTTTTTCCATACTCTACTGCTGAAGCTCTGCGTATAATTAAAAAAAGAGTTATGCATCAATGGGGTAATCATTACAAGGAACAATCACAAATAAAAGGAAGAAATATCATCGAAATCTTTCCGAACATACCTAGAACTCCATGGCATCATAGTGTTGACATGGAGGCTAGAAACATTAAAATCATTAATAGGTTAATGGCTAATTCTACGTACTCTAAATCTTTTTTATATAAAATCAAGGCGATAGACTCTGAAAATTGTGAGATATGCAATATTTGTGAATCCATTCATCACTCGCTGTTCAACTGTCCAAAGCATAACCAAAAGAGAGCAAAATATAAAATATTTAATCAATTTAACAATGTAAATGATATTCTGAAAACAAATGACAATCAAATTTTTGTAGATTTGACTAAGTTTATACTAGAGTGTAATATAGACGTGTAGGTCACTTTAATTCTTTTTCTTTTTTATGTTTTTGCTGTTAAAATAATTATGAATTTATTTTCACGCGTTTACACGAGCAGGCCCTCTCCTTGTATTGGACCTTGTGCATATCGCCAAACGAGTCACCGTGATGACTGAATAAGTTTTTTTTAAATAAAAACTTCGCCAGCCCTGGACTATCGATAACGATAGTTCACTCCCAAGCCCAAAAAAAAAAAATATGTAGGTTGTTTAAGCACAACCTGCTGTCTTTTATTCAATTAATAAAGTTGTTTATTCTACAACTTATTGAAGAAACGATAAAGCCAAGCTAACTTCGTCTGTGCCGAAGTTTTTATACCCTTGAAAATGCTGTTTTTGAAGTGACAGAGTTTAAGACCGCTTACACAAAATTCAAAAACTTTTGTAAATAAAACCCATTTTCCGACAGATGAACATCTAATTTTTTTGAAAACTTTTTGAAAACATATCAAATTTACAATCGCCGAGTTTAAGAACCATAATGTTGAAAACAAAAAAGTTTTTCTCACTAAGACCCATTTTCCGACCGATCGGTCCTGTGGCAGCCTTAAGCAGCGTTTAATATTAATAATCAACGACATTAAGAACGATTTACTTAAAAACAAAAAAAATTTTCACTAAAACCCATTTTCCGACCGATCTGTCGTATAGTCATCCGATTTTGACCAAAGTCGAGTTTGAGGACGCTACCATTGAAAAAAAAGTTTTTTTCAGTAAGACCCATTTTCCGACCGATGGTTCCTATGGCAGCTATAAAATATAGTCATCCGATCTTGACCAAAATTTGCAAATCTTTTTGAATGGATATAATATTAACAATGACCGAGTTTAAGGACGCTAACATTGAAAAAAAAAGTTTTTCTCACTTAGACCCATTTTTTGACCGATGGTTCCTATGGCAGCTATAAAATACAGTCATCCGATCCGGTCAGTTCCGACATATTAGCAGCGTGCAGTAAAAAGAAGACTCTTATAATACCCTTTGCAAGGGTATAAAAATGTCTGGACAATATATCAACCACAGGCTATGTGGTCCCATAATGGTGACAATCAAGTGCATCTGGGCTTCAAGCAGCGTAGAGGATCATTCTGGACCAGAAAGTCAACATATCGGTTGATCTCTGATTGTGTATTGAACATGTGAACTGAAGTATACATGCTGCTGACAGTGGGATTGAAACTGATGGGATTTTATCGTAATTGCAGTTGTTCTTACACTGAACATTGATAGATAATGCGTGCTGACAACAGGGTACGTTTCAACTGGATACTGTTAGTGTTCTTTGGACCCTATTTGATGGAATTTTTGATGTTCTGGCTAGTGAGTGTGGGTACCCAATTGACGGGCATTTTGCGAGTGGCCCTTGATGTACACGAGGAGGAACGCACCCAAATCTATGTTAATATGCTATTGTAATGCTGTTTAAGCTATTGGTAGCTTCGAATTTTGTTGCTACTGGACTACGCTGTTGGTGTTTAACGAAAATTCTGATTTGGTTAATGTGCATAATTTGAGAATTGGAGAACATTTGAATGTCATTTTGAATATTGTCTAGATATGTTAAATTTTGAAGGATGAAAAAAGTATACATATTCTTGATCAGCATCAACAGTAGAGTCGATATAGCCATGTCCGTATGAAAAACAGATCTCAGAGATGGTAAGAGATAGAGGTCTGACATGTATGGGACATAGTATAAAAAAAAAACTTCATATCTCCCACAGTTTTGTAGATGATTCGTACCTTCTAAAGATTAGTAAAAAATGATAAAGATCGGATGAACGATAGTCAAGCTGTGAGCAAAGTAAGGATCGCTGCCGGTAGACCATCCGCGACGGATGATCAAGTCACTGTCATGGTCATGGATGATCTGCCTACTGTGCCGACATATAGCTATTTTCCGCTAAAAGGCTAGTTTTTCTATCGATATGCTATCGAACTCCTATCACCGATCGGCCGCGTATTTTTTTGGTATTTTTTAGTTTTTTTTCTAGCCCATATAGTTCTAGCCCATAGAGTTCTGGCCCATATAGATTTAGCCCTTAGAGTAATATTAATTAATTAATATTATAATTACGGCGTTGCCATGGTCTGGGTTTTAGCTCAGTGGGTGGGAGTTTAGCACAGTGGCTGAACTGTATGGACCCCCTTTATTGAAAACCGACATTCCATCCATTCTTTGTTTTTGAATGTTAAAATGCAGTAATATTTCTTATGTATGAATCCCGCAAACTACCTTTATCGTGGTGGGACTACCAGTAGGGCATGCTGCTTGACATGTGGATGGCGAACTTTGACTTACAATTGCAGACGTAGCAATTCAATCAGCTGTTCTTTGTTGACGTTAGTGGGACAAGGAAAATCCACTTTTCGAAAATTTGATTGAATGTTCGTTAGTGGAACAAGGGTAGTAGATCATCCAGTGGATGACCTCTAGAATGTGCCAGTGCAATAAGACTATAAATGTCTAAGACCAGTGGCATGACTACCCCTACCCCATATATAAATGAACTATTCATCGAACTGTATCGTGAGTCTAGTTCAATTAAACGACTACAGCGAGTGACCTACTTGAAAGATAGTTCCTTTATGAACCAATCAGTTCGCTCCAAACTCATTCTATGAAATTAAATACATTTCTTATAAAAGTCAAATTCTAATTTTGAATTACAATATTTATTTGTTAAATTTATGCTTAACTTTGTTAAAATAAAATAAAACTTATATCGATAGTTCGATAACTAGTTCCGAAATTTAGTATTTTTGGCCAGGCGGCAAGTTTGGCGGCTGGTCACACTACCCATAAATATCTTCCTTTTCCTGTTGTATTGCAAGACGGACGGTACGTGTAAAAAATTAATACGCTTATAATTCGGCCATCACTTGTTATTATTGTGCAAAGACCATGAAAATGGCCAGCCAAGGAAATAAACTTGCAAATGGTGTTAATATGCGGAATTATAAGCTAGAACTTTGTAAAGAAATTGAAGCGTCTTTTGATGGTACAAGTTGTAAAAATTCACCAATGAATTTCATTTCTATTTACAGTAACAGCCCGTTCAATATATTGAATCGTACAAGATGGTAAGCATGGCTTAATCTTCAATGGAAATATCTTATAAATAATTGCAACTATATTTTGTTTTCAGGCTCGTGGTCCTAAGAAGCATTTGAAGCGTTTGGCCGCTCCCAAGGCCTGGATGTTGGACAAATTGGGAGGTGTGTTTGCTCCTCGCCCCTCAACCGGTCCACACAAGCTGCGTGAGTCGCTGCCTTTGTTGATCTTCTTGAGAAATCGTCTCAAGTACGCCCTCAATGGTGCCGAAGTGACCAAAATCGTCATGCAGCGTCTGGTTAAGGTTGATGGCAAAGTGCGCACCGATCCCACCTACCCAGCTGGTTTCATGGGTGAGTTCGACGAATGTTAAATTAAGGGATGTGAAACTGACTAATGCTTGATATTGTAGATGTGATCACCCTGGAGAAGACCGGCGAGTATTTCCGTCTGGTGTACGATGTGAAGGGACGCTTCACCATCCATCGCATTTCCGCTGAGGAGGCCAAGGTGTGTTAAACATTAGTGACATTATTATTTGGCTTATTCGAAGACCGGTTTATGTTTAAAAATTATTTGATACATTTATTGGTTCAAATTTAAGCCCAAAGCAATTTTTGATACGACGGTCTCTGATTTGGCATTTAACACAGCCACTTTAGTAACTTTACGTGCAATTACAATTGAATATTTTTATTTTATTTTTGAAATGAAACTAATTTTCCCATTTCTTTTACAGTACAAGCTGTGCAAGGTACGCAAGAACCAATTGGGTGCCAAGGGTGTGCCATTCCTGGTGACACACGATGGTCGTACCATCCGTTATCCCGATCCCCTGATCCATGCCAACGACACCGTGCAGGTGGATATTGCCACTGGCAAGATCACCGACTACATCAAGTTCGATTCGGGTAAGCATTATCATCACTGTCGCTCCCGTTTTCAATTTTGGCTTGTTCGAAGACCACAAAATGATTTCACATTCTAGTTGAGTGGTTCAAATACAAATGGCCAAAAGCAATTTTTGTTACGACGGTCACTGATCTCTGCCCAAATTTCAGCAATTTCAGTAACTTTTACGTTCAATTACAAAGCATAAAAATATTTTTAAACTATTTTAAAATTAAATGGTTTTCCATTATCATCACTGTCGCTCCCCTTTCCAATTTTGGCTTGTTCGAAGACCACAAAATGATTTCAACTCCTAGTTGAGTGGTTCAAATACAAATGGCCAAAAGCAATTTTTGTTACGACGGTCACTGGTCTCTGCCCAAATTTTCAGCAATTTCAGTAACTTTTACGTACAATTACAAATCAAAGAAATAATTTTTAATTATATTAAAAATAAATGTTTTTTTTCTCTTTCACCAGGCAACCTCTGCATGATTACCGGAGGCAGGAATTTGGGACGTGTCGGCACTGTTGTCAACCGTGAACGTCATCCCGGTTCTTTCGATATTGTTCACATTAAGGATTCCCAGGGTCATGTGTTTGCCACCCGTTTGACCAATGTGTTCATCATTGGCAAGGGTAACAAGCCCTACATCTCATTGCCTAAGGGCAAGGGTGTTAAGCTGAGCATTTCGGAGGAGCGCGACAAGCGATTGGCCGCCAAGACCCACTAAAAAAATAGTACTGGAAATGCCGGTTGAGAGGAGGGACAGATGAAATGAGAGAGTAATAAGGATTTTTACCTTTTTAGCGCTTAACTCTGTACGTGGAAGCTACGGAAATTACAAAACCAACAATGTAACTAAATGTGTGTGTGTTTATGATTGCGGGAGGAGTCGATCTAGGATAAGAAGAAAGGATGCTTAAATTGTGTACAAATCTTAAGAAATACGATGAGGCTAGAGACGCCATAAAACTACAGAATTGGATTAGTTATAAATATCAGCAAATTGACTGCTAATTTTCATGCGTCTACGAATCTCCTGCTCCACGTCATATTGATGATTAGAGTTAGGTAAAATTTAATACAATTTCTTAACGTTAGCCTCGGAAATATAAATTAGATTGGGTGCGGTGACTATTAGTCGATGACTAATTTCAATTTTCAAATAATGCATTTTATTTGATTCTGTGGACCGTTTTTTTTAAGCAGTATCATCCCGGTCACCCTGAGCGTCCTCAGCTCTACGCTTAACTTACATATGTCTTTGGTAGAGATGGGCGAGTGAAGGAAAACTCAACATATTCCGAATCTATGTCGGTAGGCCTTGCTGGTGGTCGAGTACAACTCGTCAAGTCGTCATATCCTGATGGATCTGAAGAACTAGGAAAATGCTTCAAGAAGACGATTTTTGAGATGACTTCAACTTTTCTATAATTAAATCAGAACTATTAATAATGAATTCACTTTCACATACCCATTCCGACCCCCACTTCTCAATTCGATTCCCCTTCAAATTTGTAACTCAATTCTATCCTGATCCGTCCCAAGTCTGACAAGAAAACTAAAACCAATAGAAATAAGAAATCTTTGGACCCGACAAAAAACTTAAATTTAATCCTGTACCGCCCCTTTTTCTTCAATATTCAATTTCAATGACTCAAATTCATCCGGATGTATCGTGAAACATAGATTCCTCAAAGTTGCCACGTGATTGTTAGGCTACTTAATCCACCAGAACTTTTAGCATTTTATTGAGTGATGAAGTTGTTCATAGTAAAAAAATACCCTGTTTCCGCCAAATCAAAATCTAAGTGCAGAAAATAAAAGTCTCTAATCATTAAGAGGGTTCAGCTTCCCCTAATTAATATTAAATACTTTTTCAAACATCATATCAGAGAAAAAGTGAAACGTTTACGGTTATCTTGGAGCTTAGACGATTGCTATATGTATGGTGCTCAAACAGCACCTCCAGGAGGGCCAGGGCCAAGCTTCTCTCAATCTCTTGTATACTGTACCAACCGAATAAATGGTTTTTCTTTATTACTAAACTGATGGTGTAAATCCCATCTTACATACATTCTGTCAACGATTCAAAATATACAATATTTACATAAATTTAATGAATGCTCTTCATGGGCTACGCATTTCCTATCGCTGCTATAGTGGATGCGCATGCTGATGTCAGTTTCTTTTCATTTTTACTTAGCTTGATCTTCTTTGGTTTTTGTTTGGTATTTAATGGTTCGTCCTTCTCGATATAGTGGTTTATATATTCTTCATCATTGGTCATCCATGGTATTTTATCGCGGTACAGTATTATTACAATCATGGTTATGCAGTCATCATTGGGTCTTATTTGTGGACTTGAAAAGCAATTTCTTAAGTATTCAACTTCGTGTCAGTGGCTAAACGCACACACGCAACGCCAGAATGAGCATGTGATTCACACCGACAAGAGCCGAACGCTTGCCAAGGCTTGCGTCAAGAGAGCAATCGGCTTTTCACAAGCCTTAACCGCGCCTGCCTGAGTACGGTTCTTGCTGGGCACGGCTCTTTTGTTTTATATGCGAATTTCTACTCATTAACCAATAATAATAGCCACTTACTGCCCACAGCTACTCACTATAGCTTAGTTTATCTTTATACTAGGTAACAGTATTCGGAGACCTTTAATATTTGCCCAGAAATCGTGAAACATGGAAGTTTACATATATTAGCATTTTAAATATTTAAAAATAGAGGAAAGCTAACTTCGGCTCGACCGAAGTTTTTATACCCTTGTAGCTTGTATGATTTATATAAATTAATAGCCTGATTCCACTGACACAAATATGTACATTCGGCCAAATGTGCACATTTTTGACAAGGCCTCCTATATATGTACATTTTCTACACCCAATTTCTATAGCAGCTGTACTATATAGTTGTCCTATCAAACTTGGTGGAATTATGTGAAAGCATAGAAAACTTATAAATACAAGGTTCGGGGACGTTTGCGTTGAAGACAAAAAAGGTTTTTCTCACTAAAACAACATTTTTGACCGATGGTTCCTATGGCAGCTATATGCTATAGTCATCCGATCTCGCCGGTTCCGACAAATGTGCTGCGTATTTGTACCAAAAGTCTTCGTGCAAAGTTGGGTTAAGATAGCTTTAAAACTGACGGAGGAGATAGCATAGAAACAGACGGACATGGCTATATCAACTCAGCTCGTCATGCTGATCAAGAATATATATACTTTATGTGGTCGGAGATGCTTTTAAGGTAAAATCGCATTGAATAAAATAGTTAAACCAGTGGAGGCCATAGTAGAAATTTCGAAAAAAAAAAGTTGAAAATGCCACATCTGTAAGCCGCATTTCTCAGCCATCGCGTTAAATCAGTCAAACCATTGATATATTAGATTGCTCTCGTCGCTATCGGAATTGACAAGGTTATAAACAAAAAGCGGTCTTTGGCCCATAACTTAAGGAAATGCTATACTCGACGTGCTCTACAGCGTATGCTAGGTCATTTCGAAAGAATATTTCGGCTGTAACACTGTGGTATTAAAGCTCATAGCAATGTCCACTGGTGATACGGTTCTTGAATATAATTTGGCTTTTTGTGTGTTAAATAAAATGCTGTAATTTGTAATCAACTCTAAATAGCAATCACATTTGAAACCATTCAAAAGGAGTTTATGTATCTTATTTCAATGCTAGTTGCGCCGACAGTTTTCTGTATTTCCTTGATTACAGCGTCTTAAGAATCAACACAGTTAATACCTTAAAACCATGTTATTTAGTTTTCACACCGACAATTGGAAGAATGATTAAAACAGATTAGTCTCCCACCCAGATTACCATATCTAATAATATTCTCATTCAAATTAAAGTACCTTGTACCTTACTTTTTGACAAGGTAATTGCCAATTTGGACCTAGGTAAGGTAAAGGGTACTGGAATTTAAAAATACCGAGGTACTTCCTCCGTCAGTCTTAAAGATATCTTGACCAAACTTTGCACGGTCTTTAGACACAAATACGCTGCTTGTCGGAACCGGCCGGACCGGATGACTACAGCATATAGCTGTCCTAGTTCCTTGGTCGAAAAATTAGTTTTAGTGGGAAAACCTTATTTGTTTTTAATGCCAACGTATTCAAACCTCGCACTTATAAGTTATCTATGGTTTTTATAATTCCACCAAGCTTGACAACTATACAGTATGTAGCAGGGGTGCCCAGAATGAGCTTACGGCCGCGTAAAAACAAATACAAATGCACAAAATATAACTCAAGCAATAACAACAACAAGCAATTGAGGAAGAAACCCGATTTTTGCTTGTGTGTGTGTGTGTGCCGCCGTGAATAGCAAAAAGAGTTCGGCCACAGCAAGCGAGGCGAACGCTAACTACGCAAAAGCCACATTGTTGTTGCTTTTAATTTTGCCAGAGACATAGGAGAGAAAGAGGAGAGTCACATATGATGTTGTTGTTGCAGGTCTGCACGCGCCAACAACAAAACCTTAGCTGGGAATGAAGAGCACGCATATAAATTTGTTTTTGCCTTACAAATACGCATGAGATATTACTTTGCGCAAAACAACGAGTGCGTGGCTTGCGGAATAGGCTTGGCCACCCCTGGTAAATAGAAAACTGGTAAAAACTTTTTTCCCAAACTTGATATTTATTAATATTATATGCTTCCAAATAGTTCTGATAAGATTGATCCACATCGGATGACTATAACAAATACATACCCAGCTAACATTTTATGAAATTTTTTATCACATTCGAGTCTTTTTCGAGTCCTCTGCCTGATTAAATTTGTCATAATTGCGCTCGATTTCTGATCATAAATGATACTTTGGTCGGGAGAAAATGGTACCCTAGCCGCGACACTTCTTGAAGAGTCGTTTACAACCCGTCTTTCTAATCAGTTTCGACTCATTTTCGAGTCGTATTTCCAAAATGTTTCGAATCATATTTTCAATCGTTTTTGAGTCACATTTTCAATCATTTGCGAATCTTTTTCGAGTACATTAATATTTTATGCATAATAATATTTTAAGAAATATAAAGTAAACCTAAAAATAAAGGTTTATACATACATTGCACATATTTAACAAACATTGATCTTATAAAAAATTTACAAACTAAATCAAAAATTCAAACAATTCATTCCACAAGATTTCTTTTTGTCACCCTATCTTTAGCGTGAAAAAAATGCTTTTGTAGGACAGCGTTCATTTCCTCGTCTGTACATTGGAATTTGATATGGCAATAATCTGAGAGAAAAAATAATTAATTTTATTTTCCCTATAATAGAAATATTTACCTACTTTTAATGGTTGTGACAAGGAAGCACTTTTCGGCGTTTGGCTTAGTGCTGGTTCCCTTCCAGCTATAAGCAGAAGCCAATATGACCGAAAATACCTTTCGAATAGCTGCTCTAATAAATTGTATGGGTCCTTCTCCACCTGTTTTTGCTTTGAATTGTTCCGGAAAACTTTGTATAATTTATAACCAAATGAATAGTCCACCTAAAATACGTTCAAACTGCCTCAGTTTATTTTAATTTTTTAGCATCTCATCAAATTTCCCAGATCATCATTAGCGGCGAAAGGAAGTTTCTGCAAATCTGAGATCTCGTTGGTTATTATGGGGCCACTGTGAAGCTTTCTGTTTTTCAGCTTGACAGAGAGAACCTTCTCAGTCAATTTGACAATCGGCTCCATCCTTCACTTACTCTAAATTCAGTGGCCCATTGGCCAGTCCTTCGCACAAATTTTATTCGTTTTTCTCTCTTTCACTTTTGGGTTTCTTATTTAGCTAGCCTTTTCAATTGTTTGGCTGAAATTTTCTTCTGTAGTAATACTTTTTCTAGTTTTTTATTTACTTTTTTAAAAATTATTTGCTATTTGCTCCTGGCCGACCTTCACATCTCCATACAACTGATAAGAATGAACAGAAATGCAGAATTTGATATCTGCATTAAAACTTGTAAAAAGAAGTACCGTTAGAATCATAACAAAGAGATAACAAGCAGTTTTTCATCGTCCCGCGGGGCAAAATATTACTGCATAGCAACAGCGTATAGTAAATAATCATATTTCAAACCCCTGCATTGGCAATTGTTTTTTGTTTTTACTTTCCAGCTAAATTCCAACCGTTTTCAAAAAGTACGAACGAAACGAAAACAAACGTTTTACATTTTGCTGTTCCGAATCCCGAACGATTTGGTTACGTTTTGACTTTTCGAGATCGGTTTCGAAACCGGTTTAATCAACAGCTGGGTGGATGGCCAGCGCACGTGTTTGTGTTACAGCAACCAGAGTTGCCACCAACTCTATAATTTGAATTAAATACATTTAGTTTCGTTTGAAACAGTATTTTTTACTAAATTTTAATATGTCATATTGAATAGGGGTAAATATTGCGAAATAATAAAGAGACCGTGTTGTTCGAATACTTTAGTAGAAGATAATGCAAATATCTCCTAAACCTCACGTTCTGGGGGAAAACGGACAATTAATTTGAATTCAGCGGCCAAAAATACATATGGGCATTTCCACAGAAATGTCAACCGCAGCCAAAAATGTAAAAGTGGTTAAAAAAACTATGTTTTATATAATTTTTATGGGGAAACAGTCAAGTTGCATTAATGTAAGCCAATCTTACATTTATACATAGCCTATTTCGAAATATTCGGATTTACGCCCGCGCTAGCCCAATTTTTCTAATTTGGACATTAGTTTTGCACTTTTTTTTGATAAAAGTGCCTTAAGATTTCTTCTACTTTTGCTATCTAAAATCTTTCTGAGGGTACAAATGGTCAGAAAAGAATGCACAAGAAACCATGAGAAACTATGTGATTGCAATAAACTTTAAGTTTTTCTTCTCATTATAATGGAACAAAATGTCGCATGCGACATGTCGCGTGCGAATGTGATTAAAATAAAATAAAAAATAAATTTCCTAATATTTTTGAATCAAATAAAAAACATTTTTAAGATACATCAGTTCATAATATTTTAAAATTAGTCGCGTTTAAATATTCCTTCAGGATCCGCTTAAAATCAGTATTAGAACTGCCCGCCTTGAAAGTGACTTCTGTTTTTGTCGCATGCGAATGCATTGGTTTTTTGTAATTGTCTAGAAAACGAACAATTGCCCAAAATAAACTTAAGTACCAATTAAAGTGCAAATCAAGAGCTATACGTTTCGTCTCTTGTCAAAATAAAATAATGTTTTGGCATATACTTTTCTTCACTTTGAATGCGTACGAATGCCGCATTCGACATTTGAGAAATGCCCATATGGGAAGTTTGCTATCTTCTCTGGTGCAAAAGTTGGCCTTTATTTGTAAACCTGTAATTAGTTTATTATTTTTAAAATTCATTCTAAAGTTTCAAATATCAATTACTTTTAATTCCGCCGGCTTTTCAGCACAACTTTTGAAAACGACAAGTTTTGCCGATTTGCGGAATTAAGAACAGCAGTCGGCTCGATTTGCTAAAATTTCACTCGTTTTCGGAATTGGGAACAGGCCTGATTATCTGTTTCAACACAATTTTGGCGAGTTTGATCAAACTTGGAGGAATATATTGTATAACTGCGATGTAAAAAAATTGCAGGCAAATGGCATGCTAGCAGGGTATATAAACTTCGGTCGACCCAAAGTTAGCTTTCCTCTATATTTTTTTATGGAGTTCAAAGCGCGTTTTTTTGATAATTGGAGGCGAACGTGGACGCAGCTGTAGTAGAAACTACCAAATCCAAAAGTCAAACATCTTTGTCATCGAATTTATTTTAACGTTATGATTCTTGTACAGACGAAAACTTTTCATTAAAAAAATAATGTGAGTTGTCTGGCTCTAGGTCCGAAAAAGTTGCGTTTGTTCACAACTATAAACAACTTATGCATTGTACCACCAAAGAAAAGGTCGCCAAATAAATTACAAATAAAAAAATTAAATTTTCAATAATACGTGCCCCTTTATCCCGACAATATTATAACTTTGAAGTTACACATACACACTTCCAAGACCAAATAAATAGGTAAGGTCGGATTCGGATCGGATAGACGTGAATTCGGGGCCACCTACGCAATATTCAGACTAGTTGATAACAATTTCAAATTTATTGGCAATATAATAACCACTCGATAGTAAAAATTCCCATCGATAGTGTGCGTCTTCGATAGATAAATTTTGGTTTGCTTTTTTAGTGTGGCCAGGTTTCAAGTAGACTATCGATTACATATATATCGTCTGTCAGGTGAAGTGATGGGAATAATATAAAAACAACAACAATACGCTGACATCGAAGTGCAAAGACAAGAGGAATTGAATTGAAGGAAGAAGTGGCATAGAAAAGCGAAATTATTATTAAATAATTTAATTATTGAATATACCGTGCTGTGAACTTCAGTCTCAGGTAACTAAACACTGCTCCCAACTCCTACGGGAAACCATAGAAAAGTTGCCTGGTCGCTTGCTACCCACAAATCAGATGCGAAGAAGAAACAAGTAATTACACACACGCATATGCATTCAAAACACACACACACACGCAAGGCGACATCATATGTTGATAACTTTGTGTGGAAATAATAACAACAATCACAATGTTTGTTCTTGTGGAAGAATTTCTAGGGCTGAAGTGGAATGTTTGCATCCGCCTTGGCCAATATTAATCAAATATTGCTTATTTGTAATTACATGCACACGCATGTATGTACGTCATTTGAACTTAGGCTTTTCGCTTCGTTTGCGAATATTTGCGGAACTTATTTTTAGAACTTTAAATAAATTTAGCAGATATTTATATTAATGCAGTTAAAAGACAATTCAAAAAAATCCTGTCTACTGGTTACAAGTATGGTTCATACATAAGTGAGGGAACAAAAAAGAGAACTGAACCGGAGAACACGTTTTTCTTTAATTGCTCTTTTCTGTTCAGTGACTGTTCACTCACTTGCTCATTTGACTCAGTTCAGTTTGTTTTAGTGTAATTTCATAGTTCAATTTGTCCTGCACTAAATCTAGTCTAGCTTGCTTAGTAAGTAAGGGTCTGCGGAAAGCGAAATCCAAACCCTAAAGTTATCCACCCGACACTCGTTAGCGAGAACGAATCCGTTTTCGATGTTTTCTCGAAGTTCTCTCTAACAAAACTTTCGAGAATGTACTCTTTTTTTTCGGTCCGAAAATGTTTTACCCGTCGCTCAGTTTGTGGCAGCAAAACGTAAGTTGTAGCGAAAACAGATCGAAAGCTGAATCGTATTCACGTTTTTGCTATCGAGAAAGTGTCTAGAACGGATTCGAAAACGTGTTGAGAACGTTAACTTCCACGATAATTGATAATAATGTGCTGTTTTATTCCATTTTGATTTCAAAATAAAAGCTTTAAACTACTTGACTAAAATCCAAAACAGGTTACTAAACCCCATATACATAAAAACTTTAAATATATTTTGTTAGTTTTATATGTTTATTTATATGCATTTTTCCGGTTATATTAAATTGTATCACATTTTTGTCTGCTAACTGGAAATAGCAGTTACATAAAGTGTATCAATAATGTATAGGCACCTTCATTTTCAATGTTGGTTCCTAAATAAATATATATAAATATATTCCTAAATATAATAATAAATATAATATAATATATAAAAAAATTATAAAGATGCAACATTCATTGTTGAACATTTGATTTCATTATCCAAAAAATAAAAATTAATTTCCCTGATAGTTTTTTTTGCAAATTGATCATTTTTATATTAAAAAAGTTTTGGCACATATATAATATTCAATGGCTTACGTCGAATTTTGGAGCTCTTTATATTTGGTTAAGCCTCCTTGTCCTCCTTGTCCTTAATAACAGCTTCTATTCGACTACACATACTTGCTACTAAGTTGGTAGTCTCTTCTATGGTTATGTTTGCCAATTCTGTCAGTAGAGCCTGCTTTAAAGGATCCTTTGATGTTATGTGATGTGTCCGAATTTTTCTTCTAGTAGGTGATACATATGTTTCTCCGCCGCACATTGGGCCAGCGGGCGAAAATTTTGGCCAAAAGACCCAATTTTCTGGGAAAAAGACTGTCGGAAATGATTTTGAATACATATAGGTATTTAATGGCAACATTTGGAACCTTTTCACAAAATTTTCCAAAACAACCTTTAACTAAGTTCTCTACTTCTATTTGGTTGTGAGAGGAGAGAACACACATTTTTTTGTTTTTTTTCCTAGGAAAGAGCTAGGAGCTGTCAGGTTGTTTTGGGACCGTTTGTCAAAATTCCCGCAATCAAACGGTCTTCTTCGTATGTATGCATCGGTGTGTAAGGCTCGGCTAACGATATGAATGTATGCGAAGAACTGTATGCGCTCTCTCGTTCACTCTCGCATAGACTCGTTCTCTGCTTATGTTAAACTCTGGCGCAACTCTTGAGTCTGCAACTTTTTCAAATAACACTTTGCACAACCTCTCAAAGTTGATTTTTCTTAAAATTGATGCAAAAAATAGAATATAATTAGTCAATTAGAAATCTAAAAAATATAAAGAAGCTTTCATTCGTAAGCGTTTACATAAAAACTGGTAAAACCTTACATATTGTAGGTTTTTTTTTACATTTCAAAATCAAAGCAGTCAAAGTCAGTACCCGTTAGGGTTAATAACTCATAAACGACTTATCAGATCAGCACAAACTTTTTTCCAAAAACAACTGTTTTTTATCTATACTTCTCTGCAGAATTTGGATTAAGTCGAATCACAGGTTTTTTTTTTGAAAATTAAGAAACCAAAAGGTAGAACCATTTTTCAACTTTGACTTGTATTATCAATCTTTTATAAAATTTTTTATTTTATTTTTTATGTAAAGTTCCATCTTTTAAGAACATTTCGTAATTTCAGCTTTTTAGTTTAGCTGGTGTAGAAATGCCAGCGTTTTGGCCAAATAATGAGATTTCTAACCCACAGTTCGCCATGCTTAGCTGTTTTAAAGACAGTATTTGATTGCCGCTCTGTGTTAGGCTTTCGCCAATTTTTTTGTGATCCATTTGAACACAAAAGGTTTATCTTTGACTCATCACTAAATTTTATGCTATTTCAAAATGATTCCGGCTTATTTACATGAAGTTTGGCGAACTGTAACCTCTTTTTTTTTATAAACGATTGAAATGAATGGTTCACGCCGAGGATGATACCCCGCTCTATAGAGCGTAATCGTCACAGTTTGTGGATTAAAGGTTGCTTCAAAGGGTTTCTGTATTTCAGTCGAAGTCAGTCACATCCGAAACTTTTGGGGTTTGCGCTACTGCAGCAAATATAGCCTGAAAAATTATTTAGAAAATTGTACAGGTTTAGGATCAATTTCCCGACTTCTAGAGAAATCACAGTACCTTTTATATTAAGCCCATGTTGCTCAATATGTCACGAAATTCAGACCAATCCTAACTGGAATTGCATCATTGACCAATTGATCAATATGCATTGAGAATCAAAATTGTGCAGAGAAGTTTGAAGATTACTGTTAAGTTACGAAAGACAAGACAAATACAGACAATCTGTGCCAAAACTTTTTTGATATGAAAATCGTTCCTTTTATTTAGTTATCAGTTATAAAGGAAATAAATTTTTTTTTTTGAAAATGAAATCAAATGTTGAACAATGAATGTTGCATCTTTATAATTTTTTCAAGTTAAATATAAACAAATATATTTGGAAACAAACTTTGAAAATGAGGGTGTGCCAATACTTTATTGATTTACAGTATAATATAACAATAATTTGCATCCTCTTTGCTAACTCTTCTAGCAGGAGTATTTGAAAAATGCTTGAAATCCGCGGAATAATGGCATAGTTAATTTACCACCTTTTATGTCTTTTTTTGCTTGACAGTGGTTTGTGCATCGGTTAGAAAACTGAGCACAGCATGACGTACAATGTCATGCAAAGCATTCAGTTCCGCCTAGACGGTGTGGGCACCTAATTCGGAGCATTGCGCTGTATTTCCTCCAGAAATCAATCTGATGGCTGTGCCAATGCGGCAATACTCCGAGCAAAGGCCACTCGCACAATGACCGCACTTGGTTCACTGGTCAAATCGGTGATATAGGGCACTATATACTCGGGAAAGGCATTGGCATCGCTTCGTGGTATATGTTTCACTATGCCAGGCAGGCAGTAAGTGTTTTAATGGATTGCACTTTCACCTTAGCGGGAGACTTTTGGGCCAGACTCTCAGAAAAAATTTTGTCACGCTTCTGATCCAAATAATCTTCGGCACTCTTGCCATTCATCGAATGTATTTCTATGATGGATGCTAAGAGTTGGCGCAACGCTCATTCTCAATGCCAGCCAAATGTTTCTCCACCAGCTCGCGTTCCCCACGTCTGCAGGCCAGCAATTGGGAGAGTTCCAACAAAGCGCAGCTGAAAAATTAAAAAAGTCCTAAATAGAATTCCCCTTCTCAACCTTATTTTACTCACCCTGCCGAAAATATGTCCATGGCGGGCAGAAAAGTATTACCCGACGAACTTTTTCACGCTAAGTTTAACAACAAATGACAAGGCACCAAATGACTAGCTGTCACAAGCAGAGAACAAACAAAAATCGGTTTCAAAACCACTTCTCTTAGGAAATACGGATTTCGTTGTTAAGATAAACTATAGTTAATCTCGTAGATTCGCCTATATACGTTTATTTGTCATGTTGGTAGTTCCATCACTCACCACAAAGTTTAGTTGTTTGAAATAAATCCTGATAGGCTAATTCCACTGAGCAACATCTAACATCTAGAAGCAAAATGTTTCTATACCATACCACACGTTCCTCAAAAAACTAAGTAATGGCAGTGAAACTTGTCATCCATTATACAAAATTTTTTTTTAATATTAAGTCTGCAAGAAACCCACTTAAAAACGTCTTGCATGGAAGCTGACATGAGGACCGTATTGATAACATGCGAAAAAATCATCATAGTGATTAAAGAGCACCTCCCCCATTCCTAACATGATACAGATCTTCCCTATGTTACGCAAAGGGCCCAAATGACATTAACTCTGGAATTCGGAGCAGCAGCTTCATAGTTAATAGCCATGCCCATGTACCAAAGCGCTCAATATTTGATAACCACGACGTTCTAGATAATTTATCAAGATAGAGACTGAAGCCCCGAAATACCTAATGGTCTTCTTGCGGGACCTAGCATAAGTGCCTTTGGTAACTGTTTACTTTGAGGTAAACAGCTCTTAAAATTCGCGAATTAATTTTCCTCGATGGACAGCGAAGTATGAAGAATTTACGTGCAATTGATTTGATGCAATTGAATTTTTAAGTTTGAGTTTTTGCCCATTCAAATATATGCTCGATCACATATTCTTCTACAACAGGCATGCCCAAAAGCAGCAAACGACAGAGCACTCACCAATACTCACAAAGATAAGCACCAATACCAATAATGAAATTGTTGTTGGTCAGTTTGCTTGCTCTCGCAAACACCAATCAAAGAAGAGAACAAAACCGGTTTTTGTTCTACGCGTCGCATACACACGAAATTGTTAGCATGTGTGTCGTTTCGTATGCCTCGCGCCCTGCATGTATACGATCATTGATTTCCTATGTTCCGTACAATTACAATAACAAAACGTACCCAAAGAGCATACGGCTGGGCATCGTTGTTCTACAATATATGTCAATATTTATAAAAATTGGTCGTCGAAAATACAAGGAAGACCAATGTATGTTGTTGTAAATCATCGAGGAATAGCCACAAGCACAGCACGCAGCTAAATCTATCTTTTTCTTGTGGTTGTTTTTATTTGACAATTCATTTTCTTCACTACAAAAGTCCTCAACGCGATACACCACGAAAGTCCTCAATAAGAGGCACCACGAAAGCGCTCGACGCGAGGCAACCAACCAGCGACTGAGAGCGGGCACATGTAAGTGGCTACATCTTTCACTGCTATAATGACATCTTCCAGGTTAAGGGCCACAAGATCGGACTTGATGGGTCATCGTCTGTTTCATGCAAGTGGAATCTGTTTTTAACTTGGGCATGAAATTTTATCCATATGCATTGTGTAGGCATCCCTGATGTATGTGGTCTCAATATCATTAAGATGTTGCTTAAACTAGCAAGCCATGAAATACATTTCAAATTTCCCAAATTGCCATGACCCAGCCTCATTTGTATTAAGCCCTATAAATACTAAATAATCAGTTCAGTTTCTGTTCAGCTGCCTTCGGGTGAACAGCCAACTGGAAATATTCATTATTTTTTTAATTTATTTATTTTTACTTTTAATACTGGTTCCTAAAGAAGAACTTTTCGCGAAATTTGTATTTTTGTGTTCGTTGATGAATTATAGAAACGTTTAGCACTCAACCCAAGTTCGTATCAAATTCGGCATGTATCCTTTTCTCCACGGGTAAATCAATGTTAATTCTCAATGCCTGGATACCTTGTTTAAGTAGAGCCCAGTTTCTTTTCAATTTTAGTCCTGCTAAATGGACACTGAAGTTCTGTGCCATTTTGCTCATATTTGGTTTTTTTAAGTCTTCCTTACTTTCATTGCATGCTTTTGCGTGATTTCATTGTCATATAGAGAACCGAGTTGGTATTAGTTGCTGAAATTACGCTTTGGATTGTCTAATATTTTGTAAAGTGAAAATTTGTTTACCATCATTATCATCATTACGAAATACATTAACAAATTTCGGGCTGTTTACCCTCTTAAAATTAGTAAATTTGACACGTTCTGTAAATGGTACAGGTATAAAGTTATCGAGGATATATAACTTTATCTGATTAATATTGGGCATAGTCCCCTCCATTTCACCGTGAGCGCGCCTTCCGGTCTTCGAAATTATTATATGGCCTCTCCCTTCCAATTGATTGCAATGTTGCAAAATTTCCTTACCGAAACGGCAGCCGGGCATTATGTGAAACAGTTTAAACTCTTTAAAAAAAAAATTAATGTTACTTACGGTATTGAGACCACATACATCAGGGATGCCCACACAATGCATATGGACAAAATTTCATGCCCAACTTAAGAACAGATTCCAATTGCATGAAACAGACGATGACCCAACAAGTCCGATCTTGTGGCCCATTACGCTGGTTGGTTGCCTCGCGTCGAGCGCTATCGTGGTGCCTCTCATTGAGGACTTTCGTGGTGTCTCGCGTTGAGGACTTTTTTGGTGAAGAAAATAATGAATTGTCAAATAAGAACAACCACAAGAAAAAGATAGATTTAGCTGCGTGCTGTGCTTGTGGCTATTTCTCAATGATTTACAACGGCATACATTGGTCTTCCTACATTGGCGACCACAATTGTATTTTCGACGACCAATTTTGATAAATATCGACATATATTGTAAAAGAATATGTGATCGAGCATATATTTGAATGGGCAAAAACGCAAACTTTGAAATTCAATTACAAGAGCACCATGGACGACCGTCAATTATTTCCTGCACGTAAATTCTTTATAATTCGTGATCTATCGAGGAAAATTAGTTTCAGAATTTTATGATCTGTTTACCTCAAAGTAACCTTTTACCGTGCCTTTCAATCACTACTAAACCTGACATTGTTGGGCAAACGTTAAATAAATTTTATGCCAATTTATTTTGTCTCAATATATTTTTGCGTTATTTTTGATACAACATATTTTTGATAACATTGACTGACAGAGATGCAAGATGTTAGATGTGGCCAGTGTAAATTTTCATTTTATATCATCAAATTCCGTGCGTTCCTCTAAAAGATGCTCAGTGTGCAGAGACTATTACCAAATCCTTAAACACTTTAACCCATCTAAAAATAAACGGTTTGAAGTAGAGTTAAAAACTTTTCCAAACTGTTTGAACTAGTTTAGAAATGGTTACAAACCTTTTCGAACTTTTAAAGTGTAAACCGGTTTAAAGACTTCGTTGTTTCAGGATTAATCTTAGCTTTCTCATAACAATATCATAAAAATTGTAGAAGTTTATGATAAAAAAATATACAAATAGTTTGTAGTTTCCGTAGGAAGTCGAGTATTTAGCTATAGAAGTCACCATATTAAAAGTTTTTCCTGGACGGGATGTCTTTAAAAAATGTTAAGTGGATTTGTACCAACCAACTTGCAGGAATGAGCTTGCTAAAATTCCAATATTCTTATAATAAGTTAGGTTAGGATCAAATTCAGTATAATTACTGGCTACGAACTTGATATCTATTTTCTCTTTTAAATATAAGGTTGTCAAAAAAGTCTTGCGGTATTTTTATTGAATTTTCAATTGTTCATAAAATTGGTTATAATAATGCGATTTAAGTCAAATATGCGCCGTTTTGTTCGATGACGAGTTTCCAACTTCATTATGCCCCTCTTATAGAAGCTCGCTTCCCTATTGGCAAAAAACTCGGAGAGCCAATTTTCACAGGACTCTCTTGTGGCCAACTTCCGACTACCAAGCTCGTTCGCCATGGACAGAAATAGGTGGTAATCACTTGGTGCGAGATCCGGACTATACGGTGGATGCAAAAGAACCTCCCATCCGAGCTCCCGGAGCTTCTGGCGCGTCACCAAAGATGTGTGTGGCCTGGCGTTGTCCTGATGGAAGACAATTCGGCCTCTGTTGATCAAAGATGGCCTCTTCTGCATGAGTGCTGCATTCAAGCGGTCCAGTTGTTGGCAGTACAGGTCCGAATTGAGCGTTTGGCCATAAGGGGAGCAGCTCATAGTGGATGATTCCCTGCCAATCCCACCAAACACACAGAAGAACCTTCCTGGCAGCTTCACCGCTTTTCGACCACGACCGTTTGCGCTTCACGTTGTCGTAAGTGACCCACTTTTCATCGCCAGTCACCATCCGCTTCAAAAACGGGTCGATTTTGTTGCGATTCAGAAGCGATTCGCATGCATCCATACGGGCAAAAATGTTTCTTTGCGTCAAGTCGTGTGGCACCCATACATCGAGCTTCTTTTTGAATCCAAGCTTCTTCAAATGGTTTATAACGGTTTGATGACTCATGCCCAGCTCTTGGCCGATGCTACGGCTGCTACTATGCCGGTCTTTTTCGATCAATTCAGCGATTTTATCGCGATTTTCGACGACAGGCCTTCCGGACCGTGGCGCATCTTCGATCACCTCTGCACCAGAACGAAAACGTTGAAACCATCGTTGTGCGGTGGAAATGGAAACTGTATCGGGTCCATAAACTGCACAAATTTTATTGGCAGCATGAGATGCATTTTTGCCTTTATCGTAGTAGTACTGTAAAATATGCCGTATTTTCTCTTTATTTTGCTCCATGTTTGCGACGCTATAACTCACGAACGACTAAAAACAAACAACAAACACGTGTTAGCGCGTGAAAAGAGCTTTCCAAAAAGCTCTAGCGTGAACCGATGCGACGAATACAACTAGAACTACGCGCTTGCAAAGACAAGCTTGCGGAAATACCGCAAGACTTTTTTGACAACCTTATATATGGTAGAATTTCGACTGTACCTATATATTTTCATATATTTGGTCGGGCGTGGCGTACCAGTTGTATGTGTGGCAGCTGGTGCGGGAGGTTGTGTGGGTTCGATCCCGCCTCGGACCATCTAATAGAAAAAGTTTTTTCTTTCTTTAGAAAAAAGCTTTTACACACCCGATCACCTTCACCAGCTACTGGCGCCAGCTGTGAAGTAACTAGCCATGAAAAAGCAAAAATTCTCTAACGATTGCCGTTCGGATTCGGCGTTAAACTGTAGGTCCCTTTCTCTTATGCGAAAAATGATAAGCACACACGCCAAGAGATTGAGAGAAGCATGGCCCTGGCCATCCTGGAGGTGCTGTTTGAGCCAATTTTACTTTATATTTTCAAAGGTATTTTGCCTGTTTTATACCAACAGTAAAATAGATTAAAGATTCATGTATCACGTGTTAACCCATAATCCCTAAAACCTTCCAAAGTTCTCTTTTCTCATTTCACTCACCACACACAATATCCGCAAACATCCGCACTTGTGTTATCTAATCTTTGTTGTCCCAGCCCTAGTTTTTGTGGGGAAAATAATAACAAAGTACATAGTACATACATAACGCATGTATATGTATGTATGTTTGTATGCAGCTGGTATAAGTCATACATATGTGATTCATTTGTAGGGATTTGTTTGTTTCTGTTTGTGTAATGCAAAGAGGCGAAGGCGAAACCCGCTCGCAACCCAAACCCCAACTACTCCCTCCAGCTCTCCTCTCCGGTTTGTGGTATTTGTCGCCCCCATTTGAATTATGTGAATTCTTTCTTTCTACTTATTTTTCACAAACAGCCCGACAGTCGCGTCATACCCCCTTCAGCACAGCAGAACAGCCAAACAACATGTCCCAGGCTCTGAACCAACCGACAGCTGGTGGTGCTCCTCCTCGTCGGGATTATGGAGCCACGGCTGATACGTCATCGTCGTCGGCGGCGGCTACTGTCGCTTTGCCTGAAGTAAGTTTTGCCAGTGCCGGTGGCTCGTCCGGCTTCAGTCCCACAGAGTTCATGTCCCTGAGCGAGGACATTGGACATAACATCACCTCCGTTCATAGTAGCTCCAAGCAACTGGAGAAGCAATTGAAACTGATTGGTACATCCAAAGACTTGCCCGCATTGCGCGAAAAGATTCATGGCATTAATACAAAGACAAATGCCAAGATTCAAACGACCAGTCAAGATGTGCAACGCCTTCAGGCCGTGGTTCGGCATGGAGATCGCCAACAGAAACTTCAACTGGATAAACTCACACAGGAGTTCCAAAATGTAGTGGAGAAATACTCAACGCTGCAGAGACGCATCTCATCGGCGGCGCGGCAAAGTTATCAACAATTTCTGGCATCAGAGCAGGATTCGGAAGTGTCGGCACGGGCCGAACTATTGCAGCAGCAACGTCAGGAGCAGGCGGGCATGCAGCAAGAGCATGATATGCTAGTGGAACGTCAACGGCAGGTGCAACAAATCGAGGCGGATATGATTGATGTAAATCAAATTATGGCCAAACTCAGTGGATTGGTGCATGAGCAGAGCGAGCAATTGGGTGGGTATTATAGAATAAGTCAGGAACTTAAGTTTTTTTTTTAAATCATCGAATACTGGGTTTTAATTCAAGCCTTGCTTAAAAGCTTCTTGATTTTGAAAAATATTTGACAGTATTTTTGATGAACTAATGCCGAAGCGAAGTTCTGATTCGGTAACGGTAAGGGTATGTCCCGATATGAATATTTTGGTTGAAGGTTCTCCATCGGTTCTCACTTCTCTTGATTTCGGTTTTTGGTTTCCATTTTGAATTATAAATCCTAAAGTAAAAGTGACTAGCTTATTAGTTCGCATTCTTATAATTGGATCGCAGTATCATAAGAGCATGCGGTGCGGTTGAGTCTATATGACTCTTAAACTGAGATCAAGAATATGAATGTTCAATTAATTGACGTACTTTCTTTCTATATTTTTTATTGTAGTACATTGTATTGTACAATTGTATAACAAAAGTGGAGCCTAAAAGAATTTCTTAGCAGCACTAAGCGTTACGTTACACCTTTGGTATGCAAACTTTACTTTTTTCGAAATGAGATGTTCGACGTCATTCCTTGTTCTTAAAAAATTTATTAAAACTGTATTTACACTTGTTATTCTCTGTACCAAAGGTAAACAGAGTTTATTATGTTTATGCAAAAGTATGTAACAGTGGGAAGGAATCATTTCCGACCCTATAAAGTATATATATTCTTCATCAGCATCAACAGCCGAGTCGATATAACCATGTCCGTCTGTCCGTCTGTCTGCGTGAACGCAGATAGAAAGAGATAGAGGTTTGTCATGTATGGGACATATACTTCTAATTCTTGCAGGCAGATCAAGTTTATTTTCAATTTTTGCAACGCTCCCTCCCGCCCCGCAATTAGGAAAAAACGATATATCTCCCACAGTTTTGTTGAAAGATGGTTCGTACCTCCTAGAGATATTTAGCAATCAATTAGTTATCGATTTGCTGCAGAAATCATAAAGATCGGATCAACAATACTCAAGCTATGACCAAAAGAAAATTACTTCCCCGCCCAGGCAGTAGTGGCGTCAACTATTGGTCAGTTTTGAAAATCCCTCATTGTTCAATGCAAGTTGTGGCGCCATCTATTGTTCAGCCGCGCTGCATTCAGCTGCTACACCAGGTACAGAGTTATTTACAGTCGGGCTTTACCGACTTTCTTACTTGTCTGAGTTTTCATATGATATGGCTGAAAAATACATCAGTTTACTGTGAGTTGGTTGTCAAAAAATTAATATCAGAAATCAGATAGCCTGTTTTACATATTATCAGAACATTTTTTTAAACTTCTCATATATACTATTACACTTATCTGAGTAACTCATGAGATATCAGACAATTGTAAATACAGATTAAGCTATATTTCAAATTTCTCTTTAGTAAGTTTTTAGGGCTCAAGTTTAGGTTAAGAATTGTTAACTGCACTGCCGACAATGCCGTTGGCGATATTATTGTTCACTCAAGAATTAGAATATCGAGAGATCAGCCGGTAATCAATAAACTAAGGCTTAACAGGACCCGAACCGATACTGGACCCCTCGAACCCAAGCAGACTTCCTCTGTTTGGAAAGAGGTTTGGTTAATAAAATTACTTTTCAAGATCTTCCCATTTTTACCTGAATCGCTTCCGTCCCAAATAATATAGCAATTGCGTTTTCTTAAAATTTTTCCAAAAGTCTGGTATATATTAGCAGCCTTATTTCACGCTCACAGAACTTCTCAGACTTATCGGCAAAATACTTTATCAAGTGCCTTTTGACAGCTCTGGTTAATATCGGTCCTGGAAATGGTCTGAGCCGTCTCATCTCTCTGGCTCAATAATAGTTTTCCCTCGTTTTTTGTAATCACCCTGTTAAAAAAATCGTATCGTTTTCGTTGCGTATGTATAAGGTTTGGTTCGAGGACCGGTTCCTTAACATTTCGAGACTAAGGTTTTGGTTTAAGCCTTGGTTCATAACATCTGAATTCTTTGAAACATTTTTGCCTGTGTTTTCTATGAATTTCAGCAAATCCTGCTCGGCCTTAGTTTTGTAGAAGAGAACGCATTCAATTTATTAAACTATTTGTTATGTCTATCGACAGCTATTGACTATCGTCGAATGAAACATTATTATGCTATTAATCATACTTCACTTTCCAAAAGTCCCCGGTACTTCCACTCTGATAAAAGAAATTTTTACTGCCTTGTTAAAGCTTCACGTTTGCTTTGTTTCTGTTCTCATAATTGTAATATTCAGAGTTTGGCTATGATTTACAACAGCGGTGGGCATGAAATTTATGTTTGGGAGCAGCCCAACAACAACAACAACAGAAAAAAGATTTCGAAGGTCCGGCCCTTAGTACATACAAAACTGGTCCTTCGGTTTTATAAGATACTTTAAGCTTCTAAGCAATCTCTTGCGTTGAATAACGCCGGTTACCATTAACTATTGACTTGATTTGGTTTTCCTCGATCTCCAATGATCGGCCACTGCGCGAGGCTTCTTTAAGCCTAGTACCCAGACAAACTAAACCGTCCGCTAACGGAATTGACAGCTAATTCCGATGGAGATAAGCGTACGGTCCAGTGTGACTGCTCAATGATAAAACACCACCTTTTAACAGTAACACACCACCAAATGTGAAACAACCACACTGCATTTGAATTTGGTTGTCCAGATGTTTGTCACGCATAAAAGGAAGCATCTCCGAACACACAAAGTATATATATTCTTGATCAGCACGACGAGCTGAGTAGATATAGTAATGTCCGTCTGTCCGTCCGTCTGTTTCTATGCTATCTCTTCCGTCTGTTTTAAAGCTATCGTAACCAAACTTTGCGCGAAGTCTTTTGGTACAAATACGCTGCACATTTGTCGGAACCGGCCGGATCGGATGACTATAGCGCATAGCTGCCATAGGAACGATCGATCGAAAAAGTAGTTCTAGTGAGAAAAACTTTTTGGTTTTCAATGGAAGTGTCTTTATACTTCCCAGTTATGAATATTTATGATCAGGTTCCACATAATTTTGGGGAGGTTGGTCAAAACCGGATGAATATATCGTATAGCTGCAATATAATAAACTGGTAAGCAAATGGCCAAAGTAGTGGTGCCATCTATTGCTGAGTTTGGGAAATAACTCAGCTGAGAATATTTGAAGAACATCGTTTAAAACCTTAATTTATATAAATTATACAAGCTGCAAGGGTATAAAAACATCGGTTGAGCCGAAGTTAACTTTCCTATATTTTTATACCCTTGTAGAGGGTATATTAAAATTGTCCAGATTTTTGTAACGCATAGAAGGAAGCATCTCCGACCACACAAAGTACATATATTCTTGATCAGCATGACGAGCTGAGTCGATATAACCATGTCCGTCTGTCCGTCCGTCTGTCCGTCCGTCTGTCCGTCTGTTTCTATGCTATCTCCTCCGTAATTTTTAAAGCTATCTTAACCAAACTTTGCACGAAGTCTTTTGGTACAAATACGCTGCACATTTGTTGAAACCGGCCAGATCAGATGACTATTGCAAATAGCTGCCATAGGAACCATCGGTCGAAAATGTTGTTTTAATGAGAAAAACTGTTATGTCTTCAACGCAAACGTCCCCGAACCTTGTATTTACGAGTTTTCTATGCTTTCACATAATTCCACCAAGTTTGATAGGACAACTATATAGTACAGCTGCCATAGAAATTAGGTGTAGAAAATGTATATAGGAGTCCTTGTCAAAAATGTGTACATTTCGCCGAATGTACATATTTGTGTAAGTGGAATCAGGCTACTAATTTATAAAAATCAAACAAGCTTCAAGGGTATATAAACTTCGGTCGAGCCGAAGTTAGCTTTCCTCTATTTTTTTTTCTTCAAATATTCAGTAATATTTTGAGGATATTTGGAATGCATTTTTTTCATAGTTTTGCTTCTGACATTCCGACGGGTCGGTATCGGAAAAATTAAAAACTATTTTTTCTCAAAATTGAATCCGCTGTTTCTGCCTGTCAAGTTAGCGGTGCCATGAGCTTTCCGATGGGCATGAACGGAAATTTTAGTTTGCGGTCAACCAAAGATTTATAGATATTATAAATGCATGTTAAAAAAAAACGATTGTTCTTGCGAGCTGGCATTGGATCCCAATATTTGCTTCTTGCTGCCTTTACGAGGAATATATAAGGTTGTCAAAAAAGTCTTGCGGTATTTTTATTGAATTTTCAATTGTCCATAAAATTGGTTATAATAATGCGATTTAAGTCAAATATGCGCCGTTTTGTTCGATGACGAGTTCCCAACGAGATGCCAACTTCATAATGCCCCTTTTATAGAAGCTCGCTTCCCTATTGATAAAAAACTCGGAGAGCCAATTTTCACAGGACTCTCTTGTGGCCAACTTCCGACTACCAAGCTCGTTCGCCATGGACAGAAATAGGTGGTAATCACTTGGTGCGAGATCCGGACTATACTGTGGATGCAAAAGAACCTCCCATCCGAGCTCCCGGAGCTTCTGGCGCGTCACCAAAGATGTGTGTGGCCTGGCGTTGTCCTGATGGAAGACAATTCGGCCTCTGTTGATCAAAGATGGCCTCTTCTGCATGAGTGCTGCATTCAAGCGGTCCAGTTGTTGGCAGTACAGGTCCGAATTGAGCGTTTGGCCATAGGGGAGCAGCTCATAGTGGATGATTCCCTGCCAATCCCACCAAACACACAGAAGAACCTTCCTGGCCGTCAATCCAGGCTTGGCCACCGTCTGGGCAGCTTCACCGCTTTTCGACCACGACCGTTTGCGCTTCACGTTGTCGTAAGTGACCCACTTTTCATCGCCAGTCACCATCCGCTTCAAAAACGGGTCGATTTTGTTGCGATTCAGAAGCGATTCGCATGCATCCATACGGGCAAAAATGTTTTTTTGCGTCAAGTCGTGTGGCACCCATACATCGAGCTTCTTTTTGAATCCAAGCTTCTTCAAATGGTTTATAACGGTTTGATGACTCATGCCCAGCTCTTGGCCGATGCTACGGCTGCTACTATGCCGGTCTCTTTCGATCAATTCAGCGATTTTATCGCAATTTTCGACGACAGGCCTTCCGGACCGTGGCGCATCTTCGATCACCTCTGCACCAGAACGAAAACGTTGAAACCATCGTTGTGCGGTGGAAATGGAAACTGTATCGGGTCCATAAACTGCACAAATTTTATTGGCAGCATGAGATGCATTTTTGCCTTTAACGTAGTAGTACTGTAAAATATGCCGTATTTTCTCTTTATTTTGCTCCATGTTTGCGACGCTATAACTCACGAACGACTAAAAACAAACAACAATAAATCAAACACGTGTTAGCGCGTGAAAAGAGCTTTCCAAAAAGCTCTAGCGTGAACCGATGCGACGAATACAACTAGAACTACGCGCTTGCAAAGCCAAGCTTGCGGAAATACCGCAAGACTTTTTTGACAACCTTATATGTATTGAAATTTAGCTATACCTTGTTATAAATGGGTGTTGGCTGAGAGCAAAGATTTATAGATATTATAGATGACGCATGTGAAACGAAAAACGATTGTTCTTGGGAGCCACCCTTCCTCTACTATGTAGAGGATATATTAAAATTGTTCAGATGTTTGTAAAGCATACTTTAGGGTCGGAGATGCTTCCTTCTGGCTGATACATACATTTGCACAACTTTATGATCCCACTTTACCCATTTTTAGTGGGTACAGGGTATAAAAATACGAGGGTCTATAAAAACTTTGTCATTTACGAGGGTCGGAAAAAAAAAATTGTTTTTATTTACTTTTGTAAAAGATTTTGTAGGATCTGCTTGAAAGTTTTACAGGTTGTTTTCAAGACCCTCATAAAACGTTAAAGCAAATAAATCAAGAAGGCCAAGCTAACTTCGTCTGTGCGGAAGTTTTTATACCCTTGCAAAAGCTGGTTTTGAAATGTCAGAGTCTAAGAACGCTTACAAAAAACCAAACATTTTTCTAACTAAAACCCGTTTCCGAGAGATATACATTTGATTTTGATCAAATTTCGCAAATCTTTTTGAAAACATAAGAAGTTAACAATCGCCGAATTTAAGAACGATAAAATTGAAAACAACAAAGTTTTTCTCACTAAGACTCATTTTCCGACCGATCGGTAGATAAGATATAGTCGATGTCGATCAACTTTTTCAAATTAGTTTGAAAGCTTTTAATATTAACAAGCAACGACTGTAAGAACGAAATACTTGAAAAAGATATAGTCATCAGATAGCATTGAAAACAAAAAAGTTTTTCTTACTAAGACCCATTTTCCGACCGATGGTTCCCTTGACAGCTATAAGATATAGTCATCCGATCCTGACCAAAATTTGCAAATCTGTTTAAAAGCATTTAATATTAATAATGGACGAGTTTAAGGACGCTTCCATTGAAAATAAACAAGTGTTCTCACAAAAACCCCATTTTTCGAACGATCGTCTCTATGGCAGCTACAAGAAGTAGTCATCCGATCGGGGCGGTTCCGACATATTAGCAGCGTGCAACCAAAAGAAGACTGTGCAAAATTTCAGCTCGATAGCTTAAAAACTGAAGGACTAGTTTGCGTAGACAGACAGACGGACTGGCGGACGGATGGACAGACGGACGGACAAAGCTCAATCGACTCAACTCGTCATGCTGATCAAGAATATATATACTTCATGTGGTCGGAGATGATTCCTTCTATGCGTTGCAAACTCCTGGGCAAAGTTATAAAACACTTTTCAAGTGTATAAAAATTTTCCAAAGGTAAAAAAAGTCATGTAAGATGGTAGATCGTTAAAGTTGTTAAATATCCGATGTCTGTGATACTATGGAATATGTCGCAGTATAATATTATATCAGCGCGGGTAAATATATTATTCCCATATCATAGCCTAACCCTACGATTGATGTTGCAAAACTAATGAAAATTTTTTTCGATCGAAGCTAAGATCATGAGCTTAGATGTTGGCATCTAAGGCATTATCACCCAATAAATTTAAGAATGAATCAATTCATTAAAAAGATCAGACATGACTTTTATTCCAACTCAATATGTACGTGTATGTATGGAAGGTAGAGGCTGCCATCCAATTTCAAAGACCAGGAACTTTTTAAAGGGTTGTTTTCTGGTATAATATTTAATATGTACTTCTAAAAATATGAAGCGGCATCACGAAATCAAAATCCGCTACCGGCTTGGAACTGGAAACTGAATTAAATAGAGAACCGAAATAGAGTCTTTAACCTAAACTGTCTTTACGGAACGTACCGGAACCAAAATGAAATTTCCGAATTACAAATTTCCAATAAAAAAAGAGTTTTTAAACGAATTTCGAATATTTTTAATCGTTGTATAAATAAATTTATAACAATCGGACTAATACATATTTTTTTTACTCTTCACAGATTTAATTGAGAACAGTATTGATCAGACGGCCAGCCAAGTGGAGGACGGACGCTCGGAGCTGGAGAAGGCGGCTAGAAGTCGTCAGAGCTATCGTCGCAAGATTCTAATACTTTTAGTGATTGCTGTGATAATAGGATTAATTGTAACTGGCATTATTGTTGCTAAATTGAGCAGTTAATTGTTTTATAAATGTATATGTACACAACCACATACACACACACACACACACCCATACATACAAAGTATATAACATATTTAATAATTTTTTTGTAAAACCATTTTTATAAAAAAAAGAAAACCAACAAAAATCGATCTATTTAGATATATAATAAGTTGAAAAAACTGTTTAATCACAAAGTGAGCAAAGACAACAGCAACAACAAGAAAAACAGCATCAACAAATTAATTTAATTGGATATGAAAAACAGCAACAACAATAATAATTATTCAGCGCTTTTAAATGTTAATCATTTCTTGTTGAAAACAAAATCCAAGTTTTGCATTGAATGTGAAATAATTTTGTTTCTACTTTTTTTTGTATTTAGTTTAGAAAACAAAGCAAAGCAAAATATGCAACAACAAAATATATGTTATACATAATGAAAGTTATTAATTAAGAGAGCCTGCAATCGAAAAATAAAAAAAAAATGATCAAAAAAATACAACAAAGTTGAGTGTTGTTATCGTTGTCAACAAACAGTTAGAATTAGTTGGAAAGCGCAGGCCCTTTGTTCAGACTTCCTCTATTTATTCATTTCTTTCGAATTCTTACCTATTAATTGCACGCTGACAGTTCCGTCTACCACCTCAACCACGAAAGCCACAAGAATTTAATAGCCAACATGAAATTTAGTTTGCTAAGAAAAAAGATACAACATTGTATTAGCTCTGTTAATAACAATGTAAAGCTGTTGGAACTCCAAGCCAACTCAACTGGCTCATCTGCGAAATCACCTCTTCTGCGCAAAAAGATTCTCAACCTCAACACCGAGTCAAATGCCACGATTCAAAGAACAAGTCAAAATTTAGAACAGCTACAGGGTATGGTTCGGTATGGCGATACTCTACAAAAACAACAGGTGGAGAAGCTATCACGACAGATACTTGATGTGTTGGAGAAGTACTCAAAAGTGCAAGGAAATATGTCAATCGCGGAGCGTAAAAGCAATCAACAATTTGTGAACACCGAAAATGTACCGACGGATGAATTACTGCAGAACCAATGTCAAGATATAAATGGAGCGCAGCAGGAGTTTAATATGCAAATGGAACGTCATCGGCGGGTTCAACAAATCGAGAAGAGTGTCCTTATGCTGAATACGTTGATGTCCGAATTTTGTGAATTAATTCATGAGAGAGGCGAGCAACTGGGTGTGTAAAAAAGTTTGCATAAAATGAAATTCTCACTTAAAATATTCAAAACTAGTTACCTGGGATTAAGCTCGAATCTAAATTTAGTTCCGATACGTGTCGAAATTAGAGTTTTAATTGGAAATTATGTATCGTTACATAGTTCCATAAAGGTATCTGGATTTTTAGTTCAGTATTCGGGCGTGAACAGTTACAAGCATTATTTTAAAATTAAAAAAAAAAAAAAAAAACTCAAATTTATTTAACACTAGCTCAATACCCGGTGTAGCTCAGAATCAAAAAATAATTTTTTTTGTTTTTCAAAATTTCAAGATATTCTATATTGGTTAAACGGTTTCTATTTTTGAACTGTTTCGGAACTTGTCTTAAGCCCAGAACCGAACCAAACCGACCCAGAAAGTTCTGAACCGAATCGTAAACCTCAAAAGATAACAGATCGGTTCATTTCGACAAGTTTGAGGCAAAAATGAATGTAAATTCAGAAAATTGTGTTGAAATACTTATCTTTCTTGAGTTGTAGAAATTTTTGAACTACCTCAAAAAAGACAGTAATCTGTCCGGTAGTTGGCAGGCAGCTACTTTGCTTACGATATTTAATGCATTCCCGATCTCCAAGATGATTATCTGAAATGTTCTAGGCATATCTTACTTTATACAATATTGTACATAAATATCAATATTTTATAGACATTAATGTTTTTTTTCGACTTTAATTTTTCAAACGGCTATAAGTCAAAAATTCCTTATTGGAATATATAACGCTCAATTGCTAACAATGAACCTTCGAACCGAAAGCGCGTTTTAATTTTGTTTAAAAACCACATTATAAGCCGAACCCGGTGGGTTCCAAACTGAACCAGTCTAAACTCTCGATCGATTTGCATACCAGAAAAATACTAAAATAACTTTTTAAATCTATATTTACTTTATCAACCTTATAATATAGTTTGTACACTCTTCCATCTTCCACTACAAGTAAATCAGTTCCCTCCATCTTGTGAAAAGTTTTAGAGGGCAGACGTTCAGTTCGGACTGTTTGAATCAGTTCATCAGATTGTATGACTTGGGTATTCTCAGAAAATGAAAGGGGATTTAGAAAAAATAAATTATTTGGAATAATATACAAATAAGAACAGCACTAGTGTATCGTCCTGTAAAATTATCAAAATAGTTTTTTAAATATATTTTATTACTTTAACAAAAGTATGTAACAGGGAGAAGGAATCATTTCCGACCCTATAAAGTATATATATATTCTTGATCAGCATCAACAGCTGAGTCGATATAGCCATCTCCGTCTGTCTGCCTGTATGAACGCACAGATCTCAGAGATGGTAAGAGATAGAGGTTTGACATGTATGGGACATATATTTCTTATCAGATTGGCTTGAAACTCGGTTTGTAAGGATAGAATACGAAATAATTTAAAATGTGATTTTCCAATGTCGGAAAAGCCGTGAAAATTCACGGAAAATTCTGTATGCAAAAAACTATTTTTCATCCTATTGGCTTGAAACTCGGTTTGTAAGGATAGAATACGAAATAAAGTGAAATTGGGCGGTAACGGTGACGATAACGATAACGATAGCGATAGACCATAGTGATGGCGACGCAGCGAAGCGCGACGAGTTATATGCGAGTACTGTATATATAATGATTATGGGCTAAGTTTTATAAAATCACTCAAAGCTAATGATTACACAGACCACAAAACGACCAACTTTTTGAGGTGCAGACCTGTTGATTTGAAAATCAGATCTTGTTTCCTAGATATGGGGGAAAAACGAAAATGTTGAATTTTTGGCACTCTATGATTTATGGAGGCCAATCTAGGCATAAATATCTGGATTTATGAGCTATTTTCGACAGAGCATATATCAATGCATCTTTAAAATCAAAGGCGCTATATAAGTGCAGCAGAAAGTCATAATTGGCCTTTAAAGTCAGACTACTCTCGGTTTATGGCATTTTTTTTTTATAATAAATCATCCCGCTTGAACTAGCAATTTATGCTAAATCAAGTAGCCTCTTTACAGTTAATACAGATTTAGAGTGACTATCTAGTTTTCCTCCCATAAATTTATATACGTATTTTTCTTTTAAACAGGCTATAGCTCTGCCAAACAAGCTTATATAAATGCAAAAAAAATTCTCATAACTAGAGCATTTGTTGGCCTATTTGCCTAGTCTGTTCCAATAGAATTTCGACAACCACACTTGCTAAGAGGGGGTGATTTATTTTGAGAAAAATTCCACTAAACTAGAATTGTCTGAATTTAGACACTTTCTGCTATACTTATATAGCGCCTTTGATTTCTTAAAGATCCATTGATAAGTGATCTGTCGCAAATAGTTCATAAATCCAGATATGTATGCCTAGTGTGGCCTCCATGAATCATAGAGTGCCAAAAATTCGTCAAATTCGTTTTTCCGCTATATCTTGAAAACAAGAGCTAAAAGAACAAAACCAATGATGGAGTTTTGTTCAGTTCAATCCATATTAACATAATCAGTTCAGAAACACTGTTGGGTTGTGTCATCATTGAAGGAAACTGTAAAAAATCTGAAATTTAAAATTCATGGCGGATATGCAGATACTGTGCAAAAATAAAGATTTTGGTGTGTATCATTTTTTTCTAGGTCTAATATAAGAAGGGGATTTTTTATTTAAAAAAAAAAAATTTTTATTTACGGTGCCTGGTTTTTTTTTTTATCGCTCCACTTAGGCATAAGAGCGCTTCCTGACCCTCAAAATTACTTAATAGCTCTGATAATGCCGTCCAAATTGTGCAACAGACCACAGACTGTATGTATTATTAATGAAATTGTAGTTTGAGAGCCGCCAATACCAATAAACCCTTATCTAAGCACAATGTTAACTATTAATTTATCATCATACTTCGTATAATATATTTAATTTCCTAATTACCCAAGTCTAAAAACCGATCTGCTTTCTCAACCAAAAAAGATTTAATAAAGAAGCTCAATTTGAAACGCCTCTTTTTTTGTGATGTTTACTCCCTTGTGACAAAGACTCATAATTATTGTAGACATATAAAATCATGGTGGTTAGAGGGAGACGGACATGGTCACAAAAATGCCTGTCATGGAGAATGAGTATTAGAAAACCAATTTGCGCTGCCTCTCAATTTTGGTGGTGCTAAACGATAGTGCCCAAAAAGATACTTTACAGAGCCAGTAGGAAAACACAGTGGATAGAGCGAGACGGACATATTCCCAAATGTATCCAGAGAGCGTAAGTGAGAGCGAACAGCTGACCAAATGTATCTAGAGAGCGTAAATGAGAGCGAACAGCTGACTGAGGCAGCGAAAATTTTATCTATAATTCTCATTGCTCCATGAAAAAGTCATCGGCTATATCTCAAGTCTGAGAACCGGTTCGAAAGTGATCTGAAAATATGTTAAATTAGAGGGAACACAGGACTACCGACTAATATTTCCTAAGATTTTTTCTGCCATCAGACCTGTTCGTGAACCACATTTTCAGTCTGGACTCTAAGTTTTTAAATAATAATATGTTTTTTCCACTATTTCTTTATTTATAGATTTAATTGAGCAAACGGTGGAAAATGCCAGAGGCCACGTGGAGGAGGGACGCTCGAACTTGCAAGAGGCCGTTCAATTATTTAATAGTGGTCGGAACTTTGAAAGAATGATACTAATAGCAGCAGTAGCAGTAACAGTAATAGTAGCAATAGTAAAATGTTAAAAAATTCTAACAAAATATAAATATTACGTTTTTCTTAAATATATTTAACAATTTTTAGTATTTTCTATTTTCTATTTGAAAGTTTTCTCGAATAGTACTTTTCCTATAATTTATTATTGCTTTTATATACTTCACAAACTCCTGCAAATTTTTCCTATAAAGTAGTCCAATTGTCTCCTTTTATTCCGAATATATTTGATTTAAATATGCTACTCTATATTCCGCGAGGATAGGGTATAATGCTATAATGTGAATTATGTCTTCTCTCGATCGCGTATTACATAATATGTAAATACTATCGCTGTAATGGGCTTGGTATCCCAGTGGATGCAATTCACATCTGGCTTTGAAAATAATGACAATAGTTACCGTGCTGTATTGCTCACTAAAATAATTATTTATTCCAAGATTCTTATTGAGCTGACTGTACCATACTCTCGATTCGCTTCTTCTCATCGCACTTTACATTGTGTGCAATAAAGAGCTGGTGCCAATTATTGAAGCACTGCGTTTTCTCCCTGAGCATTTCTAGCCCACTATGTTCGGTCTCAGTCGATGTTGCGGCAGTCCCATGAGTTTATTCATGAACCTAAAGTGAGTTGTCAGCGTGGCTGGATACATCGCCGCATAGCTTGGGGTATTTAATGGCAGTCGAAATGACCTTTATAGTTTCTCATCAATTTTTCCACGTCATCGTAACTTTGATGTCCCCATATTTGCCCGAATTTGAAATTCCTTTTTCTACCCTAGCAAAGAGTATTTTAATTTTGCCCAGAAGTTTGCCACGCATAGAAATATTCATTTCCGACCCCATAAATTATATAAATTCTTGATCAAGGCGACGAGCTGAGTCGATTGAGCTTTGTCCGCCCGTCTGTCTGTCTGCTTCACAAACTAGTCTATCAGTTTTAAAGCTATCGAGCTGAATCTTTACACAGAGTCTTCATTTTTACTGCACTCTGCTAATATGTCTGAACCGACCGCATCCGATTACTATATCTTATAACTGTCATAGGAACCATCGGTCGAAAAATGGGTCTTTGTGAGAAAAACTTGTTTGATTTTAATGTTAGCGTCCCCAAACTCAGCCATTAGTAATATTAGATGATTTCACACAGATTTGTAAATTTTGCCCAAAGTCGGAGGACTACATCCTACAACTGAAATGAAACTATCGGTCGGAAAATGGGTCTTAGTGAGAAAAACTTTTACGTTTTCAATTTTATCGTTCTTAAACTCGGCGATTCTTAATTTGATATGTTCAAAGCATGATTACGAATAAAATATGTATTGACATTTAGCTAAAGGTTTTAATAAATGGGTGTTGGCTGAGAGCAAAGAGTTATAGATATTATAAATAACGCAAGTGAAACAAAAAACGGTTGATGTTGGGAGCTGACATTGTATCCCAAAAAAAAAAAATAGAGGAAAGTTAACTTCGGCTCGACCGAAGTTTATATACCTTCGTAGCTTGTATAATTTGTATAAATTAGTAGCCTGATTCCACTGACACAAATATGTACATTCGGCCAAATGTACATATCTTTGACATATTTTGGTGGTCGTCCAGAAATTTCTAGTCATAGATTTTATGGACCTAATGTAGGTAAAGCTGGTGATATGTCCAATTTGGCGAACCCAGAGCGATTACTGCGTCTCAAGTCGACTCACACCTCCTCCTCCTCTTTGGTGACCACTAGTAACAGAACGCTTTGCATCCGCAAAGCTTCTGGTTAACGTGAGCGGCGAGCCCTCCTTACAGGGTACAATATAGCAAACGTTTTATGGATATAGGGTTCTGTCGTGTATTATTTGTGAACGTCTAAATCCGCTTATTAGCACACTGATTGGACCTTATCAGTGTGGCTTTAGACCTGGTAAATCCACCACACACCAGATATTCACACTGCGGCAGACCCGAGAGACAAAGAGCGACACCTTCCATCTTTTTGTTGATTATAAAGCCGCCTTCGACACACCGATAAGGTCAAGGTTCTTTGAAGACCTGTCTACCTTTGGTATACCAGCAAAGTACATTGGACTTTGCATGATGACGTTGAGAAGCACGCAAAGCAAAAGAGGTTTTAGCCAGGGTGATACCTTATAGTGTAACTTCTTTAATCTGCTAATGGAGTATATACAGCGACAGTGTCCAAATGAAAACAGATCGGGCACCATCTTTCGTAAAGATTTAATGCTACTCGCATATTCCGATGATATTGACATTATCGACACAAACAAACGGCGATAAGTAGGGTGTTTTCCAAGATAGAGAAGCAGTCTAAACTGATGCGCTTAGCGGTAAACGAGGACAAGACGAAGTTCCTAATATCCACGCGCAGTAAGTCTACGCGTCGGGAGCAAGCTGTAACATTTAAAGAATACAGCTTTGAGGTTGTAAAGGAGTTCGTCTACCTCGGAACGGTGATATCCAGAGACAACAACATCAGCCTGGAAATCCGAAGAAGAATCACTCTGGCAAACCGATGCTACTTCGGGCTCAGTAGTGAGTTCAAGAGTAGAGCCCTCTCTCGAAAAACGAAAATAGCGCTTTGCAAATCGCTTATCATCCCAGTTCTGAAATACGGGGCAGAAGCATGGACATTAGCAGCAGCGGATGAGGCGGCGATTGGCGTTTCGAGCGAAAGATTTTTCGGAGGATTTATGGACCTTTAAAGTTGGCGATGAATTCCGCATCCGAAAGAACTGTATGAGCTCTATGGGGACACCAGCCTAGCCATGCGCATAAAACAACAGCGGCCGCGCTGGATAGGACATGTTACCAGTATGGATGAACAAGCTCCTGCAGGAATGGTGTACAATTTCAAGAAGAAAGATATTGGGAGAAAAGGCACGAGGGGAGGACAGAAACTGAGATGGGAAAACCAGGTGCGGAGAGACATTGCCAAGCTTGGTTTGAGCAACTGGAACCAGCTCGCAAGAAACATAGGCGACTGGCGGGCATTGGTAGCGGCGACCGATACTGTTAAGCGGTTGTGATTTAAATATCGGGCCATAGAAGAATAAGAAGAAGACATATTTTTGACAAACCTCCTATATACATTTTCTACACCCAATTTCTATAGCAGCTATACTATATATTTGTCCAATCAAACTAGGTGGAATTATGTGAAAGCATAGAAAACTTATAAATACGAGGTTTGGAGACGATTGCGTTGAAGACAAAAAAGTTTTTCTCACTAAAACTACTTTTACGACCGATCGTTCTTATGGCAGCTTTATCATGCTATATCAACTCAGCTTGTCAGGCTGATCAAGAATATATATACTTTATGTGGTCGGAGATGCTTCCTTCCATGCGTTACAAACATCTGGACAATTTTAATATACCCTCTACAAGGGTATAAAAAGCTGAAAAGTTTTCATATTTGCTAAAGAAAAGTGCATTCAACAGCAGATTGGGATTACCGACCGATAAAAATTATTGTTAGATTTTGCCGAAATGTCATAGTACTGCAGGTTTTTCTTACGGTGAAATCGTATGTCATTTTCCTTAATCTTCCGGTCCCCAATACCCACCTTTTTTACCACACAGCACTATGGGTACATACCCATCTCGCAAACACGCTCAAAACCACGACGCCAGTTGAGCACATTCTTGTAGATGATAGGCGATCTCAGGTCGAACACGACGTCCGCACACTGGGCCTGAATATAGTAACTATCGCGCAGATCACCGAACTTCTCACCAGATATTAAAGCGTATGGCACCGCGATTGGTGGGGAACACAAGCGGGTGCACATTCACTCCTATGGTGGCCTCATAATACCTATCGAACTCGCGGCTTATGTGGCTTGATGAAGCTGGTCTTCCCAGTTCCGCCATTGCGATGCTGATTGAGTGCATTCCCCCTCCTGTTAGGCAAATAGTACTCGTACGTAGGCGCAACAACGTAACGGAAGAGACTCCGATAGCACCAATCTTCCGTGAAAATACAAGCCCTCACTGTCAAACTGGCGATACATATTTATTAGAATCAAGATGTTATACCACTGGATATATTCACCCAAGGAGATGCAAGTAATCACACTACACAATTACCCGTTTATACAATACATGCCATGTAATTTAAACCACTACAGTTTCACATTAATTGATATACCCTAATAAGTTATTAGTAATAACAAAACACACTAAAATCCCAAAATAGAGTGCCAATGTTAACAAAATATTGTTTGAATAAAATCTCCCCATCTGGGGCAGAATGTGTTTAGCCTCCAAGCTGAACAGTTCTCGCCACGTACATACTTAAATGTCGGCATTTCAGACCTTCCTGATTCTTTGTAATTGTATATTTTTTTTTTTGGCTTTAATCAACGCTGGGTTGATAGTTGGTTGGTCGCATCTTTAGTAGCGCATTGACCATAATCAATTATCCAGTGGAACTCCACGAATATTCTTTAGTTTGGTTGGTCTATGACCAGTATTCAATTTTCTCAACCTAAGATGGCGGAAGAAGCACGTGCTTTGACGTGTGCTATGCCGAAGCCTTCCAGAGCAACTCATATATTTATTATTTACTGAAAACTAATTTTGCACTACACACACAACCAGCTGATTTTGATTGCCAAAGAAACTACATATATAGATACCGCATCTCATACAAACTTTTTATTTTTTGGGATCCGATGTCAGCTCCCAAGAAAAATCGTTTTTTGTTTCAAATGCGTCATCTATAATACCTATAAATCTTTGCTCTCAGCCAAAACTCATTTAATAAAACGTATCAGCTACCAAGAAAATCGTATTTTTTCACATGCGTGTCATGTATAATATCTATAAATCTTTGGTATTGCCTCACACCAGAAACTCCAACTTCACTATTTAACTTTAAATCGAATTTAAATTGAAAGCCATCCCAAACATTTGGAAAATTAAAGAGGAATTCAAAAAATTAAGCTAATCCTAACGCATCCTAGCCACTAATTGATTTTCACCAAAAGTTCGTACCATAACATCTTATTCCAAAAATTAACAATTGGTTAATTTAGTTTCGAAACAGCGAAATGGAGGTACGAAATAATTAATTGGGCTTGCAGCTGAGATTAAAAGCGAAAATATAAACGGTTTGGGTTACGGTTATGCTGAGTTTCTATGGGGCACAGTGCGGCACATTTCAGGGTCACAGTGGCACAGCGCAATGTGAACGGCCAATGAATTGACACAGAAATCGTGTGTCACAGGAACGAGTACTTTTCAATGTGAACACAAGTACTCATTTGGCGTCACAGTTGTTCTGTGACCGAGGCGGGCACGTTTGTGACCACAATTGATTGGACTGCTGATTCAATGAGTTAGCTCAAAATGAGCTCTTTTGAAATATTTTGACTGTGCCAAGCACATCGGCCATGCTCGTTTTCCTGTCACATTGCGATAACTTTGTTTTGTTATTTTCGATTTAAAAATTTTTATATAAGTCCGTAATTTTTAGTGCTTTCGTGTATTTTTTTAATTGTAATTAAATTAAATTTTTTTGCTGCAAGAAATGAGTGCGCGAAAGGCAACAGAGCTAGTGGCGTGTGCTGTTATTGCGTTGTGGGTGCTGGACGAAGATGAAGATGATGATGAACCCAAGCCAAAGCACTCTTGCTGGGTCGACAAAATTAATTTGACTCGAGGGGAAGAAGGCATGTTTGCCAAGATGAATACAGAGTTGCGAAGTATTCCGCAGAAATTTAAAAATTATGTGCGCATAGACGCAGCCACTTTCGATCAGCTCGTATGTTGGGTGACGCCACTTATCAGAAAGCAGACGACGAATTTTCGTGAGCCCATTTCACCTGGCGAAAGATTAGCAGTGACACTCCGCTATTTGGCTTCAGGATCCAGCATGACGTCCCTCTCATACGAGTTTAGAATGTAAAAGGCAACAATATCTGGGAATCATTCCGAAAACATGCGATGCAATATATGAAGTATTGAAAGACGAGTACTTAAAGGTAATTGATTATGTTTATTTATTTGATATATGTACATACATAGTATGTATATAGTAGTAGTAATTGATATTACTATTATATGCTGTTAATAAATAATTTATTTATCTTAATAATCCTCCAGATCCTCATACTCTGTAAATACATTCTCCTCTCCTTCAAATTGGTCAAGCTCATCCAATTGATAGCCTCGGTTGCCTCGGTTAAGTGAGCGCTTGGAGTAGCCTTCATATTGCGAAGTCTGACCTCCTTCTGCACTTTTAATAAGCTCTTGTTAACAAATTTTTGCAACTCGAAGGCCAAGTCCGGATGCTCATTCGGACCATATGTCAGATTTTTTGGTGGCTATTGCAGACATGGCTTTAATAAAAATTGACTTTAATAAAACATGTTTCTGCATATTATCCGGTATTGGTTTCCGACACTTCATTATCGTACTCTGAGTCTCAGAGCACATTGATACATCCGAAAACTCATCTGCTTCCAAATCCGCAGAGCAAAAAAACGCCGCGTTTGTTCTGATCCGGAGCTTGATAATGATGGATTCTGAAACGAATTAAGTTATATTAATTTTGATTAATTACAGATTCCTGGTTCAGCTGATGACTGACTTAATATTGCTAAAGGCTTTGAGGATAAGTGGAACTTCCCCAATTGCATTGGTGCTTTAGATGGAAAGCACGTTCTTATCCAAGCACCACATAAGTCTGGATCTGAATACTTTCAATTACAAGAAAACGAATAGCATTGTTCTACTGGCGTTGGCAGATGCGGATTATAAGTTTACTTATACTGATGTGGGAGCGTACGGCAGAGATTCAGATGGGGGAGTATTTTCAAGGTGATCGTGTTTAAAGCTAGGAATGAAATTCAATAATAAATATAAATTTCTTTTGGGATTGTTGTTGTTATTGTATGTGGATCTGGCTCAGTGCTTATGAACTCGTTCAATGCTCACTTTTGTGCGCAATGTGACCTCTGTGACGACAACAACAAGCGTTCACATTAAAAGTACTCTGGTTACAGCGCTGGGTCAGCGTTGTGACATGCAATTTCTGTGCCGCCAATGTGAACACTTTTGACTTCTGAGTACTTTGGGCACAGAGGGTCACAGACGACATGGGCACAGTGTAAACAGTGTAAGTATATAAACCTAGCAGATCGCTCCTTTTCCGGTTACGGGTATATTACGGTTGTGGGATATTGTTTACGGTACAGGGTATAATTTCTTCACATCTATTTCGCAAATACAAAAGTTTTGGTAAGCCAGAATCTTTTTTAAAACTGGAGATTCAGCGTAATTATGTGAAAAACGCACAAAACAAAGTGCTTTAAAGTTTGGTTTCTTTTCCCACAAAACCGAAACTGCACTGGGTCAATGTTTAGGTTCCAAAAATATCGGTTCTCGGATACCAGTACACAAAAAAAAATATCCGGTAATCAGGAAAAGGAAGGGGAAGCTATATTGATGGCGGCGTAGCGCGCCGGGTTATATTTGACCAAATTTATCACTTTAATTTAATAATGACCGAGTTTATGAACGCTAACATTGAAAACAAATATTTTCTTCTTACTAAGACACATTTTCGGACCGAAAATGCGCCCCCTGCCCCCCTTGGCTACGCCCTTGCGTATACCATTTTATTGGATATACCAATGATACTCAGTTTGTACATCAAGCATCCTCTGGTTATAGTGCCAAAGATACTAATATTTCTAATAGTTTCTGTAACAATAGGTAACAATTATAGTCTTATGTTAATACTTATTTTGACATGTGACTGAGCTGCTATGTTATAAAATTCAAATTTGGCGGCAAACTTCGCATTATTTGTTATCGGTCTGTCGCCTATCGATATTTCCTCTTGACTTCGATTGATTACGTATAACGTGACTAAGTAGCAGGTACGTAAGAATTGCTCGTCTCTAAGTGCAGAACATAACAAACAAAACGTGCTGCGGATTATTTTACTTTTAATACTAATATTGAAAAAATTGAAAAACATGCCGCAGGGTAAATTCAAAAAGGCCAAGCTGCCCGCCTCGATACAAAACAAAAAGAAGCCCAAGGCCGCATTTACACGCAGAGCAAGTGAGTTTGCGGTTGAATTCCCCCCCCTCGCCCTCGCCAACAGCTTCAACGTTGGTGTTGCTGCCGCTCACTGGCCTTATCTACCCAGCCAGCATTTTATGAAATTTCTGATCACATTGACGTCTTTTTCGAGTCTTAAGACTGATTAAATAGTCAAAGATCCGCTCGTTTTCTGATCATAAATGATTACTTTTGTCGGGAGAAAATGGTACCCTAGCCGAGCCCTTCATACAGAGTCGCTTATACCCCGTGTTGCTGCTATTTTCGAGTCATTTGCGAGTCTTTTTAGATTCATTTTTATGAATCGCATTTTTAGCAAATGCATGTGTAGTTTTCGAGTCTTCCTTAAATCGCACATGAAACTAATCTGTTTTTAATCATCAAAAGGTCTCGAAAAAGACTCGCCAAGGTAATTCTTGTTAAAATGATCTTCTAAATGCTAGCTGGGTACTAGATCGCCATCGTCCAATGAGCATTTTTCACTTATATTGCAAAAAATGGTGCTTTCTCTAAATGGTAAAATTTGGTTTTTATTTTATTCAGATTCTGTATGGTTCTTAGAACTAGTATGCAAAAGAAAGTAGTCAAATTTTTACAAAATGCCAAAACTCATATACACACCTGATCATATTAATAGGTACACACCTATTATACATAATTATAGATAGTTTTTCCGTACTTTTAGTGTTGACAACTTTTTAATTTTTGGTTTTTTGTTGTTGTCAATGTCTGGCCACACTGTGACAAAGAGTTGAAAGAGGGGCTGCCCCGTATATCAAAGATTTTCTATAAATTGCGAGTCCACCACACATTTCGCCTGATCATAATAATAAGTACAGTCTCCGTTTCTCACAAGTATCAAGTGAATAATTTTGTAATCAGTGATCTTTTGGTAACTAAAGGTAAATTAAGTAAAGCTCCTGCCATACAGAGAATTAAATAATTATTTTTTTTAGAAAAAATGGGTCGAAATTCTCATTGTACTAAAAAAGTCTGAGAAAAGAAGGCAAATCTTTACGAGCCATTGCCAAATTAATGAACAGGTCTCATAATTTTGTTAAAAATGCAAGAAAGAAAGTCGGTCAAGCCCGACTATAACATACTCTGTACCCTTACACTCGCATTTGCTCAGGAGTCAAACGGCCAGTTAACACCCCGCGCGCAACGCGGTGCGCTCTCTAAGTTTCTCTAAGTTTCTCTCTCTCTCTCTCTCTCTTTCTCTCTCGCACTAAGATTGCGTGTGTTGAACGGTTAGGGTATGTTGCTGTAGTTATTGGTGGGGGGGGTGGGTGTTGCTAAGTGGCTGAAGAGTACAAATCCATATTGGAAACAGTTATGGTACCGTATGCTGAGGAAAATATGCCATTACGTTGGGTATTTCAGCAAGATAATGATCCTAAACACACTCAGGCTGTTATCTAAATTTTTGAGGACCAAAAAGTTGACGTTCTGAAGTGGCCAGCCAATCCCCCTTTAACCTCATTGAACACTTGCGGGGAGACTCAAATAAATAATTTTGTTTACAAGCGTTCATCTTCAAATAGACAGGAATTACGGGAACGTATCTAAAATCTGTGCATGAGACACTAGTAGGAGATATGCCAAGTTTTTATCCAAAGTATGCGGGGGCGGGTAGGGGCAGTGGCAAAAAATAGAGATAAATAAACTTGATCCTAAGCCTAGCAAGTACTAATTTACCTAAATATATGCCCACATACGTGGAAATCAAAACCTCTATCTCTTACCATCTCATGAAGATCTACTTCGTTCATTACGGATCGGACGGACTGACAGACATGGCGTATCGACTCGGCTGTTAATACTGATCAAGAATGTATCTACTTTATGATGTCGGATATTATTACTTCTATCTGTTACAATTACGTTTATTTTGTCACAAACTTAATATACTCTATGTACCTATCGAGTAGAGATTATAAAAATATAAAACAATGATATAAAACTGGTTTCTGTTACCTTAAAGTCAAAGTTGTTGTGTGTACCTATTAATATGACCAAAACTCATATATCCTCAGTACGGCTGCTCAAATGGTACGTTGTACAAATTTAGGATCATAGGGTCTCTAAATTCAAATAAATACATATTTTTAAATACAAAAAGATAGAGGAAAGCTAACTTCGGCTCGACCGAAGTTTATATACCCTTGTAGCTTGTATGATTTAATGTGCAGATCAAGAATATATATACTTTATGTGGTCGGAGATGCATCCTTCTTTGCGTTACAAACACCTCGACAATTTTAATATACCCTCTACAAGGGTATAAAATGCCAGAAGCCCTGAAATTTGAACATATCGCTCACTTACTTTCAAGACGGGACATAACTCAAAATAATAAATTTTGTGAAAACGCGTTTAAAGCTCTCAATGGATTTAACCCAGAGAAAATAGTTCTTTTAGTTCCGAGTTAACGCAGTAAAATATTATAAATTTAAAATGCTCATTGAAAAAATTTAAAAATATTATGTTTTAACTGAAAGCCGAAGGATCGTAACGCGATATCGATTGAAGGACAACTGAGATATGACGCTCTTGCATTAACATGAAAATGAGAATATATACACATACTGTCATCTCACATGGACAGTATAAAAGATATCACTATGAAAATTTTACACAATATAGAACACGATACAGCTAATATTTCTGCATCATTATGTCTAAAATATTATTTTTGGAGTTATGCCAACCTTGAAGTATATTTAGTAAGGCTGAAATGACACTTAGTCACAATTTTTCATCTAATTGAGTCAGAGCATACTTGAATTAGCTGCCCAATCATTTTTAAGAGGCTGAGATGATTCAGCTGAATTCTCTCATACATTTAAAAAGCGGTTCGAACATACCAACTTCATTCGATTGGTTCTTCGTATAGTTATGGGCCCTCAACCATTTAGAATTTTCAGCAAAACTCGAAAAAAATGGCAATATTTGGTAGCAATTGGCCGACGAAGTAAAAAAATTTCAATAATTTTATATTAAATCAATAAAAAAAAAAAAAAAAAAAAGTAACTTAAAAACCATTAATAAAGAAATTTAGTTTTTTGATTTTTTTTTACCGAAAAATATATTTTTTCGAGTTTTTAACTGTCTTAATGTTTGTAAGCCTATAACTATATAAATGAAGTTGGTTTTTTCTAACGGTCTGTTAACTTTGGTCTAAGCTACAACTTTGTACTGTATTACTTGTCCAAATTTTTAACGGGTGGCAAGATAAAATAAAAAAACTGTAAAAGAAAGGTCAGAACTTGGGGTTTTCAAACCAAAACCACACAAGGTGTTTATACTACCATCGCAACCCTTCCAGAATTTTTTGGTCTCCGACCCCATGAAGTATATATATTAGAGTGGGTCAATTATTTACTCGACCAAGCGGTTGTCAAAATCGTAATCTACTAAGAATTGTAAGAAGGTTTTATTGAATCTTGTAAGAAAATTGACAAAGGTGATTATGTTTGGGCTTGATTGAAAGGAAATTTCATAAGCTTTTGAAAGCTGTTTAGAAACCTAAACAATTTTGATATTTAGGTTAATTTTAAAAAAACTTTTAATAAAAATTGACATTAGATCATGGGAAAACCCAAAACTTATCATTAAATGGTACACAAAAAATTTAAAGAACGTTGTGATCTTTAAAAATAATTTAGATGTTTACCAAATTTTATTATTTAAATAGAGTTTTAAAAAGTTTGAAATGCAGGAAAAGTGATTAATAAAAATTTTTGCAGTAAAAATTAACAAACTATTTGAAAAAAGCCTTTTAAAAAAGCAATACAGCTTCTGGTTTTATTGTTTTATATTTTTAAAATTGTTAAAACTATATAGAGTTCTCTTCTTTCTTTTGCATGCTAGATCTAAGAACCATACGGAATCAGAATAAAATAAGAATACAATTTTAAAATTTAGAGAAAGCACAATTTTTTTTTGCAAATTAAGTGAACAATTTGAATTTTTTTCTTGTACCAAAACACTTTTTTGACATACTGTAAGTCTTATTTATTGATTTTTTTCACAGATGCTCCCATCCAGGCTAAGAAAAACAAATTTAATGAAACCCAAAAAATCAAGGCTGTTATCTCCAAATCGGTCAATAAAAATGTGGAAACTGAGTTGCGTTCTCGTGCCCATGAGGGTTACATACAATTGAGCAAGGCGCAGGAGGCGGTGGCCAAACATCATGCCACAAAGGCAGCAGCCGCAGCATCGGCAAGCACCAGCAAGGCCATGGAATAGTTTAGTTTAAGGCTAATTTCTTAGCCAATATTTATAAGTGATCATGTTAAAAAGCAAAATGTATTTTGCAAACAACTTAACTTGTAGTTAACAGTCACATAACAGAAAATGTTAATATATTTTTAACCTGTTGCCTTTATAACTTTTGACAGAAATTGTGGTGCTTAACAACACATTATATATTGCCTTAAAAATTGTTTTTTTTTTAACCAGCGAAATCATTGACTTAATATTGTTCTTCCGTACAGGAAATAGAATAAGGGCCGTTTTATCATGTTCTTGGTTTTGCAAGTCCAGGTGGATTTACCAATTCTAAAGCTCCTATCAGTTAATAATTTACAAGTTTTAATCACCAAGCTATTTTTTTATTTAGGGAACAGATAATAGTACATCTATTATTTAACAGTTTCCATACAAATTTATTTCTCTTCTTTCAGATATCTGCTATGTGTCAGATAAAGTTACAATTTACTCTGTTATTTGCTAGTTTATGTGACAGATAGCTGAATGTAGAAGATGTGATATCGGCCCTTAAAGTGGGAATCTAGTTTCCATTCCATTAAATGAAATATGTATTTTAGGTTTAAAAAGGCTTTACCTCTGCCAATCAAGCTGATATTAATGCAAATAGACCCTCAATATTATTTCATGTGCTAGCTTAGAAAATATTCAGAAATATTCAAAGATTCAGAAATCTATGCCTAGAGTGATCTCCAAAAAGTCCAAAAGGAAAAAATACTTAAAATTCGTCTTTCTGTCACATCCTTGAAACCAGTTTTGGAATCAGTGAACATAAATTTATCATAATTTCGACAAGGCTGCACCTCACAAAGTTGATCATTTTGTTGTCCTGTGTTCATATATTCATATATCAAGACTGCAACCCACTCAAATTTTGCAGAAGGTTCGGTTCGGTTGTAAAGTCAAACGTTCGGTTCGCGGACTGGTTACAGGAACCCCTGATCCCAAGGATATGGTTCGAAACTCGGTTCGCTTATTTTTGAAAATAATTTTTTTTAGTTCAATAATGTAATTTTAATAATCAAATTCATTAGCTGACATTTACAACTTTTGAGAACTGTTTAAGCTGCCTTTACACTTAGCACATAACTCTAAAGAAACTCTCTGACGATAATGTAATAGCAAAGCAAACAACTCTAAATACTTCGAAAATTTTGCCTTCTTTGATGAAATAGGATTTTTGATAAGAGTTTCTTTTTAGAGAATATTGACAACCGACTATTTAGAGATATATGAAAAGTGTAAAGGCAGCTTTAGCTTAAGTTAATAAGCATTATATCTTCTAGGAGCTGTTCATCTATACCAGCTCATAGATCAGAAAGATTAAACTTAAGTGTTGAAAAGGCTCGTTTAACTGATACCTGTGTTGCTGGAACAGCAAGTATAGTTAAGGCAATACTTATTAAGTTCTCGTTTTTGTGACCTTTCCAAAATCTTAAAACATTTATCCATGTATGTTCTATTGGACAATTTCCGAAGGAATCTATAACATCCAGCGAATCAAACCGAATCGTATTTCGGTTCCGGTTCCGGTTCTGGTACATACCGAAACGTATGTTTCGGTAAAAGGTTCTGTTTTGGTTCTAACATTATTTCGGTATTCGGTTCCGTATCGGTACCTGGATTTTTTTTCGGTATACCGGTACGTACCGGTATGAACCATTAAAATATAAAGAAATATCGCGTCCACCCAATTTCATAGCGAGGACGACATAATAATTACACCCCGGTAAACAAACGTTCTAAACTTATTTGCCCCTTTCAAAGTCTTACATAAACACAAGTGTAGAAACTTTTTCAAGTTTACTGACCACCATTTAACTTCAATTTCTTTGTTTTGTAAGCATTTTAAGCTCAGGAACCTCCGGAAGTTCGAACCCATCGTGAAGTATAAGATTCGTTTAGATGACCGGTTCCTTAACTTATCAAGCCTGAGGATTTGGTTCGAACCTTGGTTCATAACATCTGAAATATTTGAAGCATTTTTGCCTCAATTTTCCATTAATTTCAGCAAATCGGTTAAAATTAAAACCTTGGCTTTATTTTTGTTGAAGAGGACACATTTAACTTACTATTTGATAAATCTATCTAACTAAGCTTAATGCCATCAATCATACGTCCATGGTTCTTCCACTGTGTACTCGTACATAGATATGAAAAAATTAAATTGTCATGTTACAACTAGACTATTACTTTATTTCCCTTCTCATAGTCAGAATATTCCCAGTTTGGATATGACTTACAAAACTGATTTCCATTAGACAATGCACCAATCGATCCAAGTACTAAGCAATGATATTTTTCCATCCGTAATATAAAGAAAGTTATAAAAGTCGACTTTAATAATATTCTGAACCAAATGTTTTTCCAAATATAATAGATTTTGAAGGTCCGGTAGATGGTCCGGTTCGATGGACCCTAAAAACCTAAACCGAACCGGTTCTGCAGGATTCAGTTCCGTCAGTGATTGATGTCATTAAACAGTTTTGTGAAAATACTGAAATATTTGTATTTTCCTGTTACGTTTCATACAAATACATGTATGATTCGACTTAGCCTCCACTTTCAGCTAACGGATTTGTCCCAGAGCTGCTGTCCTCATTCAGTTTCACAAGTACATTTCTGTTCAAAGGTTATCATGACATTCAATGAGGGTCTAAGAATATTGGATGCAATATTTTTAAAAAGACTGGTCTCACCAAAACCAAGTGCCATCTTTGCAGTCTTGTTTTTGCACCCAGTGTTTTTGCACAAATGTACCGGTACAATGTTTCGGTTCTTTTCTGTCTTTTCGGTTCCAAGAATATCGGTTCTCGAATACCGGTATACAAAAAATTAAAGATATGGGTTCCGGTGACGGATCTGGTTCTGAGTTTTAATCGGTTCTTTTCGGTATAAGGTTCTGGTTCCGGTTTGATTCCCTGATAACATCATTTACAGATTTTATATTTGATATTTGTTTATTGCTTTTATAAACTTCTTTTCTTCGTAATCAGACGTGGAGTCATTTAAAGTTGAATTTTGAAAACTCTCATTAAAAATTTCTTTTTGGAGCTTTAGCATGTCTGTAATTTGCTGCTTTGCACCTTTTCTTATACCCTTGCAAAGGGTATTATAATTTTGCCCAGAAGTTTGCAACGCATAGACATATTCATTTCCGACCCCATAAACAATATATATTCTTGATCAGTCAGTCTGTCGCAAGCCTCTTAGTTTTAAAGCTATCAAGCTGAAATTTAGCGCAGAGTCTTCTTTTTACAGCACGCTGCTAATATGTCGGAACCGACAGGATCGGATGACTATATCTTATAGCTGTCATAGGAACCATCGGTCGAAAAATGGGTCTTAGTGAGAAAAAATTTTTTGTTTTCAATTTGATCGTTCTTAAACTCGGTGATTGTTTAATGGATAAGTTTTCAAAAAGATTTGCGAAATTTGGTCGAAATCAGATGTTTATCTGTCGAAAAATGGGTTTAAGTTAGAAAAATGTTTGATTTTTATGTATATTCAAAAACAGCATTATAAAAACTTCAGCACAGACGAAGTTAGCTTGGCCTTCTCGTTTGTTTTAGATATTAACAAAGTTTGAAATCTCGAGTCTAAGAAAACTGCAGCTAATATTGGTACTGAGCGCATGATAGAAGAACGTTTATCGAGGCACTTAGATAGTAGTAAACAATGTTTTGCTGATGATTTTAGAACAATTGCTCGACATGAAAAGCAAGCATAATAAAAATTATATGGTAGTAATTGTCAAACCTGCACAACAAACTGTAATTATAGAGTCCTCCTGGGAATCTATTGAGGTAACTTGGTCATCTTCCAAACCAAGAAATGCTTTTGATTCACATCAGCAACCATCATCAACATTACATTCTTCATAGTTGCATTCCTTTTCTTTTCTGCAGTTGCCAATTAATATTTCTTGAATGATAGCAGTCAGGTTACAAGGAATTTCTATCCCTGTATGTGTCGTTGGGAAAAACTACTTAATTTTGTGAACCGAACCTAATTTTTCGAGAAAGTGGTCCGGTTCGGGTTCGAGGAGTCAAAAATATTAGGGGTTCGGCTCATGGTCCGATTCGTCTGACCCAAAAAACCCAAACAGAACGGTTCTAAGGGGTTCGGTTCCGAAGCGGTTTGCAGCCTTGTGATAAAAACATATAACCCAGCCAGCCATATGCGGAGCGCTCCGAAGCAGGAGTGAAAAGGGACTCCCAAAGCAGCACCTCGAAGGAGCGTTTCCGAAGCACTCCGAAGCAGGAGTGAAAGGGACTCCCAAAGCAGCACCTCGAAGGAGCGTTTCCGAAGCACTCCGAAGCATGAATTAATGGGACTCCCAAAGCAGCACCTCGAAGGACCGTTTTCGGAGCGCTCCGAAACAAGAGTGAAAATTGAGTCCAAAAGAGCACCGCATGGAATCGTTGAGGGAGCACTGAATCCCGTTTTGTCAATTTATTATCTTGTTGATGTTTCTTTTGTTCAATAATAACAAAAAAATATAATATTTATTAATTATAAATAAAATGAGGAGCATTTTGAGAAACCGAAGGGACTCCTCTTCGGACCATTATCGTATCACCGAAACCAATCCCGAAAAACTCTTTGGATGATTTAAGGAGTCCTTTTCAAAAAACCATAGCCTATGATAGAGGAGTCCGCACGGAGCCTTTGCGGGTTATTTGAGTAAGAATTCTGGGACGCCGAAATCTCTCATTTGAGGAGTCCTTTAGGCACACTTTTTTTTATATATATTGAAAATGCCCTTTACTCCGACGGATATGCTTCTTTGGAACACTTTTCGGAGCCTCCCTAGGAGGCTCAGCGCACCGTACAGGGAGTCCTAATGGAGCACCTTGCGGACTCCGCTGGTTGGCTGGGAAATTATTATGGACCGGTGCGACCACGCCTACGAACAAGGCCCCCATAAAAAAGCGAACATTTCCGCAATGAACTTTGTAAAGTGCAGCATGCTGATATAAAACTATGATTAATTTATATCGAATGATTCCAAAACTAATTTCACTGTTGCTCCATTAGCTCTTGTTTCCAAGATATGGCGAAGAAACTGATAATAGTTTTTATTTTTATTTTATATATTTTTTAGTCGCTGGCCAGCGTCCGATAGAGTGGGTCAGAGCTGTTTTGAGTCGCTTCATTTTCGCACACCAATACAGTCTCCCTTTTTGGTTGCGGTCTTGTTCAAAACCCTAGTTTAGAGCGCAAGCACTACCACCCATTCTTTAATCTGGACCTGTGTGTCACAAAATTTGGGACTAACTTAGATTGAACGCTATTGAACGAAGCTATTATTATTATATTCCTTATGAAACAATTACAAATTGTGTTCAGTTTGGTCGCCATAGCAACTTAGGCCATGGCACAGGCCATAGGCATTTTTAAGAAAAAATTTAAGTCACAACTTTCACGTTTGGGGGCAAGTCGTTTTCCACACTTAGCGTAAATTATAAAAAATAGTTTTGTCCAGAAACTTTGGTCCGCTGACATTTATTGGTTCTTCCCCCTTGTCGCGACATGTCGCCTGACAAACTTTATTTTTATTGGTGAAAAAAAATATTTTACTAACGAAATTTCTATTTAATTTTTGCTACGTTTCGTTTCGTTTGCTATGCAAATTGTTCGTACGCTTTTGATGCGCTTTTAATTAGCCAAACGCGTGCACACACACCCACCTACACTCCATTATACGAATATAGCCAGAAAAATCCATGGCCAATTACTTGTTTTTGTTTTTTTTCTATGCACTTTGATTCCGCGCTTTTCAATCCCATGCAAATGAGTGTCCTCCACCCCGCGAGGTGACAGGATTCGTTTGTCGCTCTTTTTGAACGTTTGGCGTTTTTAGTTTGGTGAAGTGTCCTTTGCGTATTCAGCTGGTGAGGGTGAGGGTGCTTGGCGGTGGAACAACATGCAAATGCATTTTTCACTTCCCCTCTGCCAGTGAAAAGGGTGCCATTTGCTTTTGATATGCGTTATTTTGGCACCCTAGTGATTTTAATACCCTCCAAAGAGGACGATTGAAATTCGTAATGAGTTTTTAGGGAAGAGCAATCTCCACTACTGATATTAATCCAAGGAAATTTTAATTCGAGCTATTAAAATATCACTATAGCTTCTGCAGGGGTTCACTCCGTGGTTCGAAACCCCAAAACAATATTGGTTCGGTTTCACGGAGCGGGTTCAGAAGGTCGCTGAACCTAGGTTCGGGTTCGAACCGGCCACTGCTTCTACTTGCAATCTCGACATCAATCTTGATTGTCCTGAGTCTTGGGGAAGCCCCACATAAGCTGATACTGGAAAACTTCGAGTTCCGGGAAAGAGAAATCTTTCAAAATCTGGCATTCCTAAGTGAGTCCAGAATCATTTACAAGAAACTGAACCACAACTCGGAACACTGAACTACTTCCAAGACCGCTTCGGCATCCAATCGATCTTCACCTATAACTCGTTTAACGGCCGCCTAGTTTTTACCACCAATTTTCACTTAGCAGCCTTTTTACCTCAGAAATAATTTCTTAAAAATCAAGATACACGCATTAAACTAAGATAGAAGAGCATGTCACAAAATATCCGTTTACCCTAGGCATAGTCCATGCATCATGGCGATCGGAATCTTTGATAATTATAATCGTTTGGATATATGACAACACACAGCTGAATCTTTCGAAAAGTCAAATGGCCATTCAGGAAAAGGCCAAAAACTTATTTGAATCATTGAATGCCAAATAAGACGAAAAAAGTCAAAGTTTTAGGGCAAGCCGGGGTTGTTTTGAAAATTTGAAAACGCTCTTCTTCTCACAAAACATAAGGCTGAAAGGAGAGGCTGCAAGCTCCGATGTAAACGCTGCAAATGAATACCCAACCGTGTTAAAGGAGATCATCAGTGAGTGTGAATATGTAGCTGATCAAGCATTCAATGCTGATGAGACGGTACTTTACTGGAAAAAGATGGCAGACGGGTCGTTCTTAAGCAGAGATGGATCTTTTCATTCATTATTTGCAGAAAACATTTAGCTTACTTTTAAATTCAACAAACAACAATATTTCAATGACTGATTTTTGTAAGAAATTCAGCATAAAAGATGCTGTAATGCACTAGGCAACAAGGTCCAGTATATTGAAGGGTTGTTGATGATTCTAGATGATTCTCGTGTGCTGTAAGTAATTTGTAATTTGAGCTTAAAGTTACAAGAAATGGTTTTTTTTTTTCCCTTTTTAGACTCGTTTTGTGGAGAACCTATACTTTTGTTTTGACTTTTTATACACTTGAAAAGTGTATTATAATTTTGCCCAGTAGTTTGCAACGCATAGCAGGAATCATCTCCGACCACATAAAGTATATATATTCTTGATCAGCAAGACGAGCAGAGTCGATTGAGAGTCTGTCTGTTTCTACGCGAACTAGTACCTCAGTTTTGAAGCTATAGAGCTGAAATTTTGCACAGTGTCTTCTTTTAGCTGCACGCTGACGGAACCGCCCAGATCGGATGACTACTTCTTGTAGCTGCCATAGAAAAATGGGTTTTTATGAGAAAAACTTTTTTGTTTTCAATGTTAGCGTTCTTTAACTTGGTCATTATAAAAATGAAATGTTTTCAAGCTGATCTGCGAAGTTTGGTCGAAATCGCTAAACTTTGGAGCGAGCTTTTTCAAGTGTATTAAATCTTCGGCACAGTCGAAGTTAGCTTTCCTTTCTCGTTTTTTTATTTTCGGAAGTTACTATTTCTTAACTTTGAATAAACTAAAAAGGATAAAAAGGAAAAAAGTTTAATTTTGTTGCCTTGTGTTATCGATCAGTAGTGGAAGGAACTGAAATCACAATCATTGAACAAGTTCTGGAAGCAACTATGGCCGGACTGCATAAAGGCCTCTTCATCATCACAGATTGATAACTTATCTTCTGTAAAGGAACAGATTGTTGCTTTGGCTACTGATGCAGGATTCGAAGACTACACGATCAATGATGTTGAACAGTTTATGAATTTGGACCGAAAGTCACTCACAAATGAGAAATTTTTAGAAATGAGCGAACACGAAGCCACTGATACACATGAGGAGGGCAATGTTAAAGAACACAGTAACGATTCAATTTCCATGGAATTCATTAAAAAATTTCTATGTCTTGTTGAAGAATTGATTGATAAAATGTCCCTTTCTGATAATTTTCAAAGCCGATGAAGATATTAATGCTTTCGTTTTGCCCCACAAAGACATTCAAGACAAATTCAAATCAAGACAGCAAACCTTGGACGTATTATATTTTTAATGCCCAAGACTTAAATATTTTGAAATCCATGTGTTAAAATTAAGTTTAATTGCATGAAGCTTTCCAATCTCTAATTTAACAAAACTCTTCAACAAAATTCATATAATATAAGTTTTTTTTATACCCTTATAGAGGGTATATTAAAATTGTTCAGATGTTTGTAACGCACAGAAGGAAGCGTCTCCGACCACATAAAGTATATATATTCTGTCAGTTTTAAATCTATCTTAACTAAACTTTGCACGAAGTCTTTTAGTACAAATACGCTGCACATTTGCCGGAACCGGCCGGATCGGATGACTATAGCATATAGTTGACATAGGAATTATCGGTCGAAAAGTAGTTTTAGTGAGAAAAACTTTTTAGTCTTCAACGCAAACGTCCCCCAGAACCCGAATTTCCAAGTTTTTTATGCTTTCACATAATTCCACCAAGTTTTATAGGACAACTATATAGTATAGCTATATTTATATATATATACTTTATACTTTATATACTTTATGTGGTCGGAGATGCTTCCTTCTATGCATTACAAACATCTCGACACTTTTAATATACTCTCTACAAGGGTATAAAAAAACGAAATAAAATAAAATAAAAATTAAACCCATTTCTACTGAACCTATTTATCAGTGTAGTTTGGATTGGTGATCTCAAAAATCGATTTCAAAAATATGTTAACGTTAATATTAATAACGTTTTTTAAATATGAATTTTTTTCATTTTTTCGGTAGGTGCACTTACATTTTATGCCATATCTCAATTTATAATGGATGATGACAGATGGTGTCAAGCAAGATATGAATCGAAAGGTCATTACATTGTCAATAATAACGTAGAGCATTGTTTTCAAATCGGCTTAGAAGTTTGAATACAATGACCAAAAGTATTTCAAAAAAATCGATTTTTTGCTCGAAAATGCAAGAAATCTCATTTCTCCAAATCCAAAAAAAAGTATTTTTATTCTTTTAACTTAAGAATCGAACTTCTACAAAGATAAAAAGGTGTTAATGAAGAAAATCTATGAATTAATATTGAAGCTGGATCAATTTAAGAGAAGGAACTAACAGTCGAATTTGAGTATTTTAAGTGTTCAGAAATTTTTTTTTTTTTGTATTTTCTTCGTCTTTTTGTCAATATTAGAAGTGGTCGAATAGCCAGATCAGAAAAAAATCCAGAACAGAACAACAGTCGAAGCAAATGAAAATGTATTTTTTATAAATCTCAGAAACACCACTTTTTTCGTCACTCAATTGCTTACAGCTCCTGTATTTATTTATAGATTTTGTTCATCGATATCTTATTTTCTTCGAAGAAGTGCGGTTTTAAGTGGAAAAAATTAAAATATTTTTTTTGAGTTTTTTAATATTTTTCCCAGGCGTATGGAAACGAAATTTATTGCGTTTTCGAGAAAAATATCGATTTTTTAAAAATATATTTTTTATTATTGTATTCAAATTACTTAGCCGATTTGAAAATAGAGTTTTGTGCGATTATTGACCATTCAATTACGATTCGATTCATATCTTGCTTGACTCCATCTGACCATTACGAATTAAGATATGGCATAAAATGGAAGTGCATCTACCGAAAAAATGGAAAAAATTCATATTAAAAAAACGTTGCCATGAAAATATTTTTGAAATCGATTTTTGAGATAACCAATCCAAACTACACTGAAAAATAGTTTCAGTAGAAATGGGTCTTTTTGGCTGTAAACAAGTGGAATTAAGAAATTATATTGTTCAATATCATAAGTTATGGCTGATGGTTATAAACCAAGCCATTGTTATACCAAATAAAATACTACTACTATAAAATGTTAACTTTCAAAAAAGCTTTCTGCTACCCTCTGACTTTCGTATTGTTTTAATATTTTAAGACTGATTTCATACATACATTCACATAAAATTTTTTAATAACATTAACGCAGTTCGATCAGATAAGCATTTTAGTTTTGATCCTCATTATTTTATTTTACTTTAAACTCTTTATTAGCTAAACATAGATCAAATGTCGCCACAAAATTCGCAACAAAAAGAGATTTTGGGAACACCGACAATTGCTTTTAGGTTGTTAGTTGTTTGTATAACATTTTATTATTTTACAACAGTTTCACAGTTAAGGGTAATTTATACATATGCCTAAAAGTATGCAATACAAAGCAGTTTACGATATAGGAACAGGCGATGAAGAATTAAAAACCCACCTTCGAAATCAACCCAATAAGAGAAGGACAGCTGAATGTTTGAGAATGAGGTAAAACTGACTACGGGTGGCCATTTGTTTGATGTGCCTAGAAAATGAAGTGAGAACTGCATCCCACTAAGCCACTCATACTCATCATGCTCAATTCTTCCAGACAAACTATTGTGACTTCAAAGTGAGTAAAGGGGACTCTTACTAATTATGGATAAACAACATCATAGTCTGATTTTGTTTGTATTAATTCCTATCCATAATAAGTGTATACAGAAGTACATGTCAAGTTACGTACAGTTTTAGTTTGAAAGGGCTTAGAGCCCGTTATACCTGAATAAATGTCAAAAACTGACAAAATTTCGAATGCTTCATGTAGAAATTTCCCTTTTCAAAATGCATTTTGTGATTGACAAGTTAAAGCCAGTTTCACACCTGCAGGTTTTCATTTCCAAAAGTGATTCACTTTTTTCTCCGTTGGCATTTATGGGTTATTTTAACTGTGTCAACGGCATATTTGACCATATTGGCCTGCAGTTGATTGATTTGCTTTACCCACACACACACACCTATCCGGCTTAACTCAGTCCATTTAATTAAAAACGGTTTTCAACTAAAGGCAAGGACACCGTTCGAATGCACAAAGGATAATAAGCGGAAATCACACGACTCAAACCGGCACTTTTTCAACATGTTTTCCACTATTTATTTGCCTTGGAGCCGAGCGTTGCATCTACATACAAAATTCAAGTATTTGAATATCGACGTGTGTCTGGATATTCCAGGTAGCCTGCGCTGGCGTACCTGCAGAGTCCTCTGTCGGTGTCATCCTGCTGCCTCATTGTGTGGCGAGGCGCGCATGTAAATTTGTCCAACCAGCAAAGACAAACACTTGTGAAAGCGAATGGACAAACGACAAACGACCGCCTGTTTGTGGACACCTGCGGCATATTTCTCCCTTTTTTATATACACATATTTTTTTTTTGCATACAATCGGAGTCCGTAGCATTCTCGGTCTGTGAATTTTGATTTATATGAACAATGGCAATGAGCATTTTATATGCAATGAGTTTTTCAATTTTTCTATACTGACAGAAAGGCAATTTTTTTTAGAGACAATAGAGATCATTAGAGATGGGTTAGAGCCCTGGGGCTTTGTTATAAAACAACTTTTTCAATTTAAATTTGAATTGTTTTTAAACTAGGAGGAAAGCTCGAAACTTCTTCTTATAAATATAACTATTTAGGGTTGATCCTAAAACAACCCGATATCACCAAATTGATACAAAACATTTCTTCTCTCAGTTTAATGCTATCGAGCTAAAACTTAGCATGGAGGATCGGATGATTATGTTTTATAGTCGCCATAGGAACGATCGGTCGGAAAATGGGTTATAGTGAGAAAAAGTTCTTGTTTTCAATGTTAGCGTCCCCAAACTCCGACATTATTAATATTTAATGTTTTCTAACAGACTTGCCAACTTTGATCAAAATCGGATCAAGGACCCCATAAGCGTGCTGATATGGCGGGGTTTCAAAGGTAAAACATGGGTCAAGTTGCACTCACTTGATAAGTGATGCTAGAAACTCAAAATACAATTCTATTTAATTTCCAACTCTAGAGCATAGCTTAGTCTCCAGTGTCAAAAGACGAAAATGTCTGAATCAAGTGCTAATCGAAACATTAAAATGTCTGAATAAAGTGCTAATCGAAACATTGCCGGAAAAGACCCATCGGAGCGAGCGCCAGAGGTACTTGCTGCCATATTTAATGGCGTGCCTGATGAATACTTCAATGTCCAGCGCAGCACTCGATTCGAGTTTCGATCTACTGGAGGTGGAGGGTGTGCAGGCCAAGGATTTGGTCAATGTGGTGTGTCATGTACTGGAGGTTAAAGAGAAGAAGAAATTAAACAATAAGCGTTTGTAATGGAGAGATTGGGATTACCAAAGAACCTACAATAAATAGGAGACAAGGAATAGGACTTTGTGTTTGCCTCGAAAGAACTGAAAAAAAAACAAATTTAATTTAATTTTTAATTTTTGATTATTATTACTAATAACGAGAAGGCTGTGTCGAAGTTTGTATACCATTTTAGATGCTGGTTTTGAAATATCAGAGTTTAAGTGCGTTAACATTAAAATTAATCATTTTTCATTTTCGATTTACCGACCTATCGTCATCCGATTTCGACAAAATTCACCGAGTTAAAGAACAATAAAATGTAAAACAAAAAGGGTTTTCTCAATAAGACCCATTTTCCGATCGGTCGGTCCTATGGTAGCCATAAGATATAGTCATCCGATAGTGACCAAATTTAAAATATTATCAATCACCGAGTTTGGGGTCGCTTTTTCCTACTAAGACCTATTTTCCGACCGATCGGTCCTATGGCATCCATTTGTTATAGTCATCCGATTTTGACCAAAGTTGGCAAATCTGTTTGAAAACATTAAATATTAATAATGGCGGAGTTTGGGGACGCTAACATTGAAAACCAAAACGTTATCCACTTTTGGTTTTTACTTGGCTTACTTAGTTTAAGTACTTTTTAAACAAATAAAAAAATAAAATAAAAAGTTTTTATACCCTTGTAGAGGCTATATTAAAATTGTCCAGATCTTTGTAACGCATACATAGAAGGAAGCTTCTCCGACCACATAAAGTATATATATTCGTGATCAGCATGACGAGCTGAGTTGATACAGCCATGTCCGTCTGTCCGTCTGTTTCTATGCTATCTCCTCCGTCAGTTTCAAAACTATCTTAACCACGTAGCACATTTGTCGGAACCGGCCGGATCGGATGACTATAGCATATAGCTGCCATAAGAACGATCGGTCGAAAGAGTAGTTCTAGTGAGAAAAACTTGTTTGCTTTCAATGGTAGCGTTTTTATACTTCCCAGTTATGAATATTATCAGTTTCCACCCAATTTTGGGGAAAATCTAATGAATATATCATATAGCTGCCATATAACAAACCTGCGAGCAAATGGTTTAGTTACTAGGTTTGATAAGTAACTAGCTTTATTGAATATCACATAAGCTAACAAATATCGTCAAGTCGAACGGAGCGATACGGCGCGCCCGGGTGGCGCACCCGCGCGATTCGAAGCCAAGCCAGAAACTGAGCGCCAGGGATGGCGCGTGCGTTGTCGTTCTGCTATCGCGTCAGGGATGGTGTTCGATGAATGGTGTGACCAGAGGTGGCCAGGGCTGCCACAATGCTCACCGTAGTGGCGCCGTCTATTGGTCAGTACTTTTTAAACAAATAAAAAAATAAAATAAAAAGTTTTTATACCCTTGTAGAGGCTATATTAAAATTGTCCAGATCTTTGTAACGCATACATAGAAGGAAGCTTCTCCGACCACATAAAGTATATATATTCGTGATCAGCATGACGAGCTGAGTTGATATAGCCATGTCCGTCTGTCCGTCTGTTTCTATGCTATCTCCTCCGTCAGTTTCAAAACTATCTTAACCACGTAGCACATTTGTCGGAACCGGCCGGATCGGATGACTATAGCATATAGCTGCCATAAGAACGATCGGTCGAAAGAGTAGTTCTAGTGAGAAAAACTTGTTTGCTTTCAATGGTAGCGTTTTTATACTTCCCAGTTATGAATATTATCAGTTTCCACCCAATTTTGGGGAAAATCTAATGAATATATCATATAGCTGCCATATAACAAACCTGCGAGCAAATGGTTTAGTTACTAGGTTTGATAAGTAACTAGCTTTATTGAATATCACATAAGCTAACAAATATCGTCAAGTCGAACGGAGCGATACGGCGCGCCCGGGTGGCGCACCCGCGCGATTCGAAGCCAAGCCAGAAACTGAGCGCCAGGGATGGCGCGTGTGTTGTGACCAGAGGTGGCCAGGGCTGCCACAATGGTCAAAGTAGTGGCGCCATCTATTGCTGAGTTAGGGAAATAGCTCAGCCAATAATGTTCGACCAAAATCATTTGAAACCTTAATTTATATAAATTACACAACCTACAAGGGTATATAAACTTCGGTTGAGCCAAAGTTAGCTTTCCTCTGTTTTTGATTAATAATTGCTATATTGAGTTCTGGTAAATCCATTCCAATGTTCACAAATATATATTTAAGCGCAACCGGCAAGAACGCTGAATGTCAACTAGTATATATTTTTGTACATTTGTCATTTTCCATGTAGATATAAATATGGGTACCTTGACAATGCCAATTCCCTGTAAACAGTTAATAAAGCCTCTATTACAACGTACAATAGTTTTCCCCGGAACACTCACTCACAAATCACAAAGGTGAGGCCTGTGGTGGCTCTACTTTCTGGCCAATCGACAACCGACATTAATAACGCTTCAGTAGCGCCGCCTTAATTTGACAATAGCTGGAAGATTGAGAGCAAAAAGTCAAAGCCGCAATGCGTTTCAATAAAAGTTTCCAAAGTGAATGCCGACAAAGGCGCTGGGCATCGAAACCAGAACAATTGTGCCCAGGCCAGGTCCAGGCTGGCTTAACAAAAGGAGGGCAAAATTACAGTGCACCGATGTTCGAAGAGTCCACACACATTTGATTACGAGGAACTGTAGAGGGGAGCTCCCCCTATCCCCCGCCCGTTGGCATTTGTCATGCGCATTTTGCAAGTTCGGACCAAGTCGAACAATTAGTACACGCCTTCGAGCATTCTTACACCTGGTAATTGCTCCACACACACACACACACGCACACTCACACATACAGAGTGAGAGACGGTAATTTTTCTTTAACGCAACTCAAATGACTTTTTGACCTTTTTCTTGACCACAAAGGGATGCCTGTGGTTCGGTTTCAGCTGTATGAATCCTACAGGACACATTTTATGACCTTGATCTATAAAATGTTTTTTTTTTGGTTGAACTTAACAAAATTGCTGCTTGATGATTAATGTATGCATCCTCCTACCAAACAATTGAAGCAAATTTCGTTTGTTGCCATTGAGGCCATTGTGCATCTGTAGGCGTTGGGTTCCTTTCTCAAAATGAGACAGAGAGAGTGAGAGAGATCTTTTGTCAGGCCAGCACCTTTTCTTAACACCTCACTAAAAAGACCGACAAGACGGCTGGATTTTTAATGCTATTACAATGACCCTCAGATGACTTTGGAATTATGGTTTCTTGAAATTGGCTCTTTGAGCAGCTGAAATTGAAGGAGTTCTTTTAGTACAAAATATTTCACAGGATTTTATATGTACATATGTGAAATAATTCTCAGTTTTTAAAACTCATTTGTTGTTCTAGCTTTAAAATATGTGATACATCCAAACCCCCGATAAAAAATTCTACAATTTGTTTAACACCGTTGTGATAGATGTTGTAATTAACTGTAAATCAAATCTTAATTGAAATGGTTTGGAACCGTCTTCCATTTTCAAACTAATTCGGGATCAGGTTTAAAATTGGAATGTATCCATAACTTAAACATTCACAGAAAGTTAAAATTTAAACTTTGAATAACCTATGAGATTCAGCCATCAACCACTATTAAGCTGGTTGAAACTGTCTAAAACCCCTCCGAACCGTATTCCCAACACAAACATAAAAATCAAGTACATAGCCAAACTACTTTTTGATATATGAATCAGATGCGCGTTCAAACCGGTTCCAGCTGGTTCGGAACAGGTTTTAAGCAAGGAAAATATCTAAATTCATATTAAAATGTCACCATTTTACCGGTACAAACTGGTCCGTATCCCAAAATAACTCAGGTTTTTAGTTCAGGTAGCACTTTTGCTTTGCATCCTTAATTGTCTTTCCGAGATACCAGTTTTTTATAGTATTTTTTGAAGGTTCTAATCTTGGTGGTAGTCAAAATTTATTTAATAATAAGCCCTTTCAGCAGATAAATCCGGTTACCAATTACTGATTTTCCAACCGATCGGTCCTATGGCAGCCTTAAGATATAGTCATCCGATTTCGACCAAATTTTGCAAGTCTATTTGAAAACATATAAAAAAAGTAATCAGCGAGATTAAGGACATTAACATTAAAACAAAAAAATTTCTTATAAGAAGCAGCTTTTCTGCACGCCACGTGTAGCTTTCTGCATTCTACTACTAATTTAGTAGGGCGCAATACGTTTCGTTTAGCTTTGACTTTTCCACACGCGCCGTGCAGCCAATTTTGTTTTTCTCTGTGTACAAATTTCGGTCGATCGGTCCTATGGCAACCATAAGATATAGTCACCCGATGTCGATCAACTTTTTAAAATTAGCTTGAAAGCGGTTAATATTAATAATCACCGAACCTAAGAACGATTTACTTAAAAACTAAAAAGTTTATTTTTCATCGATCGGAACTATGGCAGCTATAAGATATAGTTATCCGATTTTGACCAAAATTTGCAAATCTGTTTGAAAGCAGGTAGTATTAATATAAGCAGAATTTAAGGACGCTAACATTGAAAACAAAAAAGTTTTTCTCACTCAGACCTAATTTGCGACCGATGGTTCCAATGGCAGCTATAATATTTAGTCATCCGATCTGGCCGGTTCCGACATATTAGCAGCGTGCAGTAAAAATAAGACTCTGTGCAAAATTTCAGCTCGATTGGCTTTAAAACTGAGAGACTAGTTTGCGTAGAGACAGACAGACGGACGGAGAAAGCAAGAATATATATAGTTTATGTGGCGGAAATGAATATTTCTCTGAGTGGCAAACTTCTGGGCAAATTTGTAATACCCTTTGCAAGCGTATAAAAATAGAGGAAAGCTAGCTTCGGCTCGACCGAAGTGTATATACCCTTGTAGTTTGTATAATTTATATAAATTAAGGTTTTAAATGATTTTTAACGAACATTCTTAGCTGAGTTATTTCCCAAACTCAGCAATAGATGGCGCCATTACTTTGACCATTTGCCTGCCTGTTTGTTATATGGCAGCTATACGATATATTCTTCAGACTTTGACAAAACTTCCCAAAATTGTGTGGAAACTAATAATATTCATAGCTGGAAAGTAAAAAGACGCTACCATTGAAAACAAAACTAGAACTACTTTTTCGAAAGATCGTACCTATGGCAGCTATATGCTGTAGTCATCCCTTGGATCAAACGTGGCAGAATTGTTGTGGTAGCATATAATTCTGATCAGTGACAAGTTTGGGAGCGATAGTATTGAAAAAAAAAAGTTTTTCCTACTATGATTTTTTTTCAGAATTATATTTTGTATGGCAGCTATACTATATAGTTGGCCGACTTTCATCAATCTTGGTGGAATTATGTAAAAGCATAGAAATTGGATTTTGTAGGTCAGCGCCACCGCTTTGACATATTGGGAGACTCAAAATAGTTATACCATTTGAAACACCTTTTGCACAACACAAATTTTTATTTTAAGCGGTAAGTAGGTTCAAAGCTTTAATAATTTTTGAGGTAGAGCTCTGTTCGGGGATTCACTTAAAGCACGTTACAGAGAACGCGGAATCACGGTTATAGGTATTACACCTTAAGTTTTGACTTACTTTTGATTCTACGGATTGAACATCAAACATTTAAATCCGATTGAGTCAATCAATATTATAGAACAGCTCACATGTACCACTTTCCAATTCGACAAATGTAAACGAGAAAACTGGAACAGGCCTGTATTTAAAATACCTTCAACGGTGAGTATTTTATTACCACCAAATTTTAGACTCTTTATACACTGCTCGCCACTTGAATAGGACACCCTGTATGCTCTCTTTAAAACTGATCGTAATTCGAAAACGAAATGGTAGAATAACGGTATTTTTTGCATACTATCTTTGTGCAAGCATTCTTCGCTCTTTCTGGTATATTCCAAGTTTTGGAATAGAACCGTTATAAAGTTGTTTGCACTTTATGTGAGCATTCGCAAAAATTCAATGGAATTTGTACGCCACTTGAATAGAACATGCATTTTATTTGGTCGGTATCGTTGACACGTGCACACAAATTTTAGTTTACTTAAACTTTTTGCTTTAATTGAAGTGTATATAAAATTAAAAAAAATTAAACTGGGGCGTGGCACTTCATTATCTGAGTCGGAGAAAGGAAAAATCCAAGCTTACAAGGATTTTGGCCTTTCTATTGCCAAAATAGCAAAAAATGTCGCCAGGAGCCGTCACGCCATAACAAATTTTTGAAATAATGACGCTAATTATGGTAAAAACATGAAGGGCCGCACCTACAGTGTGCTTACCATCGCGGACAAGCGACTTATATTAAGAGAAGCTTCCAATTCGCACGACTCTTTGGCCAAGATAAGGGAAAAATGCAACGTTAAAGCAAGTTTGACAACCATGCGTCGTGTTATTAATAATGCTACACACCTGAAGAGACTAAAAATCAAGAAGAAGCCACCTCTTAACCCGGCTCGGAAGTTACAACGCCTTGATTTCGCACGCGCACATGTCACCTGGACTTCGGAGTGGGAACGTGTTGTCTTTTCGGACGAAAAAAAGTTTAATTTGGAGGGCCCCGATGGCTACAGCTACTATTTTCATGATCTTCGAAAAGAACCACACCATCTTGATAAGTTGCACAGCAGTGCTGGAGGTATTATGGTATGGGGGGCCATTTCCTATTATGGCACCTGTGAGCTTAAATTTATTCCAACCACCATGAATGCGTTGTGTTATAATGTGGTATATTGAAAGAGGCCTTTTCACACTTCCAAACTCTTTTTGCAAATCTAAAATGGATTTATCAACATGATAATGCCCCTATACATACGGCCCGGATTGTTAAACCGTATATAGCGAGCCAAAACGTGGAGTTATTAAACTGGCCACCCTATTCACCGGACTTGAATATCATTGAAAATGTGTGGGGATGGCTAACACGTGAAGTATATGGATCAGGTCAGCAATATTCGAGCGTTCCCGAACTAATTGCAGCTATCAAATTAGCATGGGGCTCGATATCGTTGAATTATTTGGGAAAATTGTATGCATCCCTTCCAGACCGAATGTGTGAGGTTTTGGAGAAAAAAGGAGGCTCAACACACTATTAAAAACTTTTTTTGGTTTAAAAACATGTTAGTAATTTCTTATTTAAGTAATATTATTATTTGAAAAGGATTGAAATATTCTTAAATGGTTTTTAGATAAAGTGTCCTATTCAAGTGGTGCAAAATGAAGACTCCAAAATTTGCTACTTTATTGGTTAACAATGTTTTTTGTATACTTACAACTTTTGAATAATTTTGTAATTTTCGTCTAATTACTACATTTAAATAAACTTTAGAAAGAAAACAAAAATTATTTTCCTAGATGGCTTGGTTTAGCAGCAATTAACTATAGAAAATCGACTTTAGAGGTGTCCTATTCAAGTGGCGAGTAGTGTAACTTACTATCCAAAAATATTTCAAAAGTGTTCTTTTGTCAGACAGTATTAAACTTGGATAAAAAGAACGTTTTTTCATGCTCGAAAATTCTCTTAGATCAAATCTATATTCGGCCCATTTGAAAATCTCTAAGTTTTCAAAGTAGTTAAGCATTTGTGCTGTTGCTAGTACTAATGATGGTGAGAGAGAATTTTCTTTTACATAAATAGGAATATACCCCAATATTTTGTTGATTAACTTTAAAAATTGCCTTCTGGTAGAAATTTTAATGGAAATTCCCATAAATGGGTCAAGCTAAATTATAATTTTCTCTACATAATAAGCCACTGCTTAAACTTTTACCCATCATATCCCATCATTTTTATGGCTTTTCAATAAACAAAAAAATCACTTTGGCTTCTCATAAAATTGATGACTTCCCAAAAAAACCCATTTTCGCAAAATGCCAATTAGAGTGTGCAAGTCGATTTTAAATTCAATTTAAAATGCATCAGACTGTTTACCTGTAATAATATCAACACATTTATGAGCGAACATCCAAGACTTAATCTTAATGCTAACCCTCAAGCGAAGAAGTCAACCAAATGCGCAGGCGCACAAGTCAGTGTCCAGTCACCAATCTGCCGGACGACGACGACACCAGGTGCTATACTTTAATGAGCTTTTGTTGCTTGCTGGACCTTAACAAGTGGCCGACGTTAAGCCTGCGGCGGCTGCTGTTCCTCTCCAATTTTTTTTGTTTTTTTTTTTTGCAGGGACAGCTTAAATAAATTTTAACTTGGCACTTTTTTGCGAGGATTTCTTTGGCATGCGGACAGCTGTTTTTTAGCTATACCCTGTGTGAAGAAGGGATAAAGGGTAGGCAAGCTGTTTAAAATTAAAATAAGCCGGAAGATTTGCAATTGTTCTAGCCCCCAACTTGATAAATTTTGCTTGGAAATATGCGAGCAACTCTCCAATATATTTTGGAACTCGAAGTTAAGGGGAAGCTATATTTAGAATGGAATAGCCTTTTGCGTGACCCAAAATACACACAAAAAGTAATTTGAAGTTAAGAAAAGTTCGGAGACACCAATATACGAGTTGCTTTTGTGTACAATATCAGAGACGATACTTTAGTCAAGTTTTTGATTACTTTATATCTAAGAAGGCGGCTTTCCACCGAAGGTTTTTGAGAAAAACTACAGGAATCGTGCTAGAACATAGAATTTTCGTTGACGCCATTGAACTATGGAAGGCAAAATAATTTTATTATCAGTTTTATGAAATATCCTTATAGAGCTCAGAATAAAAACACAGAAAGTCTTTCGAACATTTTCTGATTTTGGGGGTAGATTTTTCAAAATGTGAAGAATGTGAAATTATTGTTAATTAGCACATCATATAAGCGTCTACTTCACTAAAAATTTCCGTCAAACTTGAATTAGGACTGTTTTCCTCAGATAATTCAATCAAATTAATGTTGTGCATATTTGATAACAACTTAATACAATTATTTTTTTGCTCTGCAGATAGAGAAACATTATATCTCGGATCAAGAAATATTCCACATAGGCTAGCATCATTCTCGAACAGGCTCTCTAAATTCTAGCTCGTGAGCAAACACAGAGTTTCGTGATCCGTGCGTGTTTCGTGGGTGAACTAATGTCAAACATCGTGAACGCAGTATTCACCAAATTTTTAAAACTTATTTTACCTGTAAAAAATGTTTTTGCAGTTTTGGAATTTTTGTAAATCTTATCGTGTCTTCAATATTTCAAACCGGTTTCCATGCCAAGTGCCAAACATTCCTCCAAGCTCAGCAACAAGAGAGCACGTTTTTTTTACTGCTAGCAGATTAATAGAAGAAAGGCGGACACTGACATTAAGCGATATTATTCATAAGCTTACATTTTTAAGTTCAATATGGAACTATTTTTATAATGACTGAAAGATAAACTCAACGTTTTATTTTTTAAGCGTTCGAATAAAATGCACCTTATTTAATTTAATAATTCTTTAAAGCGCGTAATCGCGCGTACTAGTCGTGCATGAATCGTAAGTGACCTAAAACGCTCCCAAAAATTATGTGCGTGAATCGTGCTTAACTAGACTTTAATTTCGTGAATCGTTCGTGAGGTGAATGAAAATTCGGTCAAATGCGCACCTCTAGTTTGGGCCTCATTATCCACCGAGGGGGTAAATTTTCATTTCATTAATTCAAAATCAAATTTGTTCGATAGCGCTATCAATACTATCGATGGACTTTACTATCGATGCTCAAACTATCGATGGTGCCCATCAGAGATCTGCACGAGTGCACTGCAACTACAAGTGTACTGCATTCGTACTTGATATTTTTCACACTCGAGTGTCTCCAACCACTGCAGAAAAATGTATGCAGTGTTTACAACACTCATGGAATTTTTTTGCTTCGGGTACTTATTGCCAAGTATACCCGTGCTACTCGTGAGACTCATTTTTTTACCCCTGGAAGCAGAGAGCTTTAAAAGTTGAGTGTTCATTGATCCTACAACAATTCAAGCAACGCGTTTTGTATTTGTCGCTCTCTCATTTGAGTAATGTTTTGCTCGTTAGATTTATTGAGCCTTAAACTTAGAAATTAAGGCCTGTATCCAGCACTGCGAAAAATTCCTTTCGTCACAATATTTTAGATAATTAGAATCACTGTTATTAACCGACTTTGTTTTCTGGGTCCATCTATCGGTTGCCGGCTAGCTGGCTAAGGGGTGAGCAAGACCCCGATATATGGACAATCGGATAACAAAGAAATTTATATTTTACTTCTTTCTTTTGGAATTTTCAACGGTCGCTTCCCATTTCGTTTCTGCCTCGGATCTATTTGGGCAAGTAGATGTTATCCTCGCCCGTGGCTTCGCCCTCCCTACCATTAGTTGGCTGCCATATGGTTGTCGACCAACTCCCTAATCACCTCACCAAATACTTAATTCTCTGAGCCATCATGGTTCTCTTAGCACTTTCAAACATATATATATTTTGACAACATTTTAACAATTAAACACATCTCAATTCCTAACCTGGGTACCACAGGGACGTATACATGGTAAGTAAATAAATAATAAATAAATAAATAATAAATAAATAAATAATAAATAAATAAATAAATAGTTGATAAATACTTAGTGCTATTGAATATTTAAAGACTTGCGCATATTAAATAAATAAATTTGAGGATTAAATGGATCCGATAAAATATGGTTTTAAGGTTTTTAGGTTTTTTAAGGGTCTTGTATTTTGTCGTCTAACTCTGCATCTTCTTGTGCTTTGAGGATTCTCTCCTGCCGCCTGCTATGTAAATTAGCTGAAGACCCGACAGCCTTTTCACCGCTGCTGATTATATTTTTCTATATATATAAAATAAAATAGAGGGTATAAAAACTTGGGCCACCTGGAGGTGGTGGCCAATCCTTCACCCGGTGACCTGTCGTCTCTGTTGACTGCCTGGTCTTCCTCGTCTGGATTACTACCGGCTATACCGAGCCGGGAAATCGTTAAATTGAACATTTTCCCTTGTGGAAATTTAGCTGCTGGATATCTATATATATTTTCTCTTAACTCAAATTTTTATTCAACTTTTTCCTCTTTACTTTAAATGCCCTTCAAAGCGACTGATTTTTGATCTCCTCTTTCCTTGGGTTTCGACGTCAGTTCCAGACTCCCTGTGTCCCGCCCAATTGAAAAGATGGGAAATTGTTAAGCCCACGGGAACAATTTGACCCCTTATTTCCCCATGACTCACGACATTCCCCAAGCCATCGCTACACTGATCTACCGATATATCGACATATATCCATTGCGCATCTCTAACAATAGAGATTTATTTTTTTTATTAGTACAATATTAGTCCGTAACATCACTTTACCTTTGCTTTAATGCTCATGTGCAGCTGAGCTAAAATAATGAGTTTAAAATATATTACACAAAATTAAAAGTAACTCCATATTAAAAAACACTACAACACTGCACAAGTAAAACCCAATACACACAGTTTGCGATCAGGAATGCCGAGGAAACAGTGAGTATCATGCAGCCATTGTTTTATAAAATGTGAGCTTATGGCTGGTACATCTTATTTAGTATTGAAAGCAGCAACTGTGGATTATGGAAGAGTGCAGCAATTACCACCTGCAAGCACTTGGTACGCAACTTCGAGGATTGAACTTCAAGTGTCGAACGCGAAAAGTCCAATCCCACAAACATATGAATCACAGAGTCAATTTGTTCCTTGCATTGTAGTATTATGACATCCCTAAGTTTGGCTGCATGGCATTGGGGTTCCTCGGCGGGACTGTCCGTAAGCATTGTTTTGCTCATGTCAAGAATGGCCAACAATCGGTTAGGATTGGAGGGAAAGACGGCTGTATCCACTGTTACATAGTTATGCAAGGCGGGCATAATGTCTGTGAAGTAGTTGATGCCATCTATTTCAAAAACCTGATAAATCAGTTCTAGCATTTGCCAAATCTCCGGAGAAATGGCCTTGGCGGTCAGGTCATAGACCAAAGAAAAGGTCTCCACACAGAAATTTGTAATGTTATGCTGGAATATGTGACTCGCCATATTAACCACAATGGGATGCAAATTGAGCAGCACTTGGGGATGCTCTTCCATGACACTCAACAAGGTTTCAATGCTATTGAATAGACCTATGGTCATAAAAGCCTTCTCATTGGACCCCTACTTCGATTCCAGCATGTGACTGAAAATGGTCGCCAAGTGTTGGAATATCTCCGTAGCCACCGGCAAAAGTTGCTCCGTAAAAGTGCACACAATCTTTTGCATCACACTGGTCAAATCGTCATTCTTCGTCTCCCGAATTATGGTCAGCAGCCGCTTGGTGATCTCTTCAATCTGCGATTCCACATATTTGCGTGCATCATCCTGTGAGGATAGGAACATTTGTAGGAAAATGGCTGCCTCCACTTTCACCGGCAGTTCCTTATCCGTTAATAGTGCATTTGTGGTCAAACGCATGATCTCGGCCAGAACTTGGGGGCTTTTGAATTGCACATCGCAAAAGCATTGTAACACCCAACATGCACGGGTGCGCTTATGTCCGGCAGGAGTTTGGAATTCAGGAAATCAAAGTTGGTCGGTAGAATTTTGGACATATATTGATTAATTTTTATAAATAATTTTTTTTTAATAAATCCAAATTTAGGTGGAAAAAGTTTGTCCAGCGGACCAACTACTTTCTGACCAACTTTAAACTGGCCAACTGTGAAGATGCCTTGGCCAAGAAAGCCTTCTCCATGAATCTTTCGCATTACCAGATGACTTAGATACCTGAAATTCTTGAAAAATGTGAAACGCTTATGAAATGGTTTCTAAATCAAAACAAGTTACCTCAGGTAAGCACGGAAACGGTGAATGAAATAAGCTTAAAGATTTATAGAGTACTCACGGTCTAGGTACCCTCTAGCCTGTCCAATCTTTTGCGGTTGCAGGTACTGACCCTGGACTAAAGCTACATTAATATCAAACATTTACTGTCTTGGAGACCTTTTGGTGTAATAATACGGGCCTATAGAAATTACATGTCGAAATACGCAATTGAGAACGGTTGGAGACATTGTGGGTACGTGGAAATAGATTGCACAAGTTACCCGACTCCCTGGGCAGCCTTTTCGAATTGCGTTGGCTTACGGCCGAGGATTGTCAGCTGACAGAGGTGCCGCTTAGCTTTGCTCTCTTTGGGCAATCGACTCCGTCGCTTACCACGTATGCTGCTGGCCATGTCCAAGCTGAAATTTGCTTTCTTAATTAATATCGTATTGATGAGTTGCCCACACGAGCCCAACTGGAGGAATTAAGTGCGCTGCATATGCCTAACTTGTCCAAGAATCCCATAATTACGAATACAGAGCTACAACGTTTGGCTTTGCGACAGATTTACATTTATGTGAACATGCCAGTGCAATCCGTAGCAGTTTCTCAGGTTCTCTCCAGTCCGGCTAGCCTTAATACACAGCAACAGCAGCAAGCCGATGCGGCGCAGGGATCGGATGCAGATGAATCCTCCGATTGGGCAAATAGTGTGCGAACCACCAAGATGAATACCACGGATGAGAATTCATTGGAGAATAATATTGAAAATTTGATTGTAATTTTGCCGGAAATGTCACGTTTTGTTACAACTTTTTAGATATGCAAATTAAAAACTTCAAGTTAAATTCTAAAATATTCCAGAAATTGAATTTAAATATTGTCTGACAAATCGTATTGTTTAATTATATATGTACACTTTTCGATTTATCATTTTACAAGGTCTGGTAGAATAGACCCTGCGAAGTGTGCACGAACACGGCATCAACACGAGGTGCCGTTCAAAGCAGAATCAACCAATTTCACAGACGATCACACAAGACACTCAATCACATACATACATACCAATACGACAACGAGTGTCTGTCACACCGCATATCCCCGGACCCCCAAAATTTGTAAATATCTGATAAATTAAAGTTAGAAGCCACACAAAGTGTGTGAAGTGCTGCCCATCGCCGTTGCGGCGGTGCTACCCATCATATGGGTTTACTTTCCTTATAACTCGATTATAGTTAATCCGATCTTCATCATTCCTTAGGCGGATCAATAAATAACCTTGATTACTAAATATGTCTAGTAGGCACAAACCATCTATCTACAAAACTGTGGGAGATATGACGTTTTTTTCAAATTGCGGTGTCGGGACCCCTCCCACGCCCCCCGTGGCAAAAATGGAAAATAAACTTGATCTGCCAGCAAGTATAAGATATAATATAACTCAACCTTTTTTTAGATTACCCCGGGATAAATGTAAACTTATTTCGGATATAAAAAATGCATCAACTCAATCTTTTTCCTGATTGGGACAAGAATATTCGGGGTTTTCATTACCGTTTGGGATTGATTTGTTTTTTTTTGAGTGTATATTGTACAATTCAAACAGATTTTGCTTAAACCGTACCCAGCTTGTGTCTACAATTAATCCATATTTTTACCCCACAAGCTCTGTAGCAAAATCTTTGTCTAAAAATCGAGACAACCGAAAGAATGTTTCGCTTAGTTGGCATCATAAATTCAATCAAATTAACTATAATTCAATTAATTTATTTTTATTTTGATTCCATTTCATTCCTTCCGAGTTTTTAAGCAGATGCTGAAGGGTCGATCTGTAAAAGTTTATCTTCACAACAATCCACATTGGGCCGAATTGCCAATTTTTCGGCATAAAGTCTAATATTGATGCTGCAGAGCTGAAACTTGGTATATATGATAATTATAGAATGCATAATATATGGAACAAATTTTGGATGATTTTGGACACGCCTAGCTGTATTCATTCCTATGCACATACGCGCATACAAATAGCTGTATAAAAATGTTAAATTCAAATGAAATAGTACCATAATTCCGTTATGCAATATTACCATAATACGGTTATACAATAGTTAAAATTAAAGACAACATTCATTTAATATAAATGAGGTGCAAACATATTTATTAAGTCTTGAAGCTTCAGGTTTTTCAAAAGCATATTGCAAATTGAAAGTAAATATTAAAAACGAAATATTAACAAGAAATAAAACAAATTAATTATCTTCTTCTTCTAGTTCAAAAGAGTAGGAAATAGCAGCATCACATTCAGAATCAGATTCGGTATCACAGTTTAGTGAATCATTCCTATTATAAGAGGTGTTTCTAAAAGCGAAATGGATTCTCTTGGCAAACACAATTTTTTTTAATTTAGCTGTTCTTTTTTTAATGCAATACTCGAAAGAAGTGTATCTGAGGAGTCAATTGATCTGTGAAAAACGTCAATCAAATTGTTGGCACGCGTGTGATCTCCTATCCTGTTTATACAGTTAATTCCGCGCTTCCGATGAATTTTCGCCAACACAACCTACCGGAACAACCGATGATGTTATTATTTGAGATCCATGAACTAGTATTTTATGCAATGTTGGGGACATTGGGTGCTACGGGTACTTATCGCAGAGGCTTTCAAGTAAATCTTTATCCAATTCCAAAATTAATGTTTATAATGTTATATTTGAAACGGCTGACAGAGATCCTCTAACTGAACCCTCCCCGAGGGTGTCGGCTGGGCAATGGACACTGTATGCACCTCGGCTAAAAGCGAGCTATACCTAGTGTCACTTGCGCGTCTTACACCCAGGAAATGCAGTGTCTAGCTAAGGCGAAGGCCAGCACTATCCAGCTTCAGTTGGGTAGAGTTGAGCCGGAGCCATGGTTAAGAGGTGCCTGGCAGCAGGCATAAAATGCTATGGGGTGGTTCTCAAGAACAAAAAGTAACCAACATGGGTCCATTAACATGCACAAAGTACAAGACCAAACTCGGGCTGGGATATCAGCCCAAACGTCGGTGGAAGGCGTGACTGCTACCACCGGCGGGCACGGTGAGGAGAAATCCTCTCTTCGTGTCGCCAGCGGTCACACCTCTGTTGCGGTTGGAGCAGGCCAAGACAGTTGTACAGCTACTGCCAAGACGACAGATAAAGCCAAAGTGTGGCGTGGTACCGCAGTCCATGCAGACTCGGACTGCGAGTCGCACGGCGGCTCAATAAACTCGGAGGCCGAGGAAAAGCTGCTGCTCTCCCCAGTCCAGGCGGGTTCTAGTACCTCAAGTAAGGTAAGGCCCAAAAGGACCAAGGAGGGCATGCGAGCGAAGGCCCAATACAAGGCGGCGCTTAAGATCAAAGCGCGGCTCGATGGCAGCGGTAAGCTCTCCCCAGAAGAGAGCAACAAGCTGGCATGGGCCGAGCAAAAGATCAAGGAGGGTCGCAAGCACTTTGCGGAGAGACCGGCGATGAAAGCCACCTCCGCCGCATACGTCAATAAGGTGGAGGAAAGCGTGGTAATGAAGCGGCAGCGCTCATCCGAGCAAGCGAAGGCAGAGGCCCCAGCCACCAAACGGCCATGCCCAAGACCGCGGAGCCATGCTTTACCAAGCTCCACCCCAAACACACAAAAACCGACAAAGGAGTCAGCCAGCGACGTGGCAAAACGGCATCTCACCGTAGCCCTGGTCGACAAAAGCGACCCTTTCGGAAAAATGACGCCAGAACAGTGGAAGCAAGTGGAGGGGATGCTGTTCGAGGAAATTTTTAAGAGGATGGACGACCCAGCAGCGCAACCGGTAACGTTTGACGGAGCAGGCTGGCTGTTTGGAGTCAAGATCCTCAAATGCATGGACGATCTCACCCTCAAGTGGGTCAAAAGCGTCGTTGCAGACATGGGAAGCCCATGGGAGGGTGCTCAGCTGGAGGTTGTTGACAGAACATGTATTCCGTCAGTTCCGAAGGCGAAAGTGCTCTTCCCAAGGGTAGTACCAAAGGAGCAGGCGCTGAAACTGCTACGGTGGCAAAACCCGGACGTGCCAACAAGCGACTGGAAGGTGCTATATGTTGCTAAGCCCGACAAGAACGGGCAGCACATGGTCCTCCAGATCAACAAGGAGGCCGACGATTTGCTCTACCCAAGGTTCGGGAAGATGGCGTGGGGAGTAGGTAGCGTGCACCTACGACTCAAAAAGCGCCACCCGGAAGACAAGAACGAGCACACGCTGGAGGCAGGGGAGGTCGAAAAGGACCTTGGCATCGACGAGATGGTCGAAAGAGCCAGCAGCCTCGACATTACAGAGGCAGTGCACTCTGCTCAAAACGAAGGGGATGGTGTCTCAGCCATGGGAGTTGACCCATCCAGCCTGGAGAACGACGAGGATGAGGATTCAACCATGGTAGTTGACCCATCCAGCCTGGAGAACGACGAGGATGAGGATTCAACCATGGTAGTTGACCCATCCGGGCCGGGGGACGCCGACAACGATCATGCAGTTGAAGGTCCTCCAGGTCAACTTGCATAAAAGCAAGCTTGCGTCGGCGGAGCTCCTGATAACCCTTGAGGAAGGGCCCGCCGATGTGGCCTTAGTTCAGGAACCTTGGATTGCGGCAGGGAACAAGGTCTCAGGGCTAAGGTCACCAAATTACAACACTTTCCACCCCACCGCGGTAAGTAAGGCACGGACAGCCATTCTGGTAAGAAAAGGCATCTATGCTTACCTTATGTCAAATTACAGCACGGACGACCTCACAGTTGTGGCCCTGGAAGGCCACGATGATGAGCCAATAATAATGGCGTCCTGCTACATGGCACACGAGCGAGAGTCACCACCATCCGAGCTCGTACGTCTAACGGCCGAGGCGGGTAGGAAAAACCAGCCACTTGTCATCGGAACGGACGCCAACGCACATCACACAGTGTGGGGCAGTCCGGACATAAACGACAGAGGTGAGTCTTTATTAAGCTTTATACTACAAACTAACATAAAAGTAGAAAACGTTGGAGATGTGCCCACATATGTGGGACCAACATCGGCCAACGTCCTAGACCTAACTCTGACCTTAGGGAACAGTACTCAGGCATCAGAATGGAGAGTCCTCGACAGACTCTCCTTCTCAGACCACAAGTACATCCTTTTTAAGATCGAGTTCAACCACAACCAAACCAGAAAAACCTACAGGAACCCCCGGAACACCAACTGGGTGAAGTACCTGAAAACGGTAGAATCAAAACTACCCACGCCAGTGATCATCTGCTCGGTAGACGATATTGAGATGTCCGTGAAGACGCTCACGTCCAACCTAACCGAAGCATACAAATCCTCATGCAAACTCACAGTTAGCAAACGGAGAACCAGACCACCCTGGTGGACCCCAGCGCTGAAAGAGCAGAGGAAGGACGTGCAAGAATGCTTCAAACTCGGCAAAGAAGCGGATGAGCAAATAATTTGGGAAGAATACAAGATAAGACTTCGCTTCTTCAAAAAAGAAGTACGAAAGGCAAAGCAAAACGCGTGGAGAACCTTCTGCTCCAGCATAGAGAAGGTCTCCGAAACAGCTAGACTCAGGAAACTGCTGTCAAAGCAGCCACCTATGCAGAGTCAGCTGAAAACGAACGACGGCCACTGGACGGAAAGCAGCAGGGAAGCGACATGCGCTCTTCTTGATGCGCACTTCCCAGGCTGTACTGTAGTCACTGAGTCAGATAAGCCTCTTGACCTACACACGCATCAAAGCAACATCCCAACTAATATCATCACTCCAGAGAAAATCCGTTGGGCGATCGACTCGTTCGCGAGTTACAAATCCCCAGGACTGGATGGAATATTCCCAGCCATGCTAAAGACGATCAAATGCGCAATCGTCCCATGGCTGCAATCCATTTTTGAAGCTTGCTTGAGATGGAGCTATGTACCTGTGGTCTGGAGGACAGCACGCGTTGTATTCCTGCCAAAAGCGGGAAAATGCAGTCATGTGCAACCAAAGGACTACAGACCCATAAGCCTCACATCATTCTTGCTCAAAACAATGGAAAAACTGCTAGATCTCCACATAAGAGAAGGCTTGAACCTGACCTTGGAGAACAATCAGCACGCGTACACGAAAGGGAAATCGGTGGAAACGGCGCTACACTCCCTAGTAGCCACCATCGAGAAGGCACTGTACCATCAGGAATTTGCCCTGGGAGCATTCCTAGATATATCTGGTGCATTTAACAACGTCACCACAGAAGCGATAATGCGAAGCCTAAGGGCACTAGCAATCCACAAGACATTGTACTCCTGGATATACAACCTGCTGAGCTGCAGAAGAGTACAAGCCGAGTGGGGTACCACAACCATGACGAAAGAGGCACATGGAGGAACGCCTCAGGGCGGAGTCCTGTCGCCCCTTCTATGGAACCTTGTGGTCAACGAACTACTACGAAAATTCCGCAGGAAAGCACCCAAGATAACCGCATATGCTGACGACATAAGCATAATTATCATGGGGAAATGTCCATCGACTCTTAGCTCAATCATGGACTCTACTCTCAAAGAGATACTAAAGTGGGCCACAGAAGCCGGACTCAGTATCAATGCGGAGAAGACGGACCTGATTCTCTTCACCAAGAGATACAAGGTACCGCAATGGACTCCACCTACGATAAATGGAATACAGCTAACGCCAAAGAACAACGTAAAATACCTTGGAGTAGTTATCGACAGTAAACTGTCATGGAGACTCAATGTGGAGGAAAGGGTGAAAAAGGCAACCAATGCGCTATATGCATCCCAGAAGATGCTAAGCAGCACTTGGGGCCTATCACCAAGTCTAACGCACTGGCTCTTCATCTCAATAATACGACCGATACTACTACATGGCATATTGGTATGGTGGCAAGCCACGGAGAAGTCCACATATCTAAAGCTGATGGAAAAGGCCCAGCGGCAGGCATTAGTCTGCATAACGGGGGCGCTGAGGTCCACTCCAACAAAAGCACTCGAACACATCCTAGGAGTCAACCCCCTGGACATCCAAGCACGCCTCCTTGCACAAAAGACGGCCCAACGTCTTTGTGCGGCAGGCACCATGGCGCTACAAAGCTATGGACACAGCACGGTGGGTAGAGTGATCAGCAGTAGCACGGACTACATGATCCCAAAAACCAACTTCACAGGTGCATCAGCATTAATGGGACCAGAAGACTGGCGTATAGGACTGGCCCAGGAAGCAATGCACCTATTTACAGACGGCTCCAAGATGACCTCAGGAGTCGGAGCCGCTGTATACTGCGATGAGCCGGAATTGAGGCTCTCCTATAAACTGCCAGACCACTGCACCATATTCCAGGCGGAGGTCTTCGCAATAAGGAAAGCAGCGGAACTGGCAGAACAATACGCACCAAACAACCAAATAAACATATACGTTGACAGCCAAGCGGCAATCAAAGCAATGCAAAGACACACCATTAATTCCAAAAATGTTCTGGCAAGCAGGGAGGCAATAGATTCCCTCAGCATCTCTAGAAAGGTGCAAATCTATTGGATTCCCAGCCACCGGGGCATTGATGGAAACGAAATGGCTGACAGTCTTGCAAAAGCCGGAACCGCACTAAGCCAAGAAGCAACACTAAACATATCTATCTCCGTACAGACGCTACACAGCAAACTGGAGGAGATAGCGGAGAAAGAAGCAGAGGAAAAGTGGAAGAACACAACCGGCTGCAGAATCTCAAAAATCATGTGCAAGACAAGAGACAAAAAACTCACGCACTATATGCTACAGCTCCAAAGAAGAGACTGTAGACTGCTTATAGGCATACTAACTGGTCACTGCCTAGCAGCCGCTCACGCGAAAAAGCTAGGCATCACGACAACGGACATCTGCAGGAAATGTAAGGAACCTGGAGTCGTTGAAACTCTGGAACACCTCATCTGCAGCTGCCCAGCGATCGCTAAGACGAGACTAAAACATCTGCACTCCCCAAGTCTCAACTCTCTTGAAGAGGCGGCAAGGAGGTCTCCCAAACAACTATTGGCATTTGCCAAAACGTCAAACATCCTCTTGGATTTCTAATGGTACCCAGAAAAAGCCACCCGGCCTCACTAAGGACCGTAAGGTCTATGTGTGGTCCCTACAAAGGGCCAGCCGGAACTACCTACCTACCTATATTTGAAACGCCATCGTTAGTGTTCCCACTTCCATTTTGCTTTGGTTTATCCACATGTAAGCCCATTTCTTGATACATTCTCTTTTGTATACATTTTTTTTTTCATCATTTGTATTTTCTTAATTTTATCCCTTTTTTGAATTACATTCTGTAAGCGATCTTGCGTAACAATTCAAATATCCGTATCCAGGCATGTGAGCATTCAAGTGAGCATTGTTTTCTTTAGAACATACATTTAGAACTCGCTGTTGGATGCATAAAAAGACTGGTGCGGAAGCCAACTTTCGTTTGAAACACTGTCCTGCCTCATTATATGCTAGCTTAGGACAACCCATTTTTTTAACACTGTTTGTCTTCTCCTGGATTTTCAAAAAAATTGTCATTTGCAATGATAGCCTATTAGCATGTCTATTCTTAAATGTTCGGATATTACAGCTACATTTTTTCAGGTTCAAGGGCGGTATCCACGGGTCGCCAAAAAATTTCTTGTGAAAAACTTGATATTCCGCAAATTCTTAACAAAGTCTGCTAAGCCTATGTTAATAACACGATAACACACTTTTTTCTATTGATAAACGTTTCAAAGTAACCTTGCGCTGCTTTGGCGCTGTTAAATATGCCCGCGAACTTATAAACAACAACACCTTGCAGGATTATGAATATAACATATTTAATGTGCTATTTTAATATATTTTTATTATTAAATGAAATTTATAATAAATTAATTGTTCTTATCATTATGACTTTTGACAATCTGCAGTATTAGCGCAGTGAACGTTGGTAGCTGCCTCTTCAGACATTTTCCTTAAAATTTCGTCTGGCCATTGATTGGCATTAAATGCAGTTCGATGTAGTCCCGAGCAGCGGCACTTAACGAACACCTCGCACTTGGCTGCCACGGCAAAGATTTCGTTGATCTCGATTGGAAAGTAATTCGCACATTTCTTGCGATTTGCCTCCGTAAAGTTGGTCAGGTCAGCATAATGATCTTCTGGATGTACTGCTGTAGCGTGACTTGGCGGCGTAAATAGCTTCGCTGAACTCGAAAATGTTATTGGGCAGCGATCCCTGGGTGGTCACATAGCACTTGGACGGGGCCCTGTCAGGGAAACGTTAAGAAATGGAAGTAATTTATAAAGTTGAAGGTTGGTTCGCCCATTTCTTACCTTGATATACTTGGCATTGATGTAGGGCACCATCCTCGTTGCCCGATCCGCTTTTACTCGGTCATCTTCAGGGGGTCAATTGTGGCTGCACTATCCGCTATATTCCCGCTTGATAGGAGGCCAGCAGTTCGCTGTCCACTGAACTGGGAGCGGGCATTTGGTTTGTGGCCGTTTTACTGTCGCGATCATTGAGCACCGGCGGCTGTTAAATGATTTTCTTTTTGGTCTGGTAGCGGTGATCGAAGACATAGTAGAGTGGAGTGTGAAGTGTTTGAATGCTGGCCAAATAGATTTTAAGCTCCTCGCTTGTGGTTTGTGGTGATAGGACCCGCCACATGATGTTGCAGACCGTGCTCCGGTCCGCCGGTGTTCTCTGGCGGGTTTCCGAGTGTTTCTTATCCGCCAAATCCCAAACCTCGCTTTTCACTTTCACGGCTTTTATCAGATTCACCTTGTCCGCTCTTGAAAATGCCATTAGACGACGCTTTCTACCGGAATCTTTTTTAGATGCGCTCATTTTCAATTTGGCCATTCAATTGCGCCGCACAAATTAGAATAAAAACCTATTTTGTTCACGTCACGGCAAAAAAAAGGCGTTAACAGCACTTCAAGCACTTAACAGAGCTTGAACAAGACGTAATGGTAAACGTAAGAATTTCTCGCGATTGGTAGAAACAGAATTTGAAACGGCAACACACAAAAATTCCTTAGCAGTTTTTTTTATATGGAGTTTTCCATTTCGCGGCCGTTTTCGTAGCCATGGACAGCGCCCTTCACCATAATATATTTTTCTATGCAGCTTACAAGTAGTAAGAGTTTATTTCATTCTTTTTCTCATTGCTCAGCTTTTAGTCACTTAGTTGCTCAAAAACCCAGCTTTTAATAGCGGAACCATCTCAATTGTTGTTAATCCATATATCGAGCAGTGTTGCATGAGAGAACTCAAGCTTACCTACAAGTTGAGAATACAACAAGCGCCGCAAATGGCCGCAAAATGCATTATTAACATAATGTAATATACATTTTTAAGTTTATTTTAACACACTTTATAATTGATCCCAATGAACTCCAAATTAGTTCTACTCTACAGAAGACCAGCACTTTGGTTAAGTTTTCTCTGTATATGAACAACACAAAACAACACACATTAATGAAATATATCCAACATTATCAAAAAATGTTTCCATTTATACATTCTACATACCCTGGCCTTCAATATCCATTTTTTGCAGTAACTTATAGTCCACAAAGTTACCAAATAGTTGACGCCAATTTTATTGCAACAATTCCTTCACTTAACAGCTGACTTCGATAATCGATAACAATTTCCGGATTGCCAAAGAATCGAAAATATTATTCGATTCTTTGTATATAGACTATGTAGTTTAAAGGTGTATTATTAAAAATGAGTTTTGTTTCCGTGATATTTTCGACTTTATGCCAAAAAATCGGCCAACACCTACTTTTTGGCAAAAGTTCTTTAATAATATACAAGCAATCCGAGCGCGCGTTGCTACGCCTCTGTAGTATTTAAACGCAGAAATAAGATGTAAAGCATACATTACAATTGTCATCGATCAAATCTTTATGATAATCTAAACTCAGTTGAAAATTTAGGAAATTTTGCGATTTTGTGAACCTTTCGATCTTTACCATCTGTCGATTTT